>JAOVVF010000051.1:6467041-6478740 GCA_028565595.1 Duopalatinus emarginatus
TGCAGTGAAACACACACACCAGTGAACACTAGGGGGCAGTGAACACACTTGCCCGGAGCGGGGGGCAGCCCCAAACCTCGGCGCCCGGGGAGCAGTTAGGGGAGTTAGTTGCCTTGCTCAAGGGCACCTCAGTCGTGTCTTTCCCTGGGTGGGGATCGAACCCGCAACCTTCCGGTCACGAGACCGGTTCCCTAACCACTAGGCCACGGCCCTGCACTTATGAACTTATTGTTTAAGTTCAGCGTTCATCTGTTCACACGTGTTTAGAGTTAAAGTGTCCTTGGTGCATGTCCTCAGAAATAAACCTGATGCCTCAGCATGGTGCAGTACCAATATAAATCCTGGAGGCAGAAATGCACCATGTGATACGGCGTCTGAATGAGTAATAGGCGACTGATTAAACAAACTAATGTTGTGTAACAAGCCGCGTAATTACATCGTGAACTACGTCTGGACCATTACTGGGCACTAAGAGCTAGTTAAATAAGCCTATTACACTTCGACCTTTCGAAGAGACTGTTCTGCAGACCAGTCCTGCGGATTTTCTTCATAAGGAAGACAATCACATCAAGGTTTACGGGGGTGGGGGGGAGCTCGTTACGTCGTACAGAATTCACTAAAAGAATGACACGGGCAATACACCTTATATAGACATCTCTAGTGATGTATTCGGCCCGTCACCTGTTTAATTTCCCGTACTAATAAGTACACAACTTAAGTGCCCTTAAATAAGGCACCTCACCCCCCAACCTATACTCAGAACCCCATTAGAGCAGTGTTTTACTGCCTGGATAGGTTAAATGCGGAGGACAAGTTCCTCTATGTGAAAGCACAGTACTGCAACTACTTCACTTTCACTTTCACTTAATTTGTTAGCCATCAATCGTTTTTTTTTTTTTTTTTTTGTCTCTGGAGGCAGTTCTTTGATCCAGGGTTGTGATAATTGGTCAGGTCGAGGCTCATGAAAATTTTTTGGAGTTTTGAAAAGTTTTCTGCTTGCTCATGCGTGCTGACTCATCATTTCCTGTCCCACGTACGCTACGCGTGATGATGTCTGGATGAGCTGCGGCTTGCTCCATGCACGCTCTTTAACACGTTTCAGACGAGGCTGAACCTGGTGTGTTAGTGCAGATGTGCTGTTCAGGACGTTTACTGGACGTGCCTCACTTTATTAGGCGTTCATCACTCTGAGCCTTGAATCTTTGTAACATTCATTTCCAGACTCGACGTGAGCCAGTGGAAATTAAGCCTGGAGCATCACAGAGGTCTAAAAGTGTCGATACTTTATTAACATCTCACAGCCGAGAGCGTCACCTCAGATATACTCCATACTGGGCACGTTCGGCTCTGTCCGAGACCCTTTGCCTGTTTCATACCCACAGAGAAAAGGATCCTCGTACGTTTAGGTGTTTCCACGCCGTTAATTACATAGAGGAAGCTTTTGATATACTACTGATTTGCCTACTGTGCTTGCACAGAGAAACACACAAACCAGTGAACACTAGGGGGCAGTGAACAAGTTCCTGGAATGGGGGAGGGGGGGGCAGCCCCAAACCATGAGCAGTTGGGGGAGTTAGGTGCCTTGCTCAAGAGCACCACAGTCATGTCTTGCCCTGTGTGGGGATTGAACCGGGGACCTTCCGGTCATGAGAAAAAAACTGGTCACCGGTCTAATCCATGGTACATTTACATTTATGGCATTTGGCAGACGCTCTTATCCAGAGCGACTTACAAGGTTACTGGTATTACAGATGGGACAATGTAGTGTTAGGAGTCTTGCCCAAGGACCCTTATTGGTGTAGCACAGACTGGCTGCCCAGACCGGGAATTGAACCTGGGTCTCTCACATGGGAGCCGATGATGTTACCGCTGTACCACACCAGGTACACCCAGGGGTCCCATGGGATGCAAGCTAAACAAACCCTGTAACATTATAGAGCCACCACCAGTCTATACCAGTGTACTTAATACATTATCTCGCTTGTTTTTCTTTGATAATCCTCTTAGTCACCTTGGGTGGTCTAATTTAATCAATTTCTGTCTCTCTTTCCTTTGTGAACACAGAAGCTGCCACGATTTAAGCACTTGAGAAACTCCAGTAAGACGATGAATAAATGCATTAAAAGCACCCCATGTGGCACTAGTAAACGTAAACATTTAGGCCATGTTTACTATTGTCAAGGAACGGTGCAGATTCTTTTCTCTGATCAGATCCGAGGTTTGGAAAACGCCTGATGTAGAAACGCCACATCGTCCCCTTGGATTTATAAGATTCTGTCTGCATTCTAAACGTGGTTTTGAGATATTGGGCTTCGAAATACATTATAAATAGTAGACCTGACATGTGGAACAAGTCTCTGCATGAAAATGACAGACACCCTTAATGCTTGCTTGTGGTTAAGAAACCAGCGTTGTAACCAGAAATTTGCCGGTCTGAGCCCTGCTATAACTCCTAACTACTCCCCAGGCGCCATAGATATAGTTGCCCACCGCTCCAGACATGTATACTGACTGCCCCCTAGTGTGTCTGTTTACTAGAGTGTGTGTGTGTGTGTGTTTGTTTCATTGCATGGATAAGTTAAACGTGGAGGTCAAATTCCTCCGTGTGCAAGCATAGTGGTCAATGAGTGGTTCACTTTGAGTCCTATTTGTACAGTTACAAGCACAGTGAAAGAATGTCTGCTTCAAAGAGATTGGATTTTTGCATCCGTCTTGAGGAACATCCGCCACATCGAGGCAGAAAATCAGCTGTAACGTGAACATGGCCTCCTTTAGATAACTTGAACAATTCAGTGAAACAGAACACGGTTCGTTAATCTTTTTCACATTCGCTTCGATTGAAAATAATTAGTGACGAGTGTATCCTCTTAAACGAGGAAGTACAATTAGATAATAACTAACGGATTATACAGTTCTCATCTCTGTTCACACGTACGTTGCTCCACACTGGAATCATCGTCATCTCACACTTGCAAACGAGTGAAAATTTGCATGAATTAATTAAGGGCTGGGTGATTTGGCCTTATCGCAAATTAATATTGCGATACTTTAGGCTATATCACGACACATGATCAATATCTCACGATATTATGATTTTCAAATTTTCCTACAAAGCACTTCATAAATGCCCGATTTAACCTTTTAATACATCTTACATTGGCACCTGTCAGTAGGTGTGATATATTAGGCAGCAAGTGAATAGTCAGTTCTCAAAGTTGATGTGTTGAAAGCAGGAAAAATGGGCAAGCATAAGAACCTGAGTGACCTTGAACTCTCGACAGGGTCAGTCGTCATAACAATGTCTGATTTAACAGTGGAGTAAACAGTGTTTATTCCAGCCAGGCAAACACACAAACACACACGCACACACACCTTTTACAGCTGTTACATCAAAATAAATAATGGCGTTTGAAATGATGTGGATACAAATTCATCCTGAGGCATTTTTGGTGCCACTGCTTTTGCCGCATACTTTGCACGATAACTGCTTGTTCAACATCTTCCTTGCGATACCCAAACGACTGCCAGACAGATGGTTCCGGTGCCCTTTTCTTATTTTGGAGCCAGTTTATCCATCTTCGTTTTCTATAACGTTTACCGAGGTCAACAAGTATAAATTCACTTTGGCACTTCGCTTCATTGGCTTGCTCCAGGCTCCTTCTCTATTCCTTCCAACGAAACACACATCTTATCTATACATGTCACACACACTCTTACCCAGGAGTGTGGTCTGAATGAGGAGGTGAGTCTGTGTGACGTAAAGCGTGTGAGGCGTCTGTTAGAGAGTGAGTCATAGGGAGAGAGTGAGAGAAGTAAAACGACAAGGCGAGTCTCATGCCGGCGGAGTTAAAAAAAAAAAAAAAAAAAAAAAAAAAAGACCATCGTACTCGTGGTAGTCATTTACAACATCAGACATAGAACAAGCTTTAATCAGCAGAGTACAGGGTGAGTCAAATGTCCCAGGACTTTTGACTCACCCTGTTATGCTGAGACGAGCCATTGCAAAATACATACTCTTAGTGGTGGCTTTATAATGGTACGAGGTTTGTTTAGCTGCATCCACTTGTTATGAATCCGCATGAGAATCAGGAATATTTCATATATATATATATATATATTTTAATTCTTCTGCCCACTTCTGCATGCATGAGCCCTGATAGGCTGATGTCGCTGTGACTGACAGAGAAGAGAGTGTATGCCCAACCCCTCTCTCCCTAAGCACATGGCCAAGTCTGCTCTCTGGACTTCTGGTTGCAGATGGCTAGAACATGACGCATGATTTTATTACAGGGTTTCCTGCAGCTCTTAACTGGTAAAGCGGCCGTCTTGACAATGCACACCTCCCAACCACCCACCCTCCCGGTTCCGAAGTACAATCCAGTGTTTAAGGCTGTGTTTTGTGAACAGATTTACTCTTTACTCTTCACTCAACCCATCGTGTAAGTTCCTCAAAGCATCCAAACACCACACAGATCACAAAAATTGCAGGTGCTGTGTAAGATTATTGACCAAAACATGGTCAAATTAATGGGAATACCAAAAAGCTGTTCATATTTACAGGCCAAAAAAGCAACCATATCTACACAATATAAAATAATATGACAATATCTGATGTGTGACTTTCTTCTATGAAAACTTTAACCCCCCCAGGGTCAACAAAAGCATCCCCTTGACTACCAGAATTTCTGTGGAGAAACCCTGCATTATTATGGTGGACGCTTTTCTTTTGTCCCACTCAGGAGCCCATATGTGGGACTCTTTTAAAAGGCTGATGCCAAGGCACTTCTGTGTATTTATATTTACAAAATGTGTTGCTTTCTGGTGCTTTGCGTTAAATTCTTTAGATAAACCCGCCGCATGTTGATATTTAAACTCGAGATGTAATGTTCTGACACAATGGTCCACCTTGACCCTAACCACAGAATACGGCCCTGAAGCTGAGTCAGATACTGAATCTCACACACACAGAGATGCACAGAATTTCTATTTTATAGTAAGTAAAACACGCACACACATACACACACACATGTTGACATTCGAAACCTTTTGTTGTAGCAGTGGATTAAACAAATAAAGGAATACGTTACAGTCAACATTATTATTCTATTAGAAGAAACTAAGTTTAAAGTGCATGAATAAAATATATGCAGCTATATATGATGCAAATCCTGAACTGCAACATGTAAAAAATGGTAGAGAGATGGTAGAAGTGAGGATATGAAACTTTCCAAAATTGTATTTACTCTGTAGTCTACTGTAGTGTAGTATTTACACATCCCCAACGTTTCTCAATATCCATGCAACATTATATACTGACTGGCTCCACAAAGTGCATAATTATTAGGGATGCATCGATTGTATCGATTCAATTTGACAATACTGGCTTCACAATGCTGTTTTTATTATCAGAATATTTTACACAAAATGAAAATCAATAAAAAGTTATGTTAACAAACTCATTATAGACCTTGTTATAGACCATGCATTTTTATCCGTATTAATCTAAATAAACAAATAATGGCTATGAACAAGATATTATTATTATATATTATAATAATGGCTATGAACAAGATAAAAAGATTTAAGATTGTAAACAAGATGTAATGTGTTCTATATTTAGAGTGCATTATTATATTATTATTCCAAATATTCTTATTATATTATATTATTCCAAAATTATTGATTAAATACACATGGGGAAAATATGCTTCAACTGAAGCATAAAGAGCTCCAAAGTCGGCTAAAATGCCCGATTTCCACAGCCATTGGTGCTGTTTAGAAAGCTTTTAACCATTATGGTTGTGTGATTGTGTAACATAAAATGTGTGTGCTAAATGTAATCACGTGACCCTCTGTATATTTGAGAGTTGCCCAGATTTAAACATCTGCCGATCAAAACAGTTCAGTTAGTTGCATTCGTGAATAATTAACAGAACGCTGATTTCCGCAGTGGTAGTCGCACATTTCCCTTGTGCATGGTGTGACATTTTTGCATCATAATACATCATGTAACAGTGTATTTAGACACCCTAATAATTATACATTTTCACAGAAGTGTGGGATTGAAGAAATGTTCTGTAGTCAGTGAACACCATGCTTCCTGCAGATTTGTCCTAAATACTCAGATGAGTGTTCTAACCGTAATTTCCCGTCTCTAGACGTGTGCCTGTTTATTGTCCTGTTGGAAAAGGCCAATCCTGTTGGAATGAATGTAGCTTGGTATGGATAGGTGGGCACTGCTACGTATTTTGCATAGGCTTACCAGCGCTTCAGTGTATTTTTCAAAGGACAAATTGCATAGATTTAGACTTTCATTTAGAAAAAGCATTCATGACATTGATGCACATTGACATTCTTTATAACTGCCATTCGATAATGAAACGTCAGGAAGTTCTTCTCCGGCTCCGTCAGTTCAGATGGTTGATGGATGGACGTATGGACACTTAATAATCAATCCTGGAGTATTCCTTTAAAATATAATCCCAATGCTGTTAAAACAAATGACATTTCTTCTGCTAAAGACACAGAGCCCGTCTGTAGCTGTAACTTTTGTTAGATTTGCATCCCCGAGCCTCTTTCATGAGTCAGTTCTCAGGAATATGTCTCCGTGTTGATGACATTCGGCTGCTCATCAGCGTGAAGGGAGACCCAATTTACTCTCACCGTTTCTTCATCCTGTCTGATTTTTTTTTTTTTTTTTTTTTGATTGAAGTGTTTCGTAAAAGATCTCCTCCGTCTCTCCCTGCCTGTCTTACACAGACAATAAACCAACATTCTTATATCTATCGGCTTCATCCTGGTATCCATGGCAACCAGGTGGCTGTGTAAGAAGCGGGGGTTATTGCTGTGTGGAGAACGTCTTTCTCTCTCCCTCTCTCACACGCGTGCGCTGCTCTTCCCCGTGTCAAGTTTCCACGGTGATGCAACACCGGTAGTCTCCGTCCTATTTATTAGCAGTCTAGTGGAATTTTCATGTGTGTGTATAGGCCGTAATGAGCATTTCAACAGCTTCTCTCTCGAGCAAAGTGCGAAGATTACACGGTGACACTGGAGGCTTCGGCGTAGCGGTTAGAAGTGGAAGTGGGTATTATCGCACGTGACACACATCAGTCATCATCTGCCAGTAATGAACTGATACTGATCTGATGGCGACATGCTGACAGTCAAGCCGGTTTTAGTCTGTGATTATTGCTTGAGTCTGGAGCCGATCGTGGCTGGGTGAAAGAGGACACAGTGTTCGTGCCAGTGCTTCAAAGTCTGCTTTATGAAATAAGGATCTAGGAAACTGGAATTCATCCTCTATATCTTCTGTCCTTTTTGCTTTATGATAAAAAAAATCCCTGATCTAGGATTAAGAAGACACATTTCAGCATCTCTCTCTCTTTTCTTTTCTTTGAATTCTCTCCCTAATTAAGACATGTCCAGTTCCCCAGTTCCCACCTATTTCACCTCGCTTCCCTATCCTACAACAGCTACCAATCAGGGATCGTGAAAGCTATCATGCAAGTCCTCCAAGTCACATGCAGCCAAACTCATTTGGCAGAAAGCGCTTCCACCCACTTCTGTATTCATGAGCTTACAGACGTCCATGCTTGGCTAGCGTTGCTGTGATGGACAGGGGAGACACAGTATACCGCCTATCCACCCCCTGCTTTCTGGACTCCCAGCTACGGATGGCTGTAATATCGTTGGGATTTGAATTGCCTTCTCCTGATGATAGGGCAAATGCTTTACTATTGCCCTACTCAGGAACCCATGACCATGGTTTATTTGTTTTACCCCTGCAGCTACTGTACATGTAGCTGTCCCATGAGTTTTGTGTGATCTTCCAGGGTTGAACTTTGTTGTCTGGTGTTTGTAATCACAATGTCTCCAAGTCGGATAATCAGAGGAGATGCACATGGCAGTAGCTCAGTGATTAAGGCACTGAAGTCCTCACCTCACCAAGCTGCCATGGTTGAGTCCTTCAGCAAGACCCTCAACCTCTTAACCACTTAGTTTAACGTCTCAGTCGTGAGGTTGTTTGGGTACAAGTGGTAGCAAATGAGGCAAATCTAAACACCACATTATACGCTCATAGACCACCAGTTTTTATTCGCTACCATAGAATTTTTTTACACTATGCTATTTTTTTGACAGCAAAATAGGGCAGAAAATGATACCGTTTAACACTGGTCTGAGTTAGTAAACTTTCTGGAAAGTGTTATCAAGATATGAGTGACTGCATGTCGTAAAATATGTCAGTAAAGAATTTTCAAAAAGCACTTTGTGCACCATAAAGCATACCACAAGACTTTTTCATTATTCAGGAACAAATTCACACTGGTTAAAAATTTGTTTAAATTGTGTGACTGACAAGTTGAAAAGACAATGTAAACAAATAGAACAATTAGGTTCTGTACTGTATCAAATATTTTTATACCAAAAATAGGATTGTGATAAAATTCTATAACTTAAATGACCAGTATTAGGTTAGCTTAGCTGCCTGGCTTTTTCTTAAATAATAATTAAAAAAATGTATCAGTGAACAAATCACTCAAAATAAGTACAAAATTAAACATAGACTTCAGTCTACCACAGTGCAACCTTTAACTGAAAATAAAATACAGACTTTAAAGTCATAGTGCATTACTGCATTTATATTCTGTATAATTTTGCCCGAATGCAGTCCGCTAGCAAGGGAGCTGCTAACTAGCTTGCTGTACGGTGGCCTAGACGGCCCTCTTCTCTGGTGACAGAGTGGACACGTACTGCGATATGGAGCGACAAAAAATAAAACTTAAACGCATTTTTAAATTATTTTTAGGCATTTTGAAGCGATTCAGAATCGCGACTGGGATTCGTTAAAGAATAGGTTTTTTTTTTCAGCACCTCTAGTTTTAACTTTTTTAGTTAATCCAAGGCAGCACAAATTAAGAAAAGGGCTGCTTTAGGAAAATACTCCCTGTTGAATTGATTATTTTCCTTGATCTGCATATCATTACACCACAAGCGTGAGGCTAGTTAGCTCCTGCTACGTCTTCCAAAGTAAAATAAAAAGTTCAGACGATTTTCTGATTCTTATAAAGGGGGCAGTTTGTAATTAAATAACCATCCCTGTGACTGAAAGGTTGTTGGTTCGAGCCCTGCAATTGACAAGACATAACTGAAGTGCACTTGAGCAAGGCACCGAACCACCAAGGAACTGTGGGTAGGGTTACCTGCCACTCTGGGCTCATGTTCACTGCTTCTAGATCTTTTTAATATGTTTATTATCCGATTATGAGCCATACACATTTCTGTACATTACACATTAATCAACACTTTCTGACCGAATTCCTGTCCTCCTCCGCACACACTCGCTCTGTCCCAATTTGCGCTCCTCTCACACTCTTGAGTTCGATCACATTAGCAGACGGTCTCCTCCTTTGAAATAATTCCTAACATGATGAGTTTTCCACAAAGGCACCATGCCTCAAAGCTGGATGAATAAAAAAAAAAAATCACTCCGACATCCTCCATCATGGCCGTACACTCCCTTTGTGCTGCTTTCCTGAGGACTGCTAGATTAGGGGGGGGGAACGAAATGGGAAGATGAAAAGAATAGAGTCATCCGCTTCTTCCACATCCTCATCCTTGTCTCCTGCCTTTAATATTCTGTCCTTCCGTCCTGATATAATGAAGCGCACATTCATAGAGTGAACTCATGGTGGGCTGAGGGCTGGGATGACGAGGTTGAAGACGGATAATGAGAGGGGAAGTCGGAGGCAATAACATTACCGAGACGGCATTTTTTTTACTTGATTACACACACACACACGCACACACATTGTTGTAATGTGATGTAGTTAAGCCAGATACACACACACACACCACACAGACACACATACTAAGAGGCGGATGAGTTTAATTCCTTCCATGTTTCTGCAGCACTTTCAGAGTGACGGTTATAAATTACATAATACAGTTGCCTTGCATTTGACACACACAGGGACTCGCACACACTTATGCACAGCGAGTGCCGTCATGGTTCTGTATGTAATTAGATCGCGGCTAATCCACTTTCTCTTTGAACGGAGCGGCTAAATTTGATTCCGGTTCCCTCGCTGGAATCCAGCAGTCCTCACCTATTTAGACGACGGCTGCATTGACTGCGTACCGTTCAAAAAGACCGCCGCGTCTCCGCTCCATCGCCTCGCGAATCGAGTGGACTCGGAGCCGTCCGAACATCTTTGTGAAGTCCTTCCAACCGCTCCAGAGGGTTTATCCTATTACCAGTACACACTCATATACACAGACCCCCACACACAAATCAGGTCAGGATAGATTAGATTAGATATGGGAGTGATTTTAGCTCTTATACTATGTCTGTCTTGCCCGGAGCGGTGCGTATCTAATATCCAGGGCGGACAGGATTCAGTTAAGGGGTTAGATGCCTTAAGGAGGACCTCAGTCGTGTCTTGTCAGTACAGGGGATTGAACCGACAACCTTTCGGTCACGAGCCTGACGTAACCTGCGCCCACCATTCTGACCCGGATTCCTCTAAACCTTTAGGAGCAGCTATAACCAACTACTTCTTTCATTTCTCCCGCTGGAAAAAAAACAACAACCCAACAACAAAGGAGCAGCAACGACGGCACAAGATTACAGCCATTAACATGTACACAGAGTAAGCAGCCGTAGCGCTCCGGCGATGTTTCTGCAATTGCTCATTGAGACTTTAATGTTTTATTCAGTGTTGATCAGGATTTCGGTATTTTCAGACAAAAGCAATCAGACAGCAGCGCTTGATATTCCTCTCACATCTCACCTGCAAAGACATCAGGGCAAACACCTTTCTGTGGCCGTGGCTGGCTTTATGGGGATGTGTGTGTGTACGCAAAAGACAGACGGGTTTGGGCTTACTGCCATGGAGGGAGCGTGTGGAGCGTGTTTGTGCGGAATGGCACGACTTACTGGTAGGTTTGTCAGGGTTTTACAAAAAGCAGCACGCAGACGTGTGTGAAATGTTGTTGCTTTCTGTTGAAGCTTGTGTTTTATACACTGATTTTATTGATTTGTTTTAGACTGAATTTTATAGTCACTTTACTTTGTGTGGCTCAGTTTAGAGGGACTGGAAACCTGAAATAGTCTTCAGAACGAACGGATAAATAAATAAATAATCATGTAAGTAGACAGACAGATAGATAATAGACAGACAGACGCATAGATAGGTGGACAGGCAGGCAGGCAGGCAGGCAGATAGATGGGTGGGTAGGTAGATAGGTAGGTAGGTAGATAGATAGATAGATAGATAGACAGACAGACAGACAGACAGACAGACAGGCAGGCAGACAGTTGGATAGACAGACAGACAGATAGATATATATATATAGACAGAGATATATAGACAGATAGATATATAGACAGAGGTGAATAGACAGACAGGTAGACAGACAGACAGACAGGTCCATAGATAGGTGGACAGACAGACATACAGATAGATACTAGATAGATAGACAGACAGATAGAAAGGCAGGCAGACAGGCAGACAGACAGACAGATAGATATAAATAGATAGAAAGACAGGCAGACAGATAGATATATAGATAGATAGACAGACAGACAGATAGATAGATAGATAGATAGATAGATAGACAGACAGATAGATAGATAGACAGACAGACAGACAGACAGATAGATAGATAGATAGATACGGTAGTTGTAATATATAATTGTT
>JAOVVF010000051.1:6486258-6501258 GCA_028565595.1 Duopalatinus emarginatus
AAGGTAGTCTCATATTCTGTTCTCATTCTCTGTATTTTATTTATTTAGAATTACCTTTAGGCTATAGTCTATAATCCCAAAGTGTTTGTTTTAGTCGCCCATTCCCGCTCGCAGCTAAGTGCGAACCACCCGTTCCCACGAGATTTGCATCGGGTCCCAAATTATGGTTAGAGGAACTCTCATCTTGGTTTGGGGTTTGGAGGTTTTGCCATGAACACCTATGATCTCAACGTTATGGTAGACATCAGGGACGCCATGCAACATGCTGTGGAAGTGCAGAAATCCTACACCTCAGTGTACAACTGAACTGTGGACCGTTCTACAGGAAGTCTGTTGTTCATTGTCTAGAGAATATTTCTGAATTTCTGCAGTATTTTGCTCCCACCAGTTTTTTTTTTTCTGACACATCAGTGTATTTCTTTCAACACAAA
Source organism: Duopalatinus emarginatus (assembly GCA_028565595.1). Lineage (NCBI taxonomy): Eukaryota > Metazoa > Chordata > Actinopteri > Siluriformes > Pimelodidae > Duopalatinus > Duopalatinus emarginatus. Next base: position 6,486,690 of record JAOVVF010000051.1, read on the forward strand.
TATTCTTCATTTTGGGTTTTACAGCTTTATACCTCAGGCTTTGAAGACATTTTACCGTCTAAACTTATAAATAGTACAGAATCAAAGTATTATATCATCATAGGAAATGTTAATACTGAGGATGAAACGCTTCTGCAGCTTAACGTCCGCAGCTCTTAAGTGGAGATTTTACTTTTACATTGTTCGGTTAATGTTTGAATCCAAAGCGGTTTGTAATGAGAGTAATTGAGACCGTGGCCGTTGCTTTGCGGTATTAAGATTTGATTTCGCAACCTTATGTTTAGTAAGATGAACAGTGTTACACACTGCCCTGTAACTATGTAATTCAATTTAATGACCAGTCAAACATCTGGGGTCGTGGGTTCGAGCAAACATGGTAGGCTAATTGGATATGCTCAATTGCCCAAAATGTGAGTGTTTAAATGAATGGGTGTCTCCCCTGATTGTCTTCCTGTCCAGGGGTATTCCTGCTTGCGTCAAGTGATTCCGGGTGGCAACCCTGGTGGACTAAACGGATAAGGGAATTGACCTTATCTAATCAAACAGTTTTCTGCATTGACCACAGGGTCACAGTGTTTTGTTTTTTTTTTTATTATCTAATATCTAAAAATCTATCAGTGTTCATGATGGCCATGACGTTAACCTTGACATGCAGGAGTTTTTGGGTCCGTTTTAAACCCTAATGACCTATGTACATAGATTGCGTTTTTACGTCATCTCATGTGCGCTGTTGAGAACAAGGTGCTCTCAATCCTTAGATGCCCTTAAAAATGCTGCCTACTGGGACATCTTATAGATAGCTAGATAGATAGACAGAGAGACACTTTATTGATCCCAGAGGGAAATTCAAGACTTTCAGGAGCCCAACATCATATCCCAGCATTCTGTGCGGCATAGCTTGTCTCACCAAAAATTATAATATGGCAGACAAGCAGTGCGGCCAAAGTTATTTTCATTATTATACAGTATTAGTTATTTATATTCGGCTTTGTCAGTAACAGTTTGACTGTTTTTGAAACACGGATGGAGATGTTGGCTGGCGATGCTAGTAAGTTGTGTCACTTCACTCTATTGCATTTAATGACCCGATGCTAAGTCTGTCAGCTTAGTAATTGAGTCGCTGTCTAACTGGAGCGTCCCGATAAATCCGCCTTCTAAAATTCAGGATCAGTTAGAATCCTCACTACTTAGTCAGCTGACTAGTTAGGCCGTAGGCAGCAAGGCAGCTCACTAGATATCGAGACAGACCCCTGTGTCGTGCCGAAGAACTGCTGTCTCACTGCGTCCCTGCTCCTTGGTTATAAATCATCAGGATTTTTAATGCACGCCTTCTGAAACCATCAGAGCACTTGTAGATAAAACGCTATCAACATACGGCTTCAGTCGATTCCTGTTAGATTTTTGCTGAAGGCTACACCAATAGCCAGTGCACGGAGGTCAGGTTGTCTTTCGGGTAGATAAAAAAAGAAAAAAGTGTTTAATCACTTTCTCGGTTGTCTCCCAGTATAAAAGTGTCCACTTTAATCCCTGCAGCATTAAAACATGCGTCTGTGTCCGTGTCAGTCTGTCCGGCCGGCCCTTGCTACCTGCCTTTATACTCGCATCAGCTCACACACTCTCAAATGATAGATGCTATCTTTTAATAGCACCTCTCTCCTCTAAAGTACGTGCAGGCGGCCTTTGAAAAGAGCTAATTTCTCTCTTAAGACCCTACCGTCCCGCAGTTCTTGTCTGTGATCACTTAATTGCGACGTCATGCCCAGTTGGCAGGCTGCATGCTAAATACGCCGTGGCATATTTTACTTATGTCACTGAGGGCAAATCAGGCATTTCACCCACCACTTGCTCAATCTTCTGATTGTAGCGATAAGGAGATTAGGCCATTATACATGCAAATAAGCATAATTTCAAGGTATGAAGATCGAGCAGACAGACAGGGAGCGATTTATTTCTTTATTTATTTTTCCATTACTCGGATGAACACAAGTTGAGGGGCTGATTAATATGCCACCGGTGTATTTTAAACGCAATTTTTAAAGCCCAATTTGCTGGGGTGAATTGCGATGACATTTTTATTCCTTCAATGGAAGATTAGCTTGCTGATATATTTCCTGAATTAGCATCCACTGTTGTGCTTATTTCAGTTTCACAGTCAGGTACGTCTCGCTGCCTTTCCCCTGCCTGTCATTGGGAACGGTGTTACTGACTTTGGAAGAAAAAGTCGACTTTTTTTTTTTTTGGTTTGGCTAGGACCTGAACAGAGTCTTTGCTAGCTTACTGGTGGTAACTCATTATGAGTTTGCAATCGTAATGGCTGTAAACCTGCAGCTTAGGGCCCACGAGTAATACGATTGTCATGCATGGGACCATGAGCAAGCCTGTCCTTCGCCCCCAGCTTGGGAAGGAATGACATGAAATGTCTACAGCAGTACAATGGCCAATAAAAGTAAAGACTGTAAAACGAGCTTCCCCGAAGTACTATGTTGTGTAATGTAATTTTTATGTCTTACCCTTCTCTGAGAGCCTCTCCTTTCTCCAGCTCCTGAATGACTCCCAGCAGGACTTTGATGGTTTCCTGACTGGAGCTGATCATGTTCTCCATGGCTTGCAACTGTGCTTTTACATCCTTATCCTGATTAACAGGCACTATCTGCTTGCAAGCCTCGCTATCCACCTGTAGGTTCCCCGTCCCTGGTGCTGTTCCTGTCCCGCCCTCGCACGTGGGCGGTAGGGCTGCAGCAGGTGCAGCGGTAACCGATGCCGCCGCCGCCGTCGTCGGCACTTCCTCCATCATCGCCTGTATGGGCCGGGCGGAGATCATTCCAGCGTGGCATTGCACTTGTGTGGTGCAACCAGTCCTCGGCAGTGTCTGTGACTGCAGGCCGTTTAGCTGCAGGACCTTTTTGCGCTTGCTGCGTGCCGTCGGGCTTTCCAGACACTCCACCTGCGTTAAGGAGTTCCACGATATGGGACTCGTCACTTTGGAGCTGGAGTTTGGCACTGTGCTGCCGTCTCTGTCCTCGGAATTTATTATTTGCCATTTTCCTGAACGGTCCAGTGACTCCGAGTCCCTTTGGAAGCTCTTACGATGTTTGCTCTTCACCGTACAGACCTGGTAATTGGATTGGTCCTCTATGGGACAGGGTAGCAGTGTCCTGTCTGTACACTGTGCAGCGTGTGAGTGGTGCTCTATGGTGGCTATGCACTCATTAGTGTGCATCAAAGCTTTGGTCTTTTGGACAGTGTGAGACGACCTCTCTTCCCGCCCCCCCTCGGCCGCTTTGGCCCTCTTAACGTCAATAACAAATCCATTATCCTGGTCTTTATGGCTCTCCGTGGCAGCCGCGTGTTTCACACTTTGACCCTTTTTCCTTTCCAGAGGGAAAGTCTGGTAGCGCTTCCTCAGGTCCGGAGAGGTCTGCACTCCGGTGCTTTTTGTCACGTTGGGTATGGACCTTCGGGCAGGAACGGTCATGTACTTGCGGTATGCCACTTTGTACGAGACGGGCTTCGCTCCCCGCGCCGCGGCTGCCTGCTCGCTCTGGGCCTCGCAGATGTCCTTGAAGCGCACCTGCAAGGCTTTGTTGCGCTTGCGCACCTGCCGACTCCCGTCCGGCGGACCTTTCACCTCCAGGGCCATGGATGGTGTCGCCTCAGAATCCGATTCAGAGTTGGTGAGCATGCATTTACCAACCTCTTTGCTCACCATGGTTCCTGCCAAAGAAAAACACAGAGAACGAACATTGAATTCAAAAACTCTCAGATCTTTTTAGTTAGCAGCTCAGTCCTGTCTGCTCAAGGCCTCATTTCATTCTCCTTATCCTGCCTGCGTTAATATCGGGGACGGCAATCTCGGAAGTGTTGTTTTAGGCTGTGACTGGTTTCTCGTTGACTTTTTATGGGATTTCATTGAAGCCCACACATATTCAGAGAGTAATGAGATGCCCTGATGACACCAGAGAGACGAGTTGCTCACTGATCAAGCGTTTTCCATCATGACCTATTTTCCTTGTGCTAATCTGATTTGGATTAAATATCAGTTAAATATCCTTTCTGACGCCGAATGTATATGAATGCAAATAAATCTCAGAAATAAAGGGATATTCGACTGATCAGGATTGCACAGCAGTCACTAATATTGCTGACATGCCTGAAAAACTGGTACAGATAAGCCTACCTAGGCAGGTGGTGACTCCACAATGGTGTAGGGTTCGTTTAGCTGGTAGTCCATGGGACTCCTGGTACATCTATAAACGTCTCTATAAACCTGTGAGTTTATAGACACCAGTTCACCTCCTGCATTCATTCTGACCAATTTGGCTTCACCCAAAGTTCAATGTGCCACCATGCACGTCTAGAAAGACGCTAATTCCTAACCTAAGTCACCAGATCTCGGACACAGCTAACGTTATCAAGCTCGTGGAGTCCAGGAGGGACCGATAAGATATTAAACTGATGTATCCTTATTCTCTTGACAAGTCCTTCACTTTTTTCTGCCGCCATGGACGCAGATTATGTCTATTAAGTTTTACTCAGTCCTTCACTAAAGGCTTAGAGGAAGTGATAGGGAGTGAGATGGATGTGGGAAACAGGTAAAGACAAGGCCGTTGTGTCTTCAGCTTCCTGTTTTATGAGATCAGGCTCATTCAGTGACATCGTAAACAGCTTGTAGCTCGGAGCCCCAGACAGGAAGGAGCCACACACATCAAAAAAACAAAAAACATAAACCTCGTCTTGTTACTAAAACGGACTTGCCGAGTGCCCGAAGCGAACTCATAGGAGTGAGATACACTGCTATACAATTTTACAAGTTAGAATTTTCCATTAACTTTAAATCTCTTTACACCATTTTAATTTACTGCCCTCCTCATTCAAACTAATTCATTTTAAAACCACCCAGTGCTTGTTAATGAGCTGCAGAGCTCAGCCAGGTGTGTAAGAACCGAGAAACACTGTGGAATATGCAGAATCAGGGGTACTTCAAGGCCCTGATTGTGTAAAGCACTACTCTTGAACAAGCGGCACGTATTTGTGCAAGTAGGGAAAAGTGCTTCGCTGGAGTGGTCATGGATACGTTAGAGGTTTGTGCCTTTGCCGTTAACGTTAGGAACACAGAGCCTTCGAGCAGACGTGTGGTTTGGCTTAATTATGCTTTCAGTAGCATTGCTGAAATTATTATTGAGCTGAATGAACTAGAATATGGTCTGGTTACTGGAGGTTTTGGATTCATTTTTAGTCTGGCTCTGTGGGTGGGAATAGGAATGACCATGATATCATGGATGTTCCCACACTGCTGCTTTCTGCCTTTTAGATCAAACCAGACCTTAACCACAGCACCCGGGGATCAGTTGGGGGAGTTATGTGCCTTGCTCAAGGGCACCTCAGTCATGTCTTGCCCTGGGCGGGGATCAAACCCGCGATCTTCTGGTCACGAGACCGGTTCCCTAACCCCTAACCACCAATCCAAGGTAATCCAAGACCAGACCAGAGCAGGGCTCAGTGTTTAAGATGTTGGACTAATCAGAAGGTTGACCGTTTAAATCCTGGCACCAACACGCTGCCACTGTTTGGGTCTTGACCAAGGCACGTAACACACAACTGCTCAGTCGTATAAATGAAATAGAAGTAGATCGCTCTAGATAAGGGCGTCTACCAAATACATTGTCTGAGTTACCAAATTACCAAATGAGTTACCAAATACCAAATGAGTTACCAAATGTAACACTAAGTCCAGTCTAGCAGGTTTTAAAAGGGTCAAGGTCAAGTCAGGGTCAAGTCCAAACGAATGTCAGAGCGAGTGAGCTTGAGACCAAAGAACATACGTCTTTCATAGTTGGCTTCACATGTTCTTATCAGACTGGAATATAAGACCACATGTCCAACGCTCAAGTCGAGTTCTTACTTTTCTGCATTTATGTATAAGAAAATTAGAGTTTTTGCAAGCTCAGCAATAGTATATTATTGTAATGTTAACGTACTCTGAAATATCAGAAAAACTGTTATGGACTGTAAAACACAGATTGGTAGTGGATCCCTAATGGTGTAGAGTTTGTTTAGCTGTCATTCCATCTGACTCCTGGAACATCTACAGACGTCTCTGTGCAAGAAGTATGGCGTTAGTTGCTTACTTATTATTTCCACAAGCTTGTAGAGTCCACGGGGGTCTCGCCAGCTATTACGCGGCTGTACCAGTTGTAATGTTGCTTTAGATCAGGGGTGCCCAATTCTATCATCTAAAGCACCAACTCCAGTCCTGGAGGGCCAGTGTCCAGCACAGCTTGGAGGTTTCTCTATTCAAACACGCCTGATTGCACTTACCTGTTAACTGTGAGAGAAACCTCTAAGCTGTGCTGGACACTGGCCCTCCAGGACTGGAGTTGGGCAGCCCTGCTATAGATGATAGAAACAGAACCGCATGCATGACAGTAACATCCCACTGAGCATCAAACTGCAATGCCAGTCCCTCTCTAAATACCACCACTGATTGAACCCCGGACTAGAAACACTTTATGATTTGTGGTGGCAAAGAACACTTTTGGACACTTTCTTTTCTATTTTTTTCCCCTTTTTTATGGTGCCTTCTCAGCTCAGACCCCTCCTTTAGGCAGAGTACGAGTAAGAGCATTTCCATTTATCTCCCTGACAGTTGTAAGTGAATCCCCCTACCTTTTTTCTTTCCTAACACACTCAACATGACGCTAAATCCATTGCCTGTTCGGTCCAAGATTCATACCACATACCATTTCCTCCTCTACTTTCCCACTCTGTCCTTAATTCTGGCTTTTACTCAGATAAGTGTACTGGCTTAAAAAAAAGCAGATCATTTCCGATCTGAGCGTCTCAACAGTCCCTGACACACTTCCCACCGCCGCCTCGTGCTCTCCCTCTCCTAATGCATATTCACATCTTGCTCTCTGCCTATAAATTGTTCCTTTTCCAAAGTGGAAAGATCACATGCTGCCGTCCTTTAAACGGAAACAATAGTCAGTTTCTGCAGTAGATTGTATCTCCTTGATGATTAACGTCGGAGAGCTCTCGTTTTATTGCTTGTGCCTCTTTTTATACCCGGTGTCTTTCTACTAGAGTTAACAGGGCCTGTCTGTAGATCTTAGTGGTGGCACCGGGCCAGTGGAGTGGACTGTATATGAGATGGCTTTCTTTCTTGGCATGGTGATGTTAGATGAGACAATTACTGGAGGACATGATGGATAGTACATAAACGTGTGGAATACACATACATACATACATGCATACATTTTATATCCACTCCACTCGCGTCCCCTTAGCATGAAGCGTCACTGCAAATCAATACACCATACATCTGACTTTTAGCCTACAATCAAACATTTCAGTCCTGGTAGGCGTGGTCAGTTCTAGTATAGTGCCAACCCCCACCGTCTCAGCCCACTTGAACACCTATGAGATTTATGATTTTGGAGCCATGTGAGACAGGATCCCCATCACCATCATCAAAGCACAGAATGGCTGGAACCTGTGTTTATGACTCCAAACAGTTCAATTCCAGATACATGAATCTATGGTGGCACATTGAAGCATATTGTATATATTCAGTGTGTATGCTGAAGTTCCAGAAAAAAAAACAAAAAAAAAACTGATACACCGGTCTAGTATTTGATAGGTCCCACATGGGGCATGGACTCGACAAGCTTGTGGAAATATTCTGTAGGTAGTGAACGCCACACTTCCTGCAGAACGCTCCACAATTCTGTTGTAATTCCGAGCCGTAGGATTTCTATGTTCCGCAGCACGTTCCAGGAGGGAATAAAAAAAGCCCAGAATCAGCCCAAACTGTCCTGTTGGAAGAGGCCAAACCCATCAGAATAAATGCAGGACATGACGAACTGGTGTAACTCGTCAGAAAGGACGCACGCATAGTGTTTACCTGTTTAGAGATGTACCAGGGGTCCATAAACCTTTACCGTTATGAAGCTCCAGCCTATGTATTTTGCACAGGCTCATCTGTACACGTTTTTAAGCACTTTAGGGTATCGACACAATACTCGAAGTGTCAACCTGGCTTCTTACTTCAGCTTGGTCTTTAAAAGGAAATTTTATATTTGTATGTTTCATTCAGATTTTCCCAAACCACCCCCACATACTCATCTTACATAATAAATAAAAAGAGAATTTGCCTGGTGTAAAGCCGACCAGGTTCTGTGGAGTCCTCACACCGAGCCCCTCGTTCCAAAATCCCTTATTTTATCCTAAGCCTTATTTTCACTGAGCAAGTCATCCTGGCATGCTGCTTCTGAAAAATGAAAAAGTATAGTCCGAATTCTGGACGTTGCAGGAGCGGCACTAATCCGGCTTTAGCTCTGGCCTTTGCTGTGTTTATCTATTTCAATCTGGTTGTCCTCTTCTTTAACTCTGGTTAGTGTGCCTTTTGCAGCCTAATAATGTGTTTTTTTTATTTCACAGTCTGACGGATGAGTGGACAGCTTTGATGTTTGTTTGGTAGCTTGTACGTTTGTGCAATATTAAAGCCGGAGTAAGAACGTAGATTTTGAATTATTTACACAGTACTGTAGGGAGAGGGGTTGTGTTTGTGTATGTGAGTGTGTGTGTCTGTGTGGGTGTTGGACAGAGTAATAGTGATTGCTTTGGCCATCACTGGCGCGTTCTGTGAGGCATTAGCCTGCCAGTTAATCGCTGTCTAATGCTGGAAGACGACTGGGTCCTTTTTAGAAGTGAGCTTTAGCATCTTCGGTGATTGACGCGCGCTACAGACCAGACCCTCTAGAAGCGGTTTTGCTTGTGCGGCCGACTGTTTGTTCTGTTTCTTCCTTTCCATTGAAGGTTATCCTTAGATGAGCAATTCTTTAAAAACATTTTCAAACATTTTCCTGTTGGGATGACCACTGTAGTCCCATCACACCGGAGCCTCCTGGTCTATTAGCGATGCTTCCGCAAGCACAGAGAATCTCTCTCTAGTAAACTAAAGTGGCAGAAAAATACTCATATTTGGTGGGTCCTCGATTGGGAATGGACTTTGTGAGCTTGCGGAAATTTTCTCTAGGCAATGAACCCCATACTCCCTGTAGGACGCTTCACAGTTCTGTTGAATTCCGAGCTGTAGGAATTCTATGTTCCGCAGCACGTTCCGCGGCATCCCGGATGTGTCCGATAACGTCGAGATCTGGTGACTTAAACAATGAAAATAGCCAAACCCTCAACTCAGAAGATGCACGTTCCTCTAACCATAATTTGCCGTCTCTAGACGTGTGTGGTGGCGTGTTGGAAGACGCCAAACCTATCAGAATGAACGCAGGACACAAACTGGTGTCAGAAAGCAGGCAAAGGCACACACAGCGTTCATCTGTCAGAATAATTTGTAGATGTACCAGGGGTCCCAGGGGATGCCAGCAAAACAAACCCTGTACTATTATGGAGTCAGTTTTTCTGACACTTTCAGGACTGAAGGAGGTCTGATTAGTAACAGTTACGAGGGATGACCACTTTCTTTCTCCATCTCTGCATAGCCTTGGCATTCTCGCTCGTCTCTTTCTGTTTTCTCTCTCTAGGCCTCGTTGTTACGCTGTCTTGTCTTCAACCGCCTCTGATTCTCGGCTGTAAAATTAAATGTGTAGCAGGAGCTGCCCCCCTGCAGAGCACCTACTCCAAAATGCAGCCATTTCATCCCCCTAACAAGACTGAAGCACAGATGAGCCGAGATAATGAGGAAGATGATGTGATAAGTGAGACGTGCGCTAATGAAAGACGGAGAGACACGGATTGACGGAAAGAGGGATAGACAACAAGGATAGAGACCTACGGTGTGTACGGTGGTCATTTATGATGGACCAGGTGTGGTATTTGTGTAGGAAAGCAGTCTAAAAAAAAAAAAAAAACGGAGGACCCCACTGTTTCAACCCAGAATATACTGAGGTCTTCAGTATCATGTGGAGATCTGATACCAAGCCTTTATGTGATGAGAGCAGGTGATCGGATAGATACTGACTGGGTTTGGTTTAGGTTGTCACTTAGTAGAAAATAGGCTGGTCTGGGCTTGATTGGATTTGGAGTTTGTGATCTTGATTTAGTTTGAGATAGAAATCCGTCACGTAAAAGCAGACTGAGCTGCCGAGTGGCTCCTGAGTGACTCGGGACAACATACTGGCTCTGATCTCTCTTATTAGCACAAGACGATGTCGAGTGAGGCGTCGTCTCACGTCGGCGTCTCGAGTTGCATAATGCGCTTTATTCTGTCGTGTTAGAGAAGCATCAGTATCCATCCATCCACCACTTCAAGACTTCTGGTATTGCCCCAGGTGGCAGCCTGCCATCTTTTTGTGTCTCTTTTTTAATGTTTCCTGTTGGCTGAAATGCCAAAAAACTGGTACAGATGAGCCTATGCAAAATACTTATCCTGCTGATGGCTCCATAATGGTATTGGGGTTTGTTTAGCTGGCATCCCATGAGACCCCTGGTACATCTGCAAACGTCTCTGACGTCCATTGTGTGTTACATCGGTTCATGTCCTGCATTTATTCTGATGGGTTTGGCCTCTTCTGACAGGACAATGCACCACCACACAGTGGTGAGAGATGGCAAATTCTGGTTAGAGGAGTTTGCGGTTTTGCCATGAACCAGATGTCAACGTTATCAAACACATCCGGGATGTTATTCAGTGCACCGTGGAACACAGAAATCCTACAACTCGGAATGCAACGGAATTGTGGAAGTAGCGTTTTCTCCTGGCACCTCAGTGTATTTGTCCTTCTTCGAGAGACCCAGGGCTTCATTATTAATTGTATGCCTTTGCATATGAGCCTCTGACATCGCAGCATGACCAGCTGTATGCAAATGTTAAGAAGACATACATCTCTAAAGCTCTTGCTCCCCCCTGGGCAGGTCAGATTATAGCCTTGAGCTCCATTATAATCCACTAATTCAGCAGCGACCACCGTTCAGGCATACTGTCCAGACGTGGACATCGGGAGGACATACGTAGACTTGTACAGTGTGATCCCAACTAGGACCATGTCCCACCCTTCCCCAGCGCCCGCTCCCCCTACGATGGGTCTCTAACAGCTCTTGGGGATCGTTTATAAAGATCTCGGCTCGTTCCTCCTGATCCCCAGGAGAAGCACCTAAGCGTCATCAGTGGCAACATGAAGTCACTGGAGACTCCAGGTGAGCCAACCAGCTCCTCATTAGAGCAGACGGCTCCATCATCTTTCTGAAGTACAGTTCTATGTACATTGCATTCAATCCGGCCATGAAAGGACCGAATAAAACCGTATACACCCGGAATTCCTTGATTCCGAATCCAGGTCAGAGCCGAATCCACACATCAGATCGCATTACGGATTGATCGGACATCACAGGTACAAATCCTGCCAGACTCGACGTTACCTGATCCGTGCCAGGCATGTTTCCTGAGGGCAGACCGTCGTATGCTTGTTTATATGCACACACACACGCACACACACACACACACACACACAGATACACACATGCTGCAGAATGATTAGGTCTCAGGTGTGCTTGGGATCTCTTTAGTATTCTATATACCTCTCTGTCTCTCTTTAAAACTGTCAGAGTGCAGGCTGAGAAAAAAAGGGCTCTTAATAAATAAACCCATTACCACATGAAAGCCAACATCTGGCCAGGGGTGAACACGCAGTTAATGGTGATGCCTGTGTTTGCGTGTCTGTCTCTGTGCATGCGTGGGTGACTCAGAGAGTCCTCTGCGTAGGGGGGCTGGAGAGGTTTCCTACTCTGTGTTTTTTTTTTTTGTTTTTTTTTTCTCTCTGCACTGATCATAGTTTCATTTCGCGTGGGCTGCTTGCTGCATACCACAAAGTGCCGTGCTCTCTCCTGTGACAGAGTGACGCTCCGTCTGATATGCAGCTATATTCTCTTTCATTGTTGGCTGTGTCCTCCGGGGAGGAGGACGTTACCTGGGTTAGAAGGGAAGAGGTGGAATATTGTGGGTGCAGTCCACTGTGTATGAAGTGCAGTGAAATGGAAGAACCTTTGTTTCTCTCCACACTTTGTTACACTTTTTTTTTGCATGTCCTATAGGTGTATATATACCCGTACGTGTATGTATTAAATGCTCGGTTATGTCTGGTATAGAAGAAGCCGCTTGTGAGGACATTGGACGTGACGGATTTGTTGCATTGCTCCTTGAGTGCACTCTATGCTTCATGGCAGTGCATTAATCTAGATTACTCTTCAATTAAAGAGTCTTCATCCACGCACACATACACACACATACACATGCATGCATGCATATCAACATCACCAGTATGCACAGGCTTAGACGTGTGCCCTGATTGATGCAGTATGCATCTCGGTCAAGTATTTGTTCTGTTCGGTTGTACTGTTTGGAACATCAGCATTGCCGGGAACGTATGTGAACCGCATTTAAATGAATTCCTGCCGTGTTGAGTGAGAAGCTGCAGTGCTTTTTCACTCGAGCGCCTCAATAATCCGTCACAGGTATATTCTAGGTACGCAGGTATATTCTTATAAAGCAGGTATTCCTGCAGTCACAGACTTTTATATTGTAACGCTGATAGGCATAGATGGTGATGATGCTCCTCATGGTCACGTTCTCTGCCTTTCATTGCACTTTTTTTTGATATTCGGACGCTGTCGTTTCATCCTCATCGGACAAATGCAAAGAGACGCTCGTCTCTCAGCTGAGGGTCTATGGTTTTAGAAACTTTAAACATGTCAATTTTTTATCTGTGTTTAAAAAAGAAAGCAGACTAAGAAGTGCACCTATCCAGGAGAGTGTGACGGATTGAAAGGATAGAAATAGACGCAGTGAGGCACATTGTAAGATGAGGATTAAACTCACCTCCAGATGCGGGTCAGTGACAGAGCTGAGGCAGAGAGCGCCGCTCTGGCCAGCGCATGTCCCCTGTCCCTGTCTTTCTTTCTCGGTGTCTCGCTCTAACTCTCTCAGTGCAGCAGGCTTCGGACACGCAGGGCGCAAGAGGAGGCGAGAAAGGGCAGACGAACGCACAGGAGAGACTGAAGACGGGCTGCCATGGTGCGTGTCGCTCGGAGGACGCGCGCCGCTCGCTTGTCACTTCGTCTTCATCCGTACACATCCACAAAGGCAGAGATTCCAAACACAGAATAGTCCCCGGGTCCAGTCCGGAACGCCGTCGCGTCTGCGGGAGCCGTAGTCACACACGCTCGCGCACACACGCCTCCGCATTCGCGCGCATTTGCGAAAGGGACAGAAGTCCTGCTCTTAGCGGTGGCATGTGCGAGAGATTCATCTTGTGGCTGCAGCGCCGCGCTCTCTCCGAGAGGCTGTGTGTGTGTGTGTGTGTGTGTGTGATGGAGAGAGAGAGAGAGAGAGAGAGAGAGAGAGAGGGGGGGGGGGGTGTTTGAGCGAGGAGCAGGAGGAGGAGTGGGAGGTTAGTGCTTTGTGAGTGTGTTTGTATTTGAAGTGGAAGCTTCGTTAAGAAAGTCCAGCTTGTCGTGCTTTGCCTGTAAAACTTAATTCAGGACGTAGTGATCCATATGTAAATACACAGAGCAGCCATAACATTATCACCAGCTCTGTCCACCTAGCCATGGGCTCTATAAAACCTCTGGAGGTTTTCTGTGGTCTTTATCTGGCACCAAGATCTTATCAACTGATCCTTCTGAGGGTCTTCTGTACGATCAGACCAGACGCGATTGACTTCACCCCCCCGAATCACATTACAGAAATTTCGGCTTCCATGGTTGGTCGGTTGCCAGGTACTAACCCCTGCATACCAAGCACATGCAAGACCTACCGGTTTAGAGATGTTCTCACCCAGTTGTCTCGACATTACAGTTTGGTCCTTGGTGAAATCATTCAGATTTGTACACTTGCCCATTTTTCCTGCTTCCAACACATCAATTTAAACAGCGTGATGTATCCCACCCCATGACAGGTGCTAGTGAAATAATCCAATCAGTGTTATTCACTTGTCTGGACAGTGGTTTTGTGCTGTTAATCTAATGGCCGATCACTGTTACTGACTCCAGTGCCGACACCGGAGACTCCTTTTTATAAACTGTTACATGTTCCTCTTTGTTAAATCAGCACATTTTATGTTGTTAGTAGCATTTTATATGGGTGTGTCCATCATGCCAGAGTTGAGAAAGTATTTGAATGAGAAAATTCTCAGTCGAACGAGGCGGATGCTGGAATACTGTCCCGTCTGCGTCTGTAGGAAGTGAGTGAAGACCTCCTGACCAATCAGATACTCTTAAACAGTACCGTGTAAATGTCTTGTAGAAAAGTTAAGTAAGAGAGAGTCTTAGGTGTGGCGACTCTTTCCTTTTTTTTTAAGATTAGTCCCAGGTACAGGACATTAGTGGTGGTCAGTTTTGGACGGTTTGATTGTCCACTTGCTTCTTTATGCATGCAAAAAAATTGGGAATTTTTAAAAATTTTTATTATTAATATTATTCTCTCTATAGGTGTGTCTTCACTGACATACAAACATTTTTCTATCACTTTTCTTTTAGTAAAGTCCTGGAAATCTAAAATGTTTTTATACCCACTCACCATTGTTGGCTCAATGGTTAAGGTCAGTGGTTTGAGCCC
>JAOVVF010000051.1:6520251-6537228 GCA_028565595.1 Duopalatinus emarginatus
AGCATAACATGTGTTCAACATTTTAATTGTAACATTTCACTTTAAAGCTTTATTCATTTACATAGATTAAAAAATGCAATTAATCGCGATTAACTGTATGAAATTCTGACATTAATCACAATTAAAATTTTTAATTGTTTGACAGCCCTAGTTTTATGTGATTTACAGGATATATAAGTTTGTTAAGTCGGTTTAAGAAGGCGACTGTGATGTTTATCAAACAAAAATATGAGATTATTATTTACTAAATCTAAAATCATGGCAAACTGTCTGTTTCTGAACATTATATTGCTAAGAACTTGTAAAAGAAATGTTAGGTTCATTAAGGCAATTCATTTATTTTAAGATACCAACTCATCCGGATAGTACAATTACAATTAACAGTAAAATTACTTAATTATTTTTATGTGTACACAACATTCTTAATGTTTGAACAATTACAAAAATTACTCAGATTTTCAGTATTTTAAAATTAGCTAGTTGAAAACCTTAGACGTCGTTGACCCACATACACACTAGTGAACACTAGGGGGCAGTGAGCACACATGCCCAGGGTGGTGGGCGCTCCAGCCTGGGAGCATTTGGGGTTTAGGTGCCTTGCTCAATGGCACTTCAGTCGAGTCTTGTCGGTCTCAAACCTGGGAACTTCTGATCCCAAAGCTGGTTCCTTAACCACAAGCCTACAGCTGCCCCAAACACAATGGGCGATATCAAGGTAAAATTACCGTGGTCATGCCCATACTGTATTCATTGTTACACACCAAAAACCATCTCTTAACGTTATACAGAATGGTGCAAAAACATATCCAGGAAGAATATCACAGGAGAATGTTTAGACTGCTTCAAGCTGACAGAAAATCACCACTGGTTACACCTGCAGTGAGCAGAAAAGCATCTCGCAGGTGCACTAGTATACAAATTCTTCATGTCTGTTTTCCTATGAGTCGAGTATGTTCATTTTTAGTTACCTCTCTGGCTGGAAGGAATCTTCAAATGACTCAGGAGTAGGAGGAGTCCCAGACGCCCTGGAGATGTCTATCCAGGAACATGTCCTACTTGAGCAGCATGTATCATGACATACTTTTCGACAATCATGAGAAATATTTCAGTCCTGCTTCTCCATCCCACCGTCTGTATGCTGTCTGCATAGGCATAGACATTACTGCTGGATGGCTCTATTCTGGGATCACAATTCAGACACGGCTTTCACAATGAGGACCAGGGTTTGGCAGTGATTATGTGAAGAAGATGCAATCGGATGGAGTTTTGTATATATGTTATTTATAAGTGAACAGGGTTGAGTTTGGAAATTGTTGGGGCATTACTAATCAAGCCACAAAAGCCAGTCTAAAGCAGCTGATTTATCACCATCACCAGGCCGCTCTCGGTTCTCAGTGTGAACTTCAGCGAAACCTCTCAGAAATAGAGCTGTGATTTCTGACACAGTCCTATTAACACCTGAAATTTGTCTTTAATCACCACACCGGGTTTTTTTTTCTGCAAGCAACACTTTCTGTCCTAGTCACCAACTTTGCTTTTCCATCCGTCTCAAAGACGCACTTTGAGGAAAACAGATTATGGTGTCCACTTGGTCTTAATCACTGCCTCAAATGGACTTCTTTGCCTTCCATCTTCTCTAAGTGGATTGATTGATTGTTGCTGGCATCCACGAATGTCTATTTCCATGTCCGTGTTTTTTTTTTGTTTTGTTTTTTGTTTTTTACTTCTGGACATCCCTATCCCTTCTTTTAAAGCAGTGGCTTAAAGATGACAGCCTGTAATTGAATTTGAAGGGCAGCCATTATGGTCAGTAAACATTGAGACGAAACATGAATTTGAAACCTAATTTTCTAAAGTAACCTTTATGTCTATGTAACTCTACCCTTCCGTAATGGTCCTACTTGTTTGGAGAAATTTCTGTGCAATCTGGAGTTTTGTTACTGTAGTTATCTGGGATTTACTCTGCACGGACACCACAGGACCATCACATCGTAAGAAGATAGAAGTACGTATCGGGATTTAATAAAAATTATCTTGTCCTCAAAATGAGGTAAATACAACCTCAGAGGAACAACAAAACATAATAGATTCCACAGTGTCATTATTTAAAGCCAAGATGTTTGTAGAACCACATTTATCAGACTTTATCAGTCTGTCACATCGTTCCTGAGGAATTTCACCTTTCACGTCTTTGAAGATTGTGGGGATTTGTATATACACAGCTTTCCTAAGGTCCCACCACTGCATTTCAATTGGGTTGAAGTCTGGATTTGGACTTGGTCATTCCAGCAATTTGATTATTTTCTTTTTATTCTGTTATAGATTTGCTGGTGTTTGGGATCATTATCGTCTTGCGTGACCCAGTTTTGGCCAAATAGCCTTAAGAACTGTCTGGAACCTTTTTCTATTTGTGAATAGTCTTTATTATTGTCGTATGATGACTTCAATTTGTTTGGAAATGGCCTTATAACCCCGTCTCAAATTGATAGGCAGCAACAATAGATTCTCTAAGGTCAGTGCTGATCTTTTTTTTCCCCCCTTGTCCTTGTGTTAACACACATCTATTCCAGACCAGTGAACTGGCAAAACCTTTGCTTTTATAGATGTGGCCACAGTTGCTGATGATTAATTAATCAGGGGCATTTAATTACCAGCACCTGGCTGATACTTACCGTCCTAATTACTATAGAAGCTGAAAGGATGTACTGAATGTTTCACACTGCTTTTGCATTTAGTCTTTTGGTTTTTGTTAGGGAAATAATGATGAATTAATGAATGAATGTAGTTACACTTATATAGCGCCACAACCAACACTCAGGTGAGAAGCAGCAGCCAGTCACACACAGTGTACCCTCAACAGGAAATGACCGTCCACCTGGAGGACTGTATCAGGCAGTAAGGGGTTCACCCAGGATAGAGTGTCTTATCCGTATCAGGGCATATAAACACTTGCATATATTCATTCGTACACCAGAGTAATTTAGAGTAGCCAGTTTACCTAACCTGTTGGCCTGTTGGAGGAAACCGAAGTCCAAGGAGTAAACCCATGCAGACACGGGGAGAACATGGGAACTTGAACTTAAGACCCTAGTGCTGAGAGGCGAATGTGCTCACCACCAAGCCGTCGTGATCGTTCTGCCCATGGTGTAATTTGTCATGTGCTGTTCATCTGAGGTTGTATTTACATAATTTTAGGACTCACTAAAAGATTAATGATTTTTTTAGAATTGTCTTGATACATAAAAAAACATCAAATTCAAAGAGGGGGTGTACTTTGTTTTACTGACTGCAGGAAGGCTAGGTTACTGACTTTGGTTAAAGTGAGCTAGAACATCTTTTCTGGGCCTTTTGCCTTTATATCCGTCTCATCCGAAACCTGTTACAGCAGGTTTTTAACAGTAGACTTTATCCCAAGCAGCTTTACTGAAATACAGATGAACAAGCCAGAGGCAACAATAGCAAGACATAACTCCCTAAGATAAACTGATTCTGTGAGTGTATTGTGAGTCCTGGTATAAACCATATAATTTTTCTCTTATATAAACCCCAGACAAGGTCCAAAACTGATTCAGCCTTAACAGGATATTGTGTGTGTCAGATTTTTTCTTACCACTGGAAGTTCCCAGAATCTTGTCTGTCTCTTTATAGTTATACACCGAGCCAGACATGTATCCCCCAAGGGGGGTGTGGGGGTTGAATAGCAAAGTCACAGCATAAGGCCGGTGACGTTGCCTCAACCATGTTGCCTTTAGGAGACACTCAGCACTATGGCATCAAAATAGGATCAAACGTTTTGCGCACCAAAAAACAAAATCCAGCAAAAAAGGAAACTCGTGCAGCTAAAAAGGAAACCCGCGCACCAAAAAAGCAAAATCCGTAACCGCATCTAAAGTTTTGTGCACCAAAAATTAAAATCTGTAACCTATAAATGAGATTCTGTAATTGAGAATGCACAGATTTTGTTTTTTGGTGCGCAAAACGTTTGATCCTATTTTGACGCCATACAGCACTACCTACCTATTTGTGTCTTTGGCAGTGGACAAATTGACGCTAGTTTTGTTTAGCAAACGTTTCATCGATTCTTGAGCTAGCTAGTTAATGCTAGCCCTGTGCTGAATTTTCCAGCGTCGGTGAGTTCTCCACCTAAACACATGGTTTAAAAATAGTAAAAAAATCGTTTTCAGCTTTAGCAATATTAGTTTTTTAACTACAACTTATGTTTTTAAATGAGCAAAACTATTAACCCTGGTTCGGCTCTGTACACAGACGAAATAAATAACGGTCAATTCCTCTGTGTGTCAGTCATTTACTGGTTCACTGACTGCTTCACTCTTGGATGTTTGTATTCTTCAGTTTCACGCCAGTCACCGGATCATCAACGCTCACACACTCGCCTTGCTTTCTCCAGGAAATGATCTGCTCTGTTCACACATGTGGACAACCGGACGTTACGCAGACTTTTTTTTTATCTAGGTAGCTGGCAGTGTAAAGTCCAGTTAGCATCTGATTCAGACTCTAGTGTTTTGACACAGAGCTCCTCTGAGTAATGTTTAGATCAGTTCAGATTTGCAGTGCATATGTGAAAACTCGTATAGCTGCGTGTTTGAAATCTGTTTGAAGAACATTTCTCTTACATTCATACTGTGAGTCAGTTTCGACTAAACAGCTGTTATTCTCAGTACAGAGAAACATTGATATTCCAGTCAGTGGAAACTGTGCGTACACTGATGTACAGATGTGATGTATAGAGATTAAGTTGAAAATGATTTAAATCACTATCTAGTCTGGGACATAAAATGGAATTTTAAACCGGGTTAATTGAGGTCGCCCACCTGGGGAATACTTAACATTTATATACACTGCTCGACCAGCCGGGTTTTCTTTATTAGAGAAGAATAGACCAAACAAACTCGACTGCCCAGATACACAAATGAATATACACAATAACTGAAAGTGTGTTTTTCATAATATGTCTTAGGAATGTAGAACGTGAACATTAACCACTTACTGATCACTGCGCTTGCACACAAAGGAAGTTGAACCTTGCGTTTTGCCTAGCCATGCAGTGAAACGCACACTACTAGCAGACAGTGAATACACATGCCTGGAGTGGTGGGCAACCCTATCCATGGCTACCAGAGGGAACAAGTTGGAGGTTAGGTGCCTTGCTCAAAGGCACCTCGGTTGTGGAGATCAAACTGAGGACCTTCCAGTCAGAAGGCTGGTTTATTAGCTGAGCAGCACAGGGGGGATGTATTCTGTTAGCTGGTGACCAAGATGGACGAAATTTCATTTAGTCCTCTACATTTGTCTAACTGCTCTATCATGCTCAAATTTGCAGTCAGCCCAAAGTTCTAGACAAGAAAATCCCTTACACGGGTTCGTGTGTGTGTGGACTGACGGTGAGGTCGAACCTAGTTTTTAAGGTTGCACTGGGGTCTTATCCAATACCTCGGTTTGTACGATGTGTACAGAACAGTTTGTACTGCTGAAGTAGTGGATTCAGGAGAAGTACAGAGCGTCTCTGCACTACGCAGCAATATTACAACGAAGTAGAAATCACACTGCAAGTACGAGGTACTAATTAAATTACAGCCCGCAAACTAACAGCCTGGTCAGCAGCTACAATAAAGGACATTAATAATACATACAGAACCGCACTGTCCTATTGGAAGAGGCCAAACCCATCAAAAAGAATGCAGGACAAGAAGGGACACACAGCGTACAGACATTTGTAGATGTCCCAGGGGTCCCTGTAGCATTATGGAGCCTCTACCAGCCTGTGTATTTTGCATAGGCTTGTCTGTACTGGTTTGTCTGGCACTTCAGTGTATAAATATATTTTCTAAGCTACAGACCTATGCAAAATTCAGAATTTCAGAGTTTAATTTAATTCAGTGAATGATTTTGAATTTGAATTCTGGGAAATTAAGTGCCGTCCTATCATTTTTTATGTAAATTGTAACATTATTACACTTTTAATAATCTGTTTTATAGAGTATGTTTTTAATGTGTGTTTTTAATAAAGGAAAAAACGGTCTATTTACTATAATAACGTGTACATAAAGTCCAACAGTGTGTGAAATTTATGTTGTAATCACATGTAATATATACTGTAAACCTTCATTGTTAAATGCACCATAATTTCTTTGAATTTCATGGAATTCCAAATTCTACTTTCTGCATTTGAATTTGAATTTAAATTGTAGTTCCACTTCATGTTTGCAATCTTAATTCAAATTTAAATTAAAAAAATTCATTTGAATTTAGTGGTCATTCTCAATTCAATTCTGAATTTTGTTCAACCCTGCTAAGCTTGTAGATTAATTGAAACCGTCATGACCACCTAATGGACCCCCCGGTGATTTCACATTGTTTTAGATACTGAAATATATAGATGCTAATAAAAAAGATTTTAATTAAATTGACGGAAAAACCCTGAGCTCACTACAGAAATTCCTACTGGTGGACAGCAGTGAACAATGCTGCAGTTAAACACCATTGTGATTGACTTGGACTGGGAATTTCCCAGTGCTGATTGTTCAGATTCTGATGATATTTTTGAATTTGATGAAGAGGATAAATCTGAAGTGACAGTGGGGGTGACTGGATGTCATAGAGAAAGTATTCATGAATCATTTTGCATTACTGTTGTCCACCACCTACATCACACGTGACGCCTACAACAGTTTCTGAGCAGCGTGGGTGGGTCAAAAACAGTGTTTTATGAATTAAAAAAAAATGTAATTAAAAAAAAAAATTATAAGTAAAAAAAAAAAAAATCTCTGACTATTGATTATAACAAGTCAGGTACTTAAAGCCCTCTAAACTTATGTGTTTGACACTTTTAGCCACTTTTAGACACAAGGCCATTGTTTGTCCTGACTTTTTACTGTGTTCCATGGCTGATCCATGCCTCTACTCTCAACCAGATCCTGTCTTAACCTTCCTGGTGAGCTTTATGTGAATACAAACCCCGAACAATGGGCACCCGATGTGTATCTGGATCTGTTTGGAAACCATTATCGGTTCGTCCTGAATAATGTAGTCGTATCCGGTTACACCCTTAACATGCTTTTCTAATACAGAGTGACTTTAATTTTATTATCCTTCCTGCTACTGTCCAATGTCGATGCTCCGAGACGCCGGATGATGCATCATCTGTACCAACTGAATGATGTGCTGGATTTTTAGACCACTTTAATCCCCGTTCTCCTGGCTGTAGCCCAGCAGCGCAGGAGGGTTGTGTTCTGTTCGCTGGTGACTGCACGCTTGTAGACTGTTACATCACGTGGGGTTTTTGTGCTGCGAGGAGACCGGATCTGTCAACGCAGCTGTGAGTCATCGTGTCCTGTTGGGTTTTTTTTTTTTTTTTTTAGACCTTCCAATGAAAGCGTGTCTCCTGGGCTGCTAAATTAACTCTGGGTCTCAATACGTTTTTGAATGTATTTGGTCTGCATGTTTGTTCTTGTTCTTACCTTCAGAACGCAGTTCATCTATCCATTCTCACACTACCTCCTGTATCTTTTTCTCTGTATCTTATCCCTCTGTGCTCTAGTTTGCCCATAATAAAGGAGTCTCTGTGATCTGGTTGGAGGCGTTGTGCGTGTGCCTTTGTGTGACTGTGTGTTTTTTTTCTCGAGGCTCTGCAGGCCCTCTAAAGCACACTTTCAGTCAGGGTTGTGTTCACATGACCAGTGTGTGTTTAAATGCCCATGAGGCAGGACTTGCCTTGAGGCTGACGTGCCTCTGAGCACTAAAGTCAGTGTGGGGGTTTTTTTTGTGTTTTTTTTTTTTTTTTTTTTTTTTTTTTTTTTTTAACCCTCTCCTCACTGGGGCCCGAGTGTCACTGAGAAGACGAGACTCAAGGGAGATGTAAGGGCCACCCAGAGGTCTCGGCCAGGCCAGCTTTCATCGCCTGGACAACTGCTGCTAATGAGAGGCTATTCACACGGAATACACACTCCTGTCTGTCTGTGTGTGTGACAGAGAGACAGAGAAAGCAAGAGCAAGTGGCTAACCGCAATAACCCGGGTACACACCGCTTCCCAAAGCTTGTGTAAGTGTGTATATAGACCTGTGTGAATTCTTTCCAAATCGTGTAACAGCAGGTGGAGTTTATGTTTCAGCTCCCAGCTGGCCTTCTTTTAAAGAGTCCATTTTGTCTAACCTTCACTCATGTATTATTAATGCTTCATTTCCTCGTTGACGGCGCGCCGTCCCTCGCGAAGTCTCGCACAGGGAGGCGGTGACGTGTCCGGGGATTTATTCTCATGTTCTCAGCACTTTCTGCCGCTTATAAAACTTTCATATCCATCACATTTCCCATCTCTTTCTCCGTTATTGCTCATGGGAGTGACCTTTCTCTAAAGCAAGGCCCTGCTTTACAAAAACGGGGTGATTTCATTTGCACACGTTGACATTTCTCCGTATAACTAGCTGCCAGGTGACGCAGGGTTATTGTACTCCTGAGTGCCGTGAAACCTGCGGTAGGTAGTGTGTCTACGTCTGGGCATGTGTACAAGCCTGGCCGCTGAAGTCTAAAAGCGACGCCCTCTGACATGTGTCCTGCCTCGAGAGACGCACTATTCTGAATTTTTTGCTTTTCTTGTTTGTTTTTTTTTTTTTCCAAGTGACTTCACATGTGGATATTTTCTTATCTTAGAAAAAACACTACAAGCAAGGGGAGCCCCACCACATCCACCCTGCCCAGGGAGCATTTAAGGGGTTAGGTCCCTTCGCTCAAAAGCAAGGATCAGTAAGGATCGAACTGGTTACATTCCTGTGACACAGGCAGGTTCGCTAACAGACATCGACTGTAACTGCTCTCTGACGCTCTGGTTTGCCGTCATCCCAAAGTTCAGCCCGAGAAGGAAAACCCATAACATGGTGTGAACTGACTGTAAAGTGGAGCCTAGTGTTTAAGGCCACACTGGGGTCTTATCCTATACCTGTTTATGTGCACAGGACAGTTTGTACTGCTGAAGGAGTACAGAGCATATCTCATTTTGGTGTCTTTCTACAAAACTAGAGAGTAGAAATCCCACTGAGAGTACAAGATCTTAATTAAATTACAGACGACAAACTAACAGCCTGGTCAGCCGCTAGAATAACCGACATTTACATTAAAGTGCGAGAAAAATTGGTGCAAAATCCTTAGTACTGGTCGTGGCTCCATAATGATACACCGTACGTTAAGCTGGCATTCCATTGGACCCCTGGTACATCTACAAACTTCTCTGACAGACGGACACTGTGTGCCTCTTGTATGACCAGTTACACCGGTTTATGTCCTGCATTCATTGTGATAGGTTTGGCCTCTTCCAGCAGGATAATGCACCACCACACATCTAAAAGACGCCACATTATAGGTAGAAGAACACTCATCTGAGTTGCCATTCCCCATGCTATCGAGCACATCTGGGATGCCATGAACACACTGTGGAACACAGAAATCCTACACCTTGGAGTAGGATTCTGCAGGAAGGATCGTCTTACTTGCGTTTAGAATATTTCTGCAAGATTCCGGAGTCCATGCCTTATGGGAGACCTATCAAGTATTAGACTGGTGTACCAGTTTTTCTAGTACTTCAGTGTATAATGCATGCAAACTGCAAATCTTTCAGAAATGTAGACTATGCCTTCCATGAGCCCTCTAAAGTTTAGCTGTTCAAACACGAAGACGACAAGAAAGTCCTCAGTCAAGCCAAAGGCATCAATAATAAAAATGCAGCCGTGTCCTGTTCTATGACATGGACACAGTGACACCAATCAGGTGAAATTGAATTTCACATCCTGGCCTGAACGATCGGACTCCATCATGCGAATTCATCGGGAGGCTCCTCATCTGTCACTCGTGCTTGGCCAGTAGTTTCTTTCATTCCCCGAAGAAGCAGCATGCAGCTGCATATGCACCTACCCTTAGGTAGATCAGACCAATGTCGAGGTCTAACTAGCAAATGAAAGATGGCAGAAGTGCACCGAGAACCATCCTGGCTTCAGACGAACCTAGCAGACTGCAGTACGGTTCAGGCTGGGATAAGTCAGGACTAATTAGAGTGAGGAGTGCTTCCTGAGATTAACAGAGAGATCGAAAGAAGAGAAGAGAAGGAGGATGCAGTGGGTGAGATTACAGCACAGGTGAATGACTTACACTCTCCAGTATTGACTCATTAGGAGTGCAAACAGATGCGACTGTACCACAGAGCTGTCTGCCTGTCTCCATTTTTAACTCTTTTCCTATAGGTGATTAATACAGAGTCACAAAAAGCTTGTATTTCCAAATGACGTGCCATTTGTACGCTGACCGTGCCATATGAATGGCTTTATTCAAATAAAAGTGAAGAATGGGCTGAACCTATATGCCGGGATATGGGATTATGTATCAGGGATGTCAAGCCGCTAATGGGAATGTCACTCTCCTTATTGTATAGTTACACTCGTGATTAATCCACGTGAAATCGCATTAATAATGACAGCACACTAGACGCATGGTCAAAAGAAGACTGTGTTCCTTCTTACACTATTACAAATTCTGCTTACCGGACTGATTCTGTGGATAAACGGATTTGAAAATGCGTCTGAGGAATCGATTGCATCTTCAATTTTATAGCCGCTCACCTGTCAGACTGTCCAGAAATCACTCCAGGGATGGTTTTATGCCATGTGACCAGAAACCAGAAAAGGAATAAAAATGTTTCTGATAGTTTTTTTTTCTTTTCCCATTGGTGATGTCAGCACCATATCAGCTTCATATTAATAAAAAAAATTAAATGTATTTTTTTTCTTATACTTAAGAGTTTAAAAAATCACTTTCACTTTACTTCACAGACTTGAACTTGAAAGCGAACCTCCCATTGACCCCTAATTGACCTCTGCATTTAAAATGAAATGAATGAATGAAATAAAAGTGAACTATTTTGCCTTACTGCCTTTGCACACAGAGGATTGTGACCTCCGCATTTAACCCATCCGTGCAGTGAAACACACACCAGTGAACACTAGGGGACAGTGAACACACTTGCCCGGAGTGGGGGGGCAGCCCCAAACCACGGCGCCCAGGGAGCAGTTAGGGGAGTTAGGTGCCTTGCTCAAGGGCACCTCAGTCATGTCTTGCCCTGGGCGGGAATCGAATCCGCGACCTTCCGGTCACGAGACCGGGTCCCTAACCACTAGGCCACGGCTGCCACACAACATTTACCCCATCCATGCAGTAAAACACACACTTCGGGGCAGTAAACACTTGCCCAGAGTGCTGGGCAACCCTATCCACAGTACCCGGGGAGCAATTGAGGGTTCGGTGCCTTGCTCAAGGGCACTTCAGTCATTTCTTGTTGGTACATGGATTGACCCAGGGACCCTCAGGTCTCAAGGCTCGTTCCTCAACCACAAGCCCACGACTGATATTCTTTGGTCAAAATATCACATGGACCAAATCCTACAAGTGTCTTTTCACTCTGTCTAAAACACCTCTTTCCAAACGCTCAGTTTCAGTGCCTGTTGCTTTAGTAGTCACTGTTTAAAGTTTTAACAGCTTGTTGAATCCCATTTCAAGTTTTCCTATCTAGGCAGCCTACACAAAACTGACTGGGTTGTCATGTTTCACAGTCTGTGGGTTGGTAGGATATCCAAACCAATGTGTACAAGAATGTTCAAAAATCCCTTTAATACTCAACCCTATAGTACTACAGTTTCCAGGTTCAGGATGCACCTATGATGTGATGTGATAGTATTGTGACTATAAAGCTACAAGATCAGCATTTAGCCCGATCTCTGAACATGTTCCCTGTATTACTACCTTTCTAAATGGAAATCCTATAAGCTGTGCTGTTCTTATCGATTGTTCCTGCTTTAAATCGGTGTAGATGTTGAGTAAACATTACCGACTAAACTGATCATGCAGGTATAGATCACCTGCCTCATCGTTGGTCCTTTAAATCCATTCCAGTTGCAGTACAATAGGAAAACCACTTGTCGCAGGGCTTCAGGTTACATCGGTTCCTTCAGGTATGTGCACTGAGACAGTGTTTATATGCTATTTTCCAATTGAAGACATCCTTAAAATGACAGTCAACCCTGTAACATTTTAAGATGGACGTTTTTAAGGTGGTGTTTAAAGCTCAATTACTCCACTAATGATCTAGCCGTGGCCTAGTGGTTAGTCTCACGACTGGAAGGTCGCAGGTTCGATCCCCACCCAGGGGACACGACTGAGGTGCCCTTGAGCAAGGCACCTAACACCCCTAACTGCTCCCCGGGTGCTGTGGTTTGGGGCTGCCCCCCGCTCCGGGCAAGTGTGTTTACTGCCCCCTAGTGTTCACTGGTGTGTGTGTTTCACTGCACGGATGGGTTAAATGCGGTGGTCACATTCCTTCTGTGTGCAAACACAGTACGGCAAAATAGTTCGCTTTTATTCAAAATTTTATTTCATCGCGGATTGATCCTTGTTTTATTCTTGCGTGCGTTAGATCTCGTTATTTCGTTCGGCACTCCGAGCCGCGTCCGTGACGCATACAAACATATTTCACTTCCCCCGTCAGTTTCTCTGAACTGTGTGTCTCATTCCCGAGTCTCTTCTCGACTCTCATTAATATTCCCTGCACGTCTTAGCTCACTATTTCAACTCGTGCTGTTTACGGCGCCGTCGACCAGGCCGCTTTGTGCTGAGGATCTAATACCTAAATGCATAAAGAGCTGCTTTGCTAATACACGCCTCTTCAGTAAGGTGTATCTTCTGTTCGGATTCCTTAATAAAAGTTGCGTGTGTGTGTGTGTGTGTGTGTGTGTGTGTGTGTGTGTGTGTGAGAGAGAGGGTTGGGGGGGGGGGGCAGCACCAGAGACAGATTACTGTTTTACCCAGCTGTTTTATACCATGATCACTTTGAGCCTCTGGTATGTCGATCCCTCGAGCTACAAGGAGGACATACAACAAGATACATTGTTTTGACACCCAGGTAGTGGAATGAACTTAGCTTCCGCTGTCTCTCCATCAGCTGAGTCACTGTCTGTCTTCAAATGTAGACTGATGACCTACCTTTTCAATACAGGGGGGGGGAAGCAACTCGACTCACAATGTCTGAGTATTCATACACTCTGATGTAAGGAGATGACCAAGCACCCTGGATGACAGCGTGATATAAATCTCTAAATAATGCAGATGGAAACGCAAACCTGGGTTGCTGCGAGACTGTAACTGTTCACTGTAAAAATCCATTTTTTAGTAATATGTTTTCTAAGAAGGAGCATGTTTGTTTGTTTGTATGTTTATTTATTTATTTATTTTAAGCTCTAGTGCCTGTAATTCATCATTACCTCTGTGATAACCTAGGCTGAACTCAATTCTTCTTCTTTTATTTGTTTATTTCTTTGTTTATATCTTTATTTATTTTTAGCTTATTGGACTTGACATGAATATTTTGTCTTTTACAACGTTCAGTATGTCAGATTAGCCAGTAATAGCTGTCTTAGTCCACTTTTTTTTTTTTTTTATGTTTAAGCTTATGTTCTTGCACGAGTTCTTAGGTCGCCAGGTAGTTTGGTCAATGTTAAGAGATCAGTCTAGTCCAGGGGCGGGTAAACTTTTTGACTCGCGGGCCACAATGATTTCTAAAATTTGACTGAGGGGCGGGGCCAGACTAGAAGGATGGTGTGTTTATGTAAACTAATATAAATTAAATGTAAAAACCATTACATGAAAAGATTTGGCTTTTAACAGGAGCCAAAACATCAATGTGCAGGGTTTATTGTAAAAATTGTTTTCAACATTTGTTAATTTAATAACACAGTAGATAAACTATCCTTTGCTCTCCGGACACAAGAGACCTGCTGTCTCAACTGTGCATTCTTTTAAAAATTCGCCTTCGGAGAAAGGCTTACTAGCCTTTGCTAATTTGAATGCCAGCAAAAAACTTGTCTTGGTACTTGACTCTTGAATCGCAATTTGTTTGGGAAAAAAATTGCTGAGTCTGTAAATTAGCCAACAATCTCTGATCCGTAGCCGCCCGTTCTTGTGTAGAATATTTGCTAGCGTAGTTAGCATGTTTTGTGGCAAAATGACGGCTGATGTTGTATTCTTTAAAAACCGCTACAGTTTTTTTTGGCATATCAGACCAGTCAGCCAATGATCGTACTTCAAGGAAAAATATTTTGTTGTGCACTCTTTATTAAACACTCGGCACTCACTGTGTACTTTTCTTTTTTTTGGTCCGCTCGTTTTTACTGAAGGGCTCAAACTGCAAAGCTAAAAGTGAAGTAGAGAGTAACACATCACACTCAAACAAAGGTCAATGTTTTTGGAGTGCGTCATCTATTGGGGAAAAGGTCAAATGAAAGGTTTAATTATAGTAAAATTTAATTTAATAATATAACCTGGACAAGTTTAAAAAGCCCAACGTGCCGTATATGGCCCGCGGTCCGTAGTTTGCCCATGTCTGGTCTAGGCGGAAAGGTAGACATTCTTGACTTTACATTTATGGCATTTGGCAGATGCTTTTATCCAAAGTGGCTTACAAGGTATTACAGGTAGCCAACGTAGTGTTAGGAGTCTTGCCCAAGGACCCTTATTGGTGTAGCGCAGGCTGGTTGCCCAGACCAGGAATCTGTGACATGGGAGCCGATGATGTTACCAGCATTCCACACCACACACTTTATGTCAGGGTATCATGTGACATCCTAGATTTCACTCCGCTGTTCTTCGATTGTCACACTTACACGTTCCTTATTTTCAGTTCCAGGTCTGGAAATTTGTCAGATAAGACAAAATCGTGTCGAATTCTGGCACCGTTTGCGCGGTCTGATCTCCGTATTACATTTACATTTACAGCATTTGGCAGACACTTTTACCCAGAGCGACCTACAAAAGTGCTTAGTCAATGACTTGGAGTGTTCGAAGCTAGTGCAGATGGACCAGGATTTGAGAACTGGAAGCCAGAATGCTACTAGAAATGAGCCGTGTAGTATCGGGTATAAAACTTGTTTTAAAAATGCAAAAACTTGCCTAAAGTATAAACAACCTGAAGGGAGAACGAGACAATATAATAATCACTATGGACAAGCGGAAAAGAGAGGAGTTAAAAAGAGAACAGAATTAAGTGCTGGTGGAACAGATCTGTCTTCATCCAGGGTTTGAAGACAGCAAGTGACTGTCTGCTGTACGGATATCTAAGGGGAAGTCCATTCCACCACCTTGGTGCCAGGACAAAGAAGAGTCTGGAGGTTTACCTCCCATGTGTCTTAGATGATGGTGGGTCAAAGGGTGTGACGTGGCTAAACTTGGGGCGGTCGAAGACCCATGCAAACCCCTCAGCAGCCTGTTGAAGCTCGTATGGGTTACTGGTGTTCGTCTACACCGCCGCCGGTTGTCTCAGTTTAACATTTATGCACTGAGCACTACGGCGCCGTCTGTTCAGCATCGCAGCTCGGCACCCGGCAAACGAGAGCCATGTGTTCCTCCCACCTGCTGCACACCTTCTGGAGATCCTCCGTCCATGTCCTGAGGAGACAGGTTAATGTGTGTCAGAACGTGGCCGAGGCAAGTTGGACACTGTACGCGGTACACTGATTAGAGGCTTTTTTTTTTTATATATATGCACGTGCATCAGACAGGACTTTGCTCACAGACGGATCAGATCCACAAAGTGAGGAATAATTTATATGCTCGCTATGTTGCTCTTTTTGTACAACAGGATCAAAACGAATGCTGCCCTTCCGTTCTTCGCTTTCTGTGTGTGTGTGTGTGTGTGTGTGTGTGTTTAAGCCAAAGTAAATAGAGTTCAGCTCAGGAGACCATTACTTTCTCATCCCAAAAAAAACAAAAAAAAAAACCAAATCTAACTGTACTTTGTGTTATTTTAAATGCCGCTCGTAGGTCGTCCTCCATTTGGAGTGCGATCCCGTTGAAGAGCGCAGCAGCGATTAGCCCTTCGCTGCAGAGTAAATTGAAAGTGGCACAGGCTTTAATTATGAACTTACTGCAAATGATAAGAGTAATTACATAGCCGCTTCTCATCTCGGCGCTCAGCGATGTAGTCATGTGGAATGCAGTAACAAGTTCGCTTCCACCGTGAAGCTTTACACATCCCCTGTGCTCCTTCCTCCGCGTACCGGGGCGCCGCGTCAACGTCGCTAGCTCCGCCTGGCCTCCAGACGATCCTCGCCGACGCCTCACGATGAGTCTATTTATGCCTCCTCGGAGCTTCTTCAGTCTCTACCGGTAGATGCCGACATGTCAGATAAAGATCCCAATCTCCCATCCTTAGCACAGGCTCACGGTGAGGCTGTGCCTGCGTCACGTATCCGAATCTCCGTAGCAGCTTGTTTACGTACCGTGACAAATACTGAAAGCTCCTCTGAGGAAATGCTATAGACTAACTGGTACAGGCTGGAGGTGGCTTTAGAATGGTATGGGGTTTGTTTAGCTGGCATTCCATAGTAACCCTGGTGCATTCCCAGACATCTCTGAACGCTATGTGTGATTTACACCCAGTTGTGTCCTGGTTTCATTGTGATGGGTTTGGCCTTTTTCAACAGGACTATGTCACAAATCACACATCTAGAGACGCCAGATTATGATAAAAGTGACACTTGGGGCTTTGCCATTTCCATACAGGTCACCAGATGTTAACGTTATTAAACACATCTGGGATGCTATGCAGTATGCGGTGGACACAGAAATCCTGTACCTCAGGATCCTACGCCTTGGAGTCGTGGAGCGTTCTACAGGAAGTACAGAGTATTCTCTGCATAAAATGAACATACAGGGCCGACCTAAGCCTTTATGGGGCTCTAAGCAGATTTTCATTTGAGGCCCCCCATACCCCCTTCGACCAGCTATGCATATCGCTTAATTACCTTTCTCCCTGCGCCAGGAAAAAACTAAACAAAAAACAAAACAAAAAAAATAAAGTGGAAGGCCTAAAGCGGGAGCTGATTTTTATTTATTTATTTATTTATTTATTTCAATTTTATTTTATTTTCTTA
>JAOVVF010000051.1:6621994-6632727 GCA_028565595.1 Duopalatinus emarginatus
CGCAAAAAATTTTAATCGCGATTAATCTCAGAATTTCATATAGTTAATTGCGATTAATCACATTTTTTAATCTAAATATTTTAAATCACATCCGTTACTAAGTACAAAAAAATGGTCAGGAGGTTTTCAGTCCGTTTATCTTTTGGTCATTCTATTCGAATTTTAGCAACTAAAAAACAATAAAAAAAACAAACAGTTTTTTGATTTTTGTTTAAAATCCGAATACAAGAAACAGAGATTTTTTTTTATTTTCCTCAATGTAAAAGCAAATTATATTTCTGTTCTTCCTTCACGCAACAAAAAAGAAAATCGCAATAAAACAAAAACAGAATGAGGCTCCGTCTTTTCATTTTTCTAAAACTGGAAGTTTACATTCACAAGGCCGTTGTCAAGGCAACTGGAGGCCCATAAAAGCAATATGCTGTCATGTGTTTTTTTAGCTACAGTTGCACTTCCTTTTAACATGTATGTTTTTTAAGAACAGCAAATGGTTATAGCTTAGAGAGGAGGACATGCCTGCAGACAAACTTCGTCAAATATATCAGGTGAAAACTGTCTGTTTCGCTAGTTATTACTTAAGTCTTCCTGTCCTGTGTGTAAACGTAGCTAACATAGTTGGTCCGAAAACCAACGTTTTGTTCCATCTTGCTGATAGAATGGCAAAGAGCAACCACACCTAAAAAAAAAAAAATAAAAATTATGTGCCTCCAATTGCCTTGACAACGGTCTTGAGAGTGTAAACCTATTGTTTCAGAACAATTAAAACACAGAGCCTTTTTCTGGTTTTGTTTCATTGCAATTTTATGTTCTGTTTTATAAAAGATAACCATTTGTTTTATCATTTTTAAATTTCTGTTTCGGAAATGAAAAACGACTGGCTAAAAGATACACAGATCTTTTTCTTTGGCTTGTTTTGCGTTATGGGTTTGATTTATGACTGTTCTTACTATTTTAATAGAAACAGTTATTGTGATATTGACATCCGCCTGTTTGCGTTACACAGGAGAAACACCACCGCCTTCTGTAAACGCAGTAACTTTCATTTTAAATAAGTTACTTTTAACTTGAGTACATGTTTAGACTAGTAACTTTATTTGTATTTTAATTTAAAAAATCATCAAAGTAATAGTACTTTTAATTATGTACAATATTTTAGGGCTTTTTCCACCTCTGGTCATGGGTGGCCCAGGCTTACTGGTGTGAATATGGGGTGAAGACCAGACCATCTGGTCCGATTCTGCAGAAAATCCACAGAGCGATGTCGTAGACATGCCACTGACACCACATCACACCTTCAGAAATACAGAACACCTTCAGATACGACTGTGTTTATGGTAACATAGCCAACAACCAACAGTCCAGCAATCAAATGACTAAAGGAAAGAAAGTGAACATGGGTATCAACAGAGAGGTGGCATCGCTCCCAATAGACTGGAGCAATTTACAGTTTCAAAGTACCATGGCCCTCCTGCTGAAGGTCACAGCCAGTCACAAACAGCTTTGGCAGTCTGTATAAAACCTTTTATACTGGTAAATGCCTGTCAGTTATCGCCGCCCTAAAGACATGAGTTCTTGAAAAGTCTATTAGTTTAATACTTGCATAATAACCATATGTCCAGTTCCACTGGCCACATGGGTATTGAACAACTGACCATTACATAGTGGGGTATTTTAGGGCTGGTACGCACTCCAGTTAGACGACTTCTTTCACCCACAATGTCTTACCAGCGCTTTCTGTACTCGGTCTCGGTCTCCCCAGTCTCTCTCCAGTCACTGGCGTGCAGGTTTAAACATGTTACATCAGTTTATTTGTGACTGCGGTGCGATAAAAAAAAAAAATGGCTGCCACACTTGCTATTTGCCAAAAATTCAAACAAAATGCAGAGGACTGCTATTCAGGACTGTTCTGTTGTCTCATACATGTCAGCACACCACTGCACATAATCTGAACACTCCAGAAACTTCATTTTGAGGTGTTAAAGCATCCTGTCTATAGTCCTGATCTTGCCCCATCGGATCATCACCACGTATGGGGTTTCTGGATGTGCACGGGGAGGTCACATGACTTCCAGGGCGCACGTCTCGGCTTATAAACGACTGTAATGTTGATATGACTGTTAGACCTCGTTTTGTGGATTACCCTGTCGTTGACTCGGACCCTGCACTGTTCCTGGTTTTGTTTCGGTTTATTTTAGTGTCCGTTTACTTTTGGTTATGCGTTTCTGTTCCCAGCACTTGCTTCCTTTTCTTCAGGTATGTGAGTTTATATACATCTACAGACCCCACGATGTTACACACGTTTTATGAAAGAGCAGTGCATTTGTAGCTCGCAGCTCAAAAGTAAAACATTTTTTAAATGATGGAATATAAAAGCTGCTTGACGGATGGACAAAGTGTATTGAAAAGCAGGGAGATTATGTCGAAAAAATAGTGTATTTGTCTTTCCTGAAAATTTGATTTAAAGTAATTATACAGCCTCAACACCAGGAACTGCTTCTATAGCTTTTATACTTCATGTCGGCAACTTATTTATGTTAACATTTAAATGTGCTGAAATTGTTCCAGGGAAAAAAAAAGCCTTGCCCTAATGCCACAGTTTGATTAACAGCTGGAGTGTGCACTTTCATTCATGCACTGATGTAGAACTGAAAAGCCGACCAGAACTCCCCACTGTGTGACTTCTCTGAATTTTGTATCTCAAACCCTTTAATTTCCCACCTCCTGTTGCCATTCTCTGCACCCGCATTGGTCATCAGACAAAACCTGCTCTCTTAAATGTACAACAAAGTCTGATTTTAAAATAAATCAGTGGTTTTATGAAAAGAAACGCCTCTAGTAAAGGGTTAGTAAGGGTGCGTGTGTGCGAGAGAGAACGCGACAGTATGAGTGGATTTGAGTGGATAACCACAACATTTTGTACATATGGAATTACGATTAGTGTGTGTGTGTGTGAGAGAGAGAGAGCGAGAGAGAGACAGAGCGAGTGAAACATATTGAGAAGTTCCTGCCAGTTCGGCATAGCGGGCACTGTAATGCCAGCCTGAAGGATTAATTAGCCTATGTTTGGAGAGTGTGATCTCATCAGCGATGCCCTCCACTGGTATTTAATTGCAAAGGGCATCACACCACATGCTCTTTCATTTGATCGGTTAATCCGTCTGGTTGAAGCGGTCTGATTCGCTCAAACTGGCGCCAGCACTTAGAAATACCAATTATGAGACGCGGCGCTGGGCGTGCGAGAAGGGCACTGAAGCAAATTCCTATCAGCTCTGTTGACAGGGTAAATGTCATTTAGACTCGGTTTTATAAAACGCCGTATAAGACATTACAGATATTCTTGCGAGCGTTTCCGATCAGCTTGTAAAGGGGTGCTTTAGTCGTCCTCTGATGATGAGGTTGCTCTAGGAGTTACCTAGTTTTAGTGGTCCGTCGTGAGTGCTCGCTCACTGTACTGTAACTGATCTGATGTGATCATATGCGTTTTACTGTGCTGAACAGCAGTGTGGCGTAGGTGAACGGACTGAGAAGAAGGGAGGAGGTTGATTGTTTCACTGCTGGAGCTCACTATAGTTTAATTAGTAGTATCATTGACTCTACTACTACAGAGAATCGACGGATCTGCCAAAGTAAAAAACGCTAGGAAGGTTTTAAACCACAGAACTCCAGATCTCCAGTGTACATTGGCGTCAATGCAGTGAGTCACACCTCACACATACTGGGATGATGAACCTTGTTCTTCCAGATGATGTTCGCTGAGTTGCTGATGGTGGTGGAGAGCCCTGGAGTCTGTTCTGGCTTTTTAACTGGGTCGTGATCGGACACCTGTAAAGAAGACCAAAGCATGTGATTTATTATTTCCGTTTTCATCGTTCTTGGATAGGGGTGAAATCATTCCGAAAGAGACCACGCCTACGAGGATAGAAATGTTCTCGTCAGGTCAGGGTGCATAGCTGTGGCCCAAAATGATTCCAGAAAAATAAATGCATGCCACAGCATAACACACGTGCCATTTTTATTGGTTTCCCCGTCTGAAAAATACCAGGTTGTCATGCCTGTATATTTCATATCTTTATTTGTAGCATCTCTGTTGAGTGCAGACCAAATGTCAGAGGTGTTTTTTCCATTTGCTCTCCATTTTATAGATGTCAGTATAATATTAAAAACTGCCTTGACGTCCACACTGAACCTTTCACTCTTCTTTCTCCCCCCTCACATTTACTCTGTTTTCCTTTTTGGCATCCACTATCTCGCTCTTCATATCCGTCATCTCATTCTTTTCTCCGACTCTCCAGGCAAAAATATGTGTATTTTTCTCTCCTTTCTTTCTCTAGCTTTGTTCTGGAGCCCCTCTTGCCAAAGAAGCAACACTTCAAGTCTCAGGACAAGCTGGACCGGGATGAACCGGAAAAGAAAGAGAAAAAGAAAGAAAAAAGAAACAGCAAACACCAAGAGATCTTCGACAAGGAGCTGAAGGCTGCCGACATTCCCACGCAGCCCGCAGAGGCGGTCATACTGTCCGAGACGGTGAGAAAACACGCACAGACCTGCTTCTCTCTTTTATTTTTAGGCTACGTTTTTATAATGAGTTGTCAGTAGTTATGCTAATGGCATAATATACTCTGTCTTAAAAAAAAACAGAGCTCTATCTCCATAATAACTTCATGATAATCAGTTAAACGCACCTGGTAACTGTGCAGAGTCTGGTCTAGTCATAGATTTGCCATTATTCTTCAACACAGTGGTCCCCCCTCCCCTCCCCAAGGGGTCCCTAAAGCATAGCCGAGGGGTCTGTGAAGTGTAAATCAGACCCCACTATCATCTGTGTTACATTTATTAGCCTGTTTGAGTCTTTGCCGGAATTGAATCAGTGTAATCCCAATCTCAATAACTCAAAAACAAGTAGGCGTGTAAGCTAATATGTTCTCTCAGTGGAAAGTTTAGAAATAAAAAGCCCTACAGCTCCAATAAATAAACATTATGGATGTTATTGTACAACTTTGAATAATGAACCTGATCCTTTATTTTTCATTATCATTATAAAAAAAATAAAAACATGTCCATGGCTGCAAAAACAATAATTCAGTCATTTTAAAAAATGTGCCTTATCTGTATAAATATGCATTTCATAATAGTAACAAATCAAAAAGCCTGGGTTTATTAAAACTAGTCACTTTCTCAGGCCTGGATTAGACTGTGATACGAGATGTTCACTGATTAGACGATAATGGTGCCATGAATTTGTGTCATGTCTCGTTAGGGTGACTGGCAACACTACACGTTTGAAGCCGACCCAGAAATGCGAGTCAACAAACAAAGTGCAGTGCATGACGTGGCTGTTTCGTGTTTAGAAAAGAAAAAGAAGAGGAAAAATGATTGTCATTAATATTACATTTTTATTCATCTCTTTACAAGTTTCAGCTGGTTTTAGGAATCGCTTGCTGTTTGATTTTAGCCTGCATGAATGATGTGGTACTTGGATGAACCCATTTAATTTATGGGCTTTTTGCATCGGAGAGCACTCTGTGCTTTTAACTCTGTCCTCCTGTCCTCCACTCTGTCCTCCTAACGGTCAACATCAAGGAGCATATTGTAGGAGATGTGAAATTAGGCGAAAATATCCCAATATTTCCGACATTGTAGACTTTTTCTCTGGGTATCATGGGGCATCACAGACACACATTTACATTTACATTTACGGCATTTGGCAGACGCTCTTATCCAAAATGAATTACAAGGTTACTGGTATTACAGGTAAGCCAACGTTGTGTTAGGAGTCTTGCCCAAGGACCTTTATTGGTGTAGCACAGACTGGCTGTCCAGACCGGGAATCGAACCCAGGTCTCTCATATGGGAGCCGATGATGTTACCGCTGTACCACACCAACCACCAACACACATCACTCTTCTATGGTCACACATGTCACACTACACGGCCCATTCCTCATTCCTGAAGCTTGTAGTCGGTTTTGACATTGCAAGTTTGTCAGATATGAAGGAATTTCAAAATCGAAATCGGGTTAAATTCCTTCCTCATCTGGCTTATTTAATTCTTAAATAATAATTTCCTTTTTATTTTTTTCCCCCTTCTCAGATCAGTCCGCTGCGTCCCCAGAGGCCTAGGAGTCAAGTTCTAAACGTGTTGGGAGATAAAAGGCTCTCTGTGTCCCCGGCACCTGCTGTTCCCCAGACTACTTCAACTGTTCTTCCTCCCATCACTCCGAGGGTCAAGCTCACCTTTAACATGCAGTCCGCCTCCAGTAAGTTTCATTAAAAAAAAAAAAAGTGCATTGTTTTTTTTTTTGTTTTTTTTAAATACAGAAAGCGAACTAGCAAGCACGACACTTCAACATTAGTTAGACTGCTTTATACAGTAGGTGACTTTTTACCCTAGTTACTCTGTCCACATAGAAGCCACAGTGTCTGAACAGGAGCTTTTAGCACGCTAGATGTTTCACCCACTTCTTTTCCACATACACTTGAGTGATAGAGGTGATCGAAACAACTCCTTTTATAAAGCTGATTGTTCTGCACTCTCCTCCTGTGAAAGGCTGCAGCTGGGCTCCGTATGTGACAGTGCTGCCCTCAGTCTGATCATCTAGTGCTTGCTTTGTGTGTCATCATCTTGGTTGTGACCAAGAAAACTGTGTTATTCACTGCACTGATGCTGTTGTGCTTTTAATAGAGCCGTTATAAACTCTTTATTATCAATGCTGGTTACCTAGAATGAAATACTGTGTTTTTATCTAATATAAAACGCGTCTTGGTGACTTATAAACTCTTTTAACTTTTTTTTTCACATTATTAATTAATCCCCGTGCTGTATTTTTTTTGTTCGGTAGATCTGGAACTGAATGGGATGGGCTATGGTGAGGTTCCACCTCCCCTGCCTGTCAAAAGCAGTATGGGTGATTATGGAAACCTGATGGAAAACCCAGAGCTGGCCAGCCCAACCACACCACCTCCTCCTCCTCTACACCAGCGGGTAATACACACGAGCATGCACACACACACACACACTCTCATACCTATTTTCTCACAGTAAATGAAGCCATTATACCCAATTCCGAACCAGCACCAGGGTTTAATATTGTTTTCCAAATTCCGGACTGGTAATTGGCAGCACAAGTTTGACAACGAGTGACACTAAGTATGCGCCTGACCTTTGCCTGCTTGTTAACTGGCTTGAAAACTGTCCCATACACACAGCCGGTTGTGAGGCATTGGATGGATATGTATAAAGATTGCTGCTGAGTGTTTATTCATTTATTGACACCGTTTCGACGTTTTCCTTTGCATTAGATTTTGGTCTGCTCATCTGTCTTTACTTACGTCTGCCATACCTTGTTAAGCACCACTCCGTCATTCACGTCTCTTTTCAACCAGACCACCCCTTTTCCATCTATTACCCTTTGTATGGCAGTTACTCTTACAGTTAATAGAATGATTTATCAAGCAGCTAAAGAGAAACGATCAGGTCATCAGATTGTTAGCATCTCTTGATAAACCCGGACGTTTCCGCTTCCCCTGTGTTTTCCTCCTTACATTACATTTCTCTCTGCATTTCTCTTGCTTCTACATGAATTCGGTCCCTGTAGCACTCACCGGACGTGTACGTTTGTAATTGCCGTCTCCGCGGCTTGTAGTCCTTTGATGCGTTGTCTTGATCTATTACGTTTAGAGGACGTGTCATGCATAGAGACGGCTGACGCCCACCCAGGATGATTTACATGCAGCAGCTGTCACGGTTTCTCTCTGGAAGAATCACATCTCGGTGTATCACTATAGACACGCGCACACTAATCAGACTCCGAATCATAATCTTAAGTGTTACTTATTAACCCCAGGTACCAAAAAGGCGGCTACGGAAATGATGTACGCATATAAAGAATGTATGGACCTTGATTAAATTTAAAAACCTGTTAGATAGCCCAATGCTAACACAACTAGCAAAGTCCATAGTGCACAACTAAGTGCGTTTTCAGATTTTCAGTCAAAAAGTCATGACACAAAGTGACAATGATGTAGTATTCGGTATATACTTTCCCCTTTTTATACATTTTTTCTTGTAACCTAATCATGAGGAATCAGATCGCCTACGGCCGACTCGTCAGAGATGGTCCTCATGCTCACAATACTAGTAAAACCTCATGTTTAGTAATAAAAGAGAAGGTACATTAAAAAAAGTGTACATTTTCTGCATCCTACAGCCACTGCAAAAACAACAGCGCTCCAACACTGGGAAGACAACTTATACAAACCGACTGTACACACACTAGTACACACGCTATTTTTGTTATAGTTCCCACGCGAGTAAACAACGTCCAAACACTTGAGGACCTAGCGTTCAGGATCGTTACCTGGACTGCTGTGTTGTAGCCCCTGAGCTGTCTACTGCTCTGACGGATCAAACCTGCAGGTGAAGATAGTCTGGAGAAGACTTCAAGCTAGGAAGTCACAGATTTGACAGGGCTTTCACAGCTTTGAAGGGAAGAACTGTATCTTCTACTATATTTACACGACGCGGTCTAGCATGTACACTATAGTTAAGGTGAAAGGAAAGAATTGATTATACAGTGGTACCTCTAGATACGAGTTCAATTCGTTCCGGAGCCGAGCTCGTAACTGGAAAAAGCTCGTTTGTGGAGCGAATTTTCCCCATTTAAATTAACTGTAATAGATTTAATCCGTTCCTACCCTCTGACAAAGTCCACAAAATCCACAAAATATGATACAGACAAGTTAAATATAAAAGAAACAATAAATAAATAAAATGAATAAAATATGGTACTGTAATCTTACCTTGGATATACATGCTGGCATGCATACGCTAAACGAATGCACTGAATTACCGTAATTTTACGCTAACAATAAGGCTACTGTTTGCATGAAAAAACTTAAATTAATAAAAAAAAAATTTATGTTAGGTTTCTTACGCTATGATACTGTACAACTGGACTGGACAACACACATTCCTTGCTCATATTTTCCTATTATTTCTTGCTTCAATTCCATTGACATCATACGTTTCTTCTTATCAGCACTGTCCTTTTCACTGACTTTTTTTGGGAACCATGATGCACTCACAAAAAGTTATTCAAACACCAAAAAAGATGCTACGTAAAATGCTCACACGAGCAAGATACGTACGACTTTACTCGACGGGCAACACGTGAGAAAAAACAAGATTTAGGGGGGGGGCTGTATCCCAAAGTATGGCTCGGAAATGCTGAGGGAGCCATGCGTTAAAGTGGCCGGAGGCAAGTAAATTTCCTTGTTTATAGAGTGACATTTTGGTCCGAGTTTGGGCTCGTATCCCAAAAAAAAACTCGTAAGCAGAGCTGCTCGTATCTGGAGGTACCACTGTATTGAATATATATATATATATAACAAATACTAGGTCACTGTCACTTCCTTTTCCTTTGAAAACTTCATTATTGTGTGAATTTCACTGCAAATTTAAAAAAGTGCCTTGTAATCAAATATTGTTTTCAGGCTATAAGTTTCAAAGACACAGTATAAGCATGACTAGTAAAAATCTGTCAAGTCAAGTGGTTTTTATTGTCATTTCCACCATAAACAGTGGTGTACAGGACAATGTGAAACAAAACGAGGCTCCTCCAGGACCAAGGTGCTACACAGAACAACAAACTACACAATACGACATAAAGTGCAATAACATGTGCAATGACACCTGACGATTTATAAGCAGGCAAAACAGTATACTATAAATACACAAGACCAAGACAATTTACTAAACAATAAATACAGGGAGGGGAACAGTGCAGTTAGCCCCCCAGTGGTAGGAGCAGTAAGGTACAGTACAAAAAGTTGGATAAACATTATTAGTAGATGTGTGGACAGTTTTAGTGTAGCAGCGTCTGACGGTCGTATACATGATGTTTTTCTGCATTTTTACTGCACTGATTATTACAGCAGGATTTTTTTATACATTATTGTCAGTGTATTCGTATACTCATAATCACTGAATTCAGGTGGTTTCTTTTATTCAGTCCTGTTGCCACAAGTGTATATAATCTAACATCTTAGTCATGGAGTCTGCCTTTGCAAACATTTGTAAAAAAAAGAATGGATCTTTCTAAAGAGCTGATTTAATTCGAGTGTGCTACTGTAACCGGATGCCACAGTTGGAACAATCAACTGTGACTGGTATTAATGAAAAGTGGAAGTGTTTAGGAACCACAGCAACTCAGCCGTGAAGTGGCAGATCAAGTGAAATTGGCAGGGATGCTTAGTGCTCGGGCACAATAACACCAGCGCTCTACTGACTCAATAACTGCTGAGTTTTAAACCTTCTCTGGCATTAACATCAGCACAAAAACTGTGCACCGGAAAATTCATGGCATGGATTTGTGTAGCCGAGCAGCTACATGATGCCAGGCGTAGGATGAGGTGCAGTAGAGCAAGAATCAGACTTCTCCATCTGGCAGTCTGAGAGACGAATCTGGCTTTGCTGGCTGCCAGGAGAACCTGTTACCTGTCTGACTCTACTGAACTAACTGTAAATGTCGGTGAAGGAGGGATAACGCTGTGGGGTTGTTTAAGCCTGACTGTATCCCAGGGCACAAAGCCCTATAAAAGATCTATAAAGGCAGGTTTACATTTACATTTACATTTATGGCATTTGGCAGACACCCTCATCCAGAGCGACTTACAAGAGTGCTTAGTTAAATTCTTGGAGTATCTGAAACTAGTAAAGGTAAATCAGGATTCAAG
>JAOVVF010000051.1:6658963-6680757 GCA_028565595.1 Duopalatinus emarginatus
TCTTCTTCTTCTTCTTCTTCTTCTTCTTCTTCTTCTTCTTCTTATTATTATTATTATTATTATTATTATATTATTTTGTAAATAAACAAATTTTCGAAGGTTATAAATTAATAAAAATGAAAATTTTGAAATATATATAATATAAAACTGTATATAATTGCTGTAGGATGAGTTAACAAGCAGAGCACATGGGGAAAGGAGTGTGGTTGTCACTTTATCCATAACTACCTGATGTCTCATCAAGATTTTTCCATAAATATTCAATAAACACAGAGGAAAAACCCTTTGTGTGTCTGTCCTGTGATGGACTGGTGGCCTGTCCAGGGTGACCCCCTGCCTTCCACTTAATGAATACTCTCAAGTTAGCCAGTAGTAGGATAAGTGTCTTACATAATGAGTGAGTGAATACACACATTTTGGCCAGAAAATGAAAGCGTGATTTATCACAGTTTACTGATGCATTACACACTTACTAACTACCATCCGTAATCTCACCTTTATAATGCAATAGTAAATGTTTTGTGTTGAAATTACTCACTTACATTTTGCCACTTGTACTCCTCATGAAAACGATTCCTTTAAATGAATCACAAACACAAAAAGCTACCGCTTTAAATTTAAAACTAATAAATTAGTTGATTAGAAGCTAGAGTATGATTTTATTAAATTATTCATCCATGTTGAAAATTTCACAAAATTTCTTTTGGGAATAAAAGAGTCGGTTCTTATTGGTGATCTGATCTGAACCATCTGATTCACTTTAATTAACCTTATTAATTTAAGATCAGACACCTGTATGTGTTGATGTAGGCTAAGATGAGCTGACTGCAGCCAGTAAACACTTTAAATGCAAAGTAAAACTTTTAAAAGTAAAGACAGAGTTTAATCATAGCCACTTTTTCTGACACAGATGTCAGAATTTTTTGGTGATACGATATATAAAATACTTCTACTATGATTACAGTACTATAGCTGCATCAATATTTAAATATGTTTGTGGTGGTGTAAATTTGGTCTTTAGGTTGTAGATTTAGGCAGACTATAGTTTTTGACTCTTATATAGATATTAAGATTTAAAAAATGATCTACCATGTTTTTAAACAGCTTGTTTAAAATGTAGCTTTACCTATCAATATAAAATAAAGAAAAACATTTGAAGCAAATCATCCTGAAAAAAATGGTTATACGCCCAAAATAATTAAAACCACTAGTAAGTTTATTGTGCAAACAACTGACTAATTATGTTTAATTATTAAATAAATATTATTAAAAATCCCCAAATCTTAAAAATAGATTTAACTAACAAAGATTTTCACTTTTAACAGTACGATTATATTTATAAACTATATATATACTTAAATACTAAAATGTAAATCATTACACTGCACACTACTGAAGGAATACTGACAGAAATACACAGAAAAATCATTTTAAACCCATGCTTAAAAGATGTATTTAGTTTGTACATGTTATTAGGGCACCAGAGGGGGGCAGTACATGGAAAGGTGCAGTTTAACTCACATTTAACTCAGTAATCCAATCCAAGTAATTAGGAGTTTTGGCTTTGCATTCTGTTATTAGTCACTTTGTATGTCATGTGCTTGTGCTTAATGTGTAGGTCAATGAAAAAGCCATTAAGGGGGCTACAGGATAAAATACACGTAAGAATTGTGTGGAAATTAATTATTTTATTTTTTTGCAATAAAGATAAATTGGTTCAATTATTTGTTTTTGTTTTATTTTTGCAACATAAGTGTTACCTCACTTAGCTGTACTAAAATGAGTTTTTAATAGGATATTGTCCTGTATGAATAAGGCAGCATTAAATTGACAAATCTGACTTTAAGATAAACCCACATTTATTTATTAAAAAAACAAAAATTACCAGTTAATGCACCTCAGTTAAAAAACAGCTGGATGTGTACAAAATGGGGCAGATGTTTTCCCCTGTGTTTCTTCTAAAAAAAGGTATAGACTTTATTTATTTATTTATTTATACTTTTTATGTCATTGGTTACATTCTGGTATATTTGATCTTTTTATAAGATTTTTTTTTATTTGTGTTTTTTTTTTTTATTTGTTTATTTAAAAAAAATATTTTATAAAAGTATTACTACCACTAGGCCCCACTGCAAAATTTGTAAGAAAAGGAGTTTAGGGACACACTGTCTCAGGACATGGAGAAGGTAGCATTTTGCTTGCAGGTTTAAAAAAAGGCTAAGTAGTAGCTCCTTTAACATGCATATCACCCGCTGGATCTCGACGCCGGGGTGATGCATATTGGATGAAGGCTATCAGAGTGTGGGAGGTGTCCTCATTCACAGATTCATTCATTTACCCTCCCTACAAACCTGCTTAAATACCCCTCCCCGGAGACCTGTTACAACA
This sequence comes from Duopalatinus emarginatus, assembly GCA_028565595.1. Classification (NCBI taxonomy): domain Eukaryota; kingdom Metazoa; phylum Chordata; class Actinopteri; order Siluriformes; family Pimelodidae; genus Duopalatinus; species Duopalatinus emarginatus. Next base: position 6,661,352 of record JAOVVF010000051.1, read on the forward strand.
TCGTAGAGTGAAACCCCAGCAGAGAGACACGCATACTACAAACCCGGCACGCTTCATGTTTCTCGAAGGAGAGCGGATTATGAGCGCCTTCGGGCAGCAGCCGTCGCCACAGCAGCTGAGCCCGGTGGCCAACCCGAGCGCGCAGGACGTGTTGGACATGGCCGCCTACTGCGACAACCTGAGCGCCTACCATCACCACCACCATCACCATCAACAACAGCAGAGCGCACACCACCCGTCACCTAGATCTACCGTGCATGCTCCAGCCTACGGCCTGACCGAGTACGCGGCCCCCGGTGCAAACCCGTACTTGTGGCTAAACGGCCCGGGCATCGGCACCGCCTCATCTCCGTACCTTTCAGGTGGCGCAAACGGGGCCTCCACTTACATGCAGCCTGGTTATGGTGCGAGTCAGCGACAGTTCCTGGCATCTCCAGCCGGGTTCCATGGCACTGACCTCGGATGGCTGACCGTCCCGGGACAACAGGACCTTTTCAAGATGGTTCGACCTCCATACTCATACTCTGCCCTGATTGCCATGGCTATCCAGAACGCACAGGGCAAAAAACTCACACTCAGCCAGATCTACCAATATGTCTCCGACAACTTTCCGTTTTACAAGAAGAGCAAAGCAGGGTGGCAGAACTCCATCAGACACAACCTGTCTCTTAATGACTGCTTCAAGAAGGTCGCACGGGACGAGGACGATCCTGGTAAGTCCATCTCAGTGCATGTGCATCTGATATTTAAGTCTGATTTTTCTAAAGAAGTGTGTGCGCACTTGAACATGTAGGTTGTGATTTAGCTACATGATGAATGGGAATAATTAAAAGCTGTAGTGTTTAAGATGTGCTTGGATGCTAAATGGTGCATTTGTCTTCCCCCAGGCAAGGGCAATTACTGGACCCTGGACCCAAACTGTGAGAAAATGTTTGACAACGGGAACTTCAGGAGGAAGAGGAAGAGACGGGTCGATGCGGTGAAAACGGAGGACGCGAGCGCACTCAAACTGGCGGACACGGCGAGCCTCACAGGGGTCATGCAGCGTTCTCCGAGCCCGAATGAACCCAAATCTTCACCAGAACCAAGCCCGTGTTTCAACACGTTCGTCAGCACCATGAACTCGGTGATGGCAGGAAGCGGTGACGGGGTGAGAGCGCGGGACACCGGCGCGCTGCTGGCGGATTTAACCCGGGGCCGGGAAGGTGTGTCACCCCTGAGCTCTTACTGCCCAGGTGAGACAGCGCCTCCGAGCGACCCGGGCCACATGAACCACAGACTGAGCTACTATACCCCCAGCTTCGGCAACCATTTCACCGTGAACAATTTAATCTACAACCGCGAGGGAACCGAGGTTTAGGCTGGACTTGGATAGGCAGAATAGGATGTTACTGCGCTCTGTGAGCGCACATCTCATACTTTCACCTTCATTTCTATTGTGGTTTGGCTTTCTTTTCTTTTTGACAAACCAATTGCACTGTCAAGTTGTGTACATATTGTGTATATACGCAGTCAATATCCCAGCTGTCCAGTTACTATTGTCAGGCTATTGCAAAAGAAGAAAACATCTCCAGTGTGAACACATGGGCTGCTCCTAGGTCTAAATGTGGAGATTTCTGCTCAGCAGAAAAATATAAGGATGTTACTGTGCATGCAACATGACTACTGAAACACTATTTTTCTATTATACCCATGTTTCAGTGAGCATGTTTCATCATTTTGCAGACAGATGTCGATGTATAGTTTATTTAATTATTGTGTTTGTATTTTGTAAATTATGTTGTAAATAAACGGTCTTAAAAACAAACAAAACGTTTGGTATAGGCTATTTACTATAACAAATAATAATAATAATAATAATAATAATAATAATAATAATTATTATTATTATTATTATTATTATTATAATAACGCATGAACTGGTGTCTTAATTGCTCACATGGTGACACAATAAACCCACAAACTTTAATAATTGTAACAAATAATTTAAAAAGGTTTCAAAATACATTACTCCTGCTGCTACTGCCTTACTATTACTACTAAGTAGTTGTAAGTAGTAGTAGTAGTAAATAATAATAATAATAATAATAATTTGCTGGACCATTTTTATCTTACTCCTCATTTTCATCTACTCTCCGTCACCCTACAGACAGACATATTGTAGTCTGGTGTCCTCTCAGAAAAACCTGACCCATTCCAGTAACACATCATGTACAGCATCTCCATCGAGTTGACATTTTTTTCTAAGAAGTATTTAGTGTTTAATCGAGCGCTGGGGTGAATGCGCGTCCCCGCTGCGCGCTCCCCTAATTACGCACAGCTTGGAGCTCGACCCCTTGAACCCTCCTCTGTCCTATAGCTGTGTTCCGCACTCTCATACAGGGTTTATTACCTGTCAAATGGTTAAATAAGCGCATTAGGTGATGGTCTACATACTGTCATGACTCGGAGAGAGGGTTTTCTCCTTACAGTTCCGTTTGATGAACTCGTGTCCAGGGGAAATCAGGAGGTAAACCTCGGACATTTTTCCGCTTGTCACTCCGCATCAAGCTGATTTCAACGAGTCAGTGCGTCTTTCTGAGTCCAACAGGTTCAAAAGTTCAGCTGGGCGCTTTTATTTAAACTCGGCTTATTATTAACGGTGGATGAAAAATCTGTCTTTTCATTCTCTCTCTCTCTCTCTCTCTCTCTCTCTCTCTCTCTCTCTCTGTGTGTGTGTCTCCAGGCGGATGATTTTCCTGTCCACAGCTGTTTCCGTTTATCTAACTAGAACTTTCATCACTCTGTTAACGTTGAACCTGCTCAGGAGTGTGTGAGAAAGCACATGTACAGTTAATGTACAGGTTAATGTACAGTTCCCTCTGGTTCATCTCTGATTCTGTCTTGTGGCTCTGACTGGGCATGTCCCAGGTCTAGGTCAGGAATAATATTTTCCCAGTGTTCATATCTGACTGGTCCATGGTGTTATGTCCCAGTTAGGAGCACAGCAGAATTCCATCTGAAATCATAACAAGTAGTAAATTGCAAGAAAACACATTAACCGGTACGTAATGAAAGAGTGGAAGTGTGAGACAAAACTGGGACTGACAGGAGGCCTGGTTTGTGGGGGGATTTTAGTGAAGCATAGGCAACCCATGACACTTTACATGGGAATAAGCAGTATTTATATTTATCTGTGCCCTACAGTACTACTACTACTACTAATAATCATAATAATAATAATAATAATAATAATAATAATAATTTAACTAAGGATTTAACTAAATAGAGCTAATTGTGTTTTAAAGGCCATTTTGTTGCTTTTGTTATAATAATAATAATAATAATAATAATAATAATAATAATAATAATAATAATAATAATAATAATTAATGGCCTTTAAAACACAATTAGCTCTATTTAGTTAAATCCTAAGAAAAACATAAATATAATTTCAGAGACGTTAATATAGGACACAACTATGGCAAACTACTGGCAAACTGCAGCCCGGTTAAGATATTTTTAAATTAATAAATAAAATAATTATACTTCATAAATGCAATTATTTATAAAATTCACAACTATGATCTTGAATAAATAAAGAAGTTACAATTAACTTGCAAAATCATAAACATACAGTAAAAAAAAAAATGCTGTGAATGGACTTATTATGAAATAGTTTCTATCAATTCAGTTCAATTTCTTTCAGTTTATTTAAAGGAACCCACAGTCATGCAAATCATGAAGAGCTGAATATTCACCAGTTTATCGAACACCAGTGAGATATAGTCAGACTCTTACACATACTTTAATGTGATGGGGCCATGCTTTAGCTACACTCTTTCACCTACACTTTTGAAAACTACACAGTGTAGAAAGTGATTATTACAGTGATTTATTTGTGACTTAATACATGAAACACTGCACATACAGTGTGTTTTATTACATAAATATATGCAAGGACTATATAGCAGAAATGATCAATTTAATAAATGTATAAATCAGTGAAATTTAATAAAACATATTTACACAAAAAACAATTTACATTGTTTTCTATAATATAAGATAAGCAATGCCTATATAGAAGAAATCATAAAACAATGAAATTTGGAAATACAATAAATGTTCCGAAATTATTTGTGTTTTATAATTATTTAATATAGTTGTGAATGATAGTCTGTACAAGCATCAGATGATGTTATACTTAAAATGGTCTTGTTTAAATAAATCTGTACTAATTTAATAAAATATATCTTTACACAAGAACAATGTGAATTTTAGTTGTATATAATATATATATAATATAAATATATTGAATATATAATATAAATATATTGAATTCCTGAAAAAAACAAAACAAATAAAGAACAGTAAAAAGAACAGTAAAAGTTGGGATAAATGCTTCTATTTAATTAAAATGTCTTGTGCAGCCGATGGTGAACCAGGTAATGAAATACCTCACACTTCACACTCCACTGATCAGTAGTTTGAAGTTCCCCAGTCCCCACACTGTGCCAGACTGACCCCTCAGGCCCCGAGGTTATACACTGCCCTCCACACCCATGTTCCTTATGCTGCCCAAGCCCTTTTCTATCCTCCTCCTAGCTTTTCTACAGAAGCAGCCTCTGGGGCAGAGATGATCTTCTGTTCTCCTGCCCTCAGGACCACAGACATGGCTCTGCGTCTTTCTTTCTGCACTCCTCTAAAATAAGATCTTAATAAAGGGTTTCAGGCTCTGGTGAACCCAGCAGACCCTCCAAAAGTTCAGGAGCTGCTCCCAGTAAGAGTGTGAGTTTAGTGTGGATTTCTTTACAAATAAACTAATCCTGTTTCCCACAGCAGGAAAAGGAAGGAAATATCGCTGTCCTTTGACACCTGCTACCTGATCCTGACCCTAAAGCGTGGGGAAAGGGAAGATTTTTGGTGGAAGAGCTTTGGCATGTTTAGGGTTGGTGCCCTCCAGAAATATTGCATTCTTTAAGGCTAGTGATGTAACACAGCATCATTTAATACAAATATTCAAACATTGTGGACCATTTTTGGATCATTTTTATAAAGCATAGGAAATATATTTTGAAATGTATTTTTTGTTATTTCAACTGAACTGTGTACAAACCATTTATACTGATTTGTTAGATTTTATACATTTTACACTTTTATATCAGTAAATGTTTCTATAATTTGTGTAAATTACATATTATATTACATATATATTATTTTAAATAGTAATTATTATTATTATGTTTCCTAAGCTAGGGCATCAACTACGACGCTGTGATAAGCACTCCGGAGTGATTGAATTGAAAAACAGAAGAGGTTAATGTGGGTGATGTGGGAGTTTGGCTACTGTGGTGAGGGGATTCTTTCAGCACAGCCCGAGGGAGTTCACTCATCCAGTAAGTGACGGAGGACAGCCCAGTGAATCATGGTCCAGATAGAGTTGCACTATACAAGGTGTGAAACATCAGCGCCATTAGTCTTAGCAGATGCTTTTCCCTGATAGAGGTTGGACGCCTTGGCCATGTTCTGTCCCGGTGCACTCAGGTTTTAGAGGTTGATTTAAGTTCTGCTTCTTCATCCATGCAAAGGAAAACTCTTTCAGTTACTTAATATTTATGTACCATTTTTTATATGTTAAAGTTTCTATATCTTAAAACACAATGCACTGCATATAATGCCTGCAAGGTGTAGGGTTGCATGTGTTAGAAGTTTTAGTAACTTAATCTGTTTAATCTGAGTGCAGGAATTTGACTGTATAATTTATTTTTAATTGTGCAATAGTAATAATTTGAACAAAGTTGGACACAAACTGGGGCTAGTGGGAAAAAACAAGCAAAAAAAAAAACCATGAGAGTTAAGGATTTGATTACATAAAGTACTATAAGACCATAAATAAAATTTGAATATTGTATATAAACAAATAAAAGTAATAATAACAGCAACAGTAAAAAACACCCTTTATTTATGCATTATAAAATATATTTGATTTTTTACATACTCTCACACTCACGCACACACACGCACACACACACACACATATATATATATATATATGCTCTGGTCATTTGACTACATACTAATACATGTGACTAATGAGTGTGACTAAATACATATTTGTACAAAATGAAGATGATACAATTTAACTTCTAGCCTATTGGACATGCCTCCACTGATGTTTAAAAATTATAAAAAATATAAAATTATAAAATTGAAAAAAAAATGGGGTTAACATATTTTTGTCTATAAATAAGCTTTAACACGTATGAGGATTCAGAAACAACTAAAAGTCCCCCAAGCACCATGTTTTATTTGACCCTATAAATTGCTCCAAGGATTATCACATACGATGGCTCCCAGGCTGTGCAGTCTGGTCTGATAATTTATAACACTGATGGTTTAGTCATCCTATGGTCTGTACATCATAATCAAAGCCACATTAAATGCTATGTCTAGGCCGGGTCAATATGGTCTTACCTCAGAACTGCTTTTATGCCCAGAGTGGCTGCATGATATGAAAGTTGACCCTGGCATGCTCTCTAGGCCGTCTGCTCTGTGAATATGATCTTGGAGTCACAGACTCCAAAACTTCACATCTGCTCACCCCAGTCAGGCAGAATTATGGACGACTACTTTATATCTCACAGACACATCTCTTCAGGAAGTTAAATATTTTAGGCTATGCTACGCTGACAGCTTTTTCATACCCCCTAGGCAGTGGATATCAGGGTGCTCAGCAGTCCTCACGCCACTGTAAAAAAGACAAAGTGCACATTTGATAGCTGAAGATAATGTCTATCTATTGGCATGACCTGGCTTGGTTTCATCTGCTTTCATTCTAGACACATAAAGCCAGTCATGTACGGCTTGATAATGGCATAGGATCTGGTTCGGGAGACAATTGCCATATGGATGATTTTATACAGAATCTGTCCTCACTTTATTCCCCTTAAGTCTGGGAGAAAGTGTGAAAAGAGTTTTCCAGTTCTTTATTACTGTGGATGGATTTATATCAACATGTGGACACTTGTGGATCGTTTATTCTAAATTTTCCCAAAGTGTATAAAATATACTGGACATTTGTAAGCGTTCATTCATTTTCTATTAGTTCTACAAGTATTTACTTGTTTTCTTGATCTATTCATTTTAATGTAAATAAGGACATTTAGGATTTTTTTGAAATTATATTCAATTTATAATTTATAATAATGAATACCTTTACAATTGATTGTTTAATATTAATTCATATTCACACATAATACATAGAATACATTTTTGTGAAACTTTGACTAAGTGGTGATTTATAAAATTGTTGGCTCAGTGCTAGAAAAACAAAAAATGTTGAATGATCTATAGTAACTAATGAGATGTTTTGTAAAATTAAAAGACAACTGCTAAAAGATTTTTTAGATCTGATTTAAAAATGTCAACATAATATTATGTTAGCATAATAACAATAATAATAATAACAATAATGATGATAATAATAATAATAATAATAATAATAATAATAATATGTATTATTATTATTATTATTATAAAAACTTTTAATAACAGTAATAATAATAATAATAATAATAATAATAATAATAATAATACTTTTTTTTGTTTAAAATATTTGTTAGAAGCATGGTCTAGCTCTTACCTTTTGTCACTTTATATAACAGACAAACAAATTTATAGAGTATTAAATTAATAGTATTAGTAATTCATACACACACGCACATGCAGGCACACACAGACACACACCAAACTGATAAACAGTAAGACAGCTATGAGAATCTATGACCAAATGTAAGTCATAGACAGGAAGTACCATCATGACATTGCACTTTGCACTACAGGGCCCAGTCTGTCTATATAAGCAGCCTGCTCGAGAAATCAAAGTTTTGCTGTATTAACTGACTTATGGCTATTATATTCAGAGTTGTCTTCATATCTGTATGTCTGGAAAGCCAATCCTCAAAACAATGTAAGATATCCTTGCTCCGTCTGCCTCCTGAATGTATTTTGACAATCCCTGAAAGGAAGTGGCTTTGTTCCCACACTGTGGAGCTCTGTGGAGCTCATCCTTTATCCATGGCCTATGTCAAAACACACTCTGCGGTCACACTACAGACAAGTCTGAAGTGCAGGAACTGCTCATGCATACAGCTGAGAAAAGACTTTAGCCTCAGTCATATAGCTCCTGGCTGTGGAAATAATGGATGTACAGCAATATATTTTCTAGAGAATATGAAAAGTCACAACCCAAAACACAACCCTCTTAAAACGGCTGTTTGTAGGGAAATGAAACCAGGATAAATCACGTCAGAGATTTTACACCTTTATTGTGCAATTGCAAAAATATATATAAAAAAAGAATAATGTCAGGACAGAAAACTAAACAACAAAAAAAGTATAATAACTTAGTTTCACATCCCTAAACTACTATATAACTTTTACTATTAGCTGAAATACCTTTAGGTGTAATTGTGATTCAGTCTTTTTCAGTAAGTGTCAGCTTGTTTCGCAAATGTTGACTTAGTGATATTTTGTCATTCCTTTTCTGTTACAATTACACCTATCAAGGAGTTGAATATATTAGACAGCAAGTGACAATCAGTTCTCAAAGTTAATGTGTTGGGAGCAAGTCTAAAGATCTCAGTGACTTTGACAAGAACCAAATTGTGATATCTAGATGACTGAATCAGTGCATCTCCAAAACAGCAGGTCCTGTGGGGTATTCTTAGTATATAGTGGTTAACACCTACTGAAAAAGGAAGGAAAAGTGGGTACTGCCTACAGGGCGAAGCCCATCTGGTCCGATCCTGCAGATGATCCACTGATCTATTGCTATTGCTAACCTCTTGGTGCCAGATACCACAGCACACCTTCAGAGGTCTTGTAGAGGCGATGCCTTGATTACTCAGAGCTGTTTGGGGAGGAGTGAGATGTGTACTCTGTGTTATAGATTTTACAAGTAAATATGTCAGTATATTGAGTGATATAAGCACTACAGTATATGAGGTATAACTCATTTGAGGTGCAGCTCATGTCATCTGTCCATGTCCAGAATTTAGGGTTTAGGACATTGTCCTGATTTTCAAGAGTTCAAATTGTGCATTTTGTTTGGTTGTACTAGGTCATTTCTACCTATTTTTTCTTGTTTTGGTTAAATGGAGCTCAGAAACAACTCCCACCACTACCACAACCACACCCTCACGCACACACACACACACACACACACACACACACACACACACACACACACACCTTACTCTGTAGTCAATCAAACACGAGCGTTCTTTCTCAGCCTGGTCTGTTTAAATCTAGAATGATCCTCTTCTACAGACTGACCTTTGAAAAGAAGCCCAGACCAGAGCAGAGCAGAGCAGGCCAGGCCAGGCCAGGCATGCCTTTTCTCCAAACCGCTGCTTTTGTCTTCAGTCTCTAATCCCTACGGCACTTCAAGGGCATCTCTCACTTCTAAGGCAGCTGTTTTCAGTCTTTAGGGAAGAAGAAAGCCATGAGGCTTAAAAGAATACCCCCCCACACACACACACACAACTCCTCTAACTTACCTCTTTCTTTTGTGGAATGCCGTGATAAGGTGATCTTTCCTCCACCCAGGTGATAACAGTAGCTGTCTATACACTTCATCATCAGAACCTTACAAAGAAATGACCTACAAACCCCTGCACATATCTTAGCAATATTTGCAAATGAGCATCTTCCCATTTAGTAGACTGTCCTGAAAAAAAATAAACACAATTGAGATGCTTATTAGAGTAAATTGCAATGACTAACACACATCCAAGAGATCGCTGAAGTAGACAGTGTTGACCCAGAACATCATCATGTCAGTCATGAGCGAAATAACCACATAGCAAGACAGACACATCGGTAGCGAATGCATTCACCTGTAAACCAGTCTGCTTACCATGAGATCACCTTCTCATGGTGCGCACCATGAGATCACCTTCTCAGACCATGACATCACTGTGGCTAAATATCAGAGAGCGAGGCGATCGACGATGACAGCACGAGGACGCATTGAAACCTACGTATCACAGACAGGAGCACTTACATGCCTCCACTTGAAGTGGACCACTTTTAGCTGTGATTTCCTTGGCACCTCTGACAAAATCCTATTCATGCTACATTGAAACTGCCAGTTTGTAGTAAGCATCTTAGGATTAGAGCCTTTCCACTATAGCTGTTTACAGTCATGAGGATCATTCGGTGTGGTGTGTGAGGGCGAGAGAGAGAGAGAGAGAGAGAGAGATGTAGAGAGATAGGGCTCTTGAACAGTGCATTCTTAGCTGTCAACTTGTAGTGATATGAAGTGCTAGGTTACAAAAACATGAGTCTCTATGAAATAAAATGTCATTCAGACATTTCAATCAAAACCTGAAAAAAGGACTGTGATTAATGATTGGCAGTAATGTTCACTTTGGTTTAATGGGATTTTTTTTCACCGAAGCAGCGTATTTCTGAAGCCGTTAGATGTTAGATAGCAGAAGAAATGCTAAGGTAACTTAAGAACTCGAGATTGCGGACGTTATATTTCAAGCTAAATGGATCTAATTGTTTTTATTATCAAGAATCTGATTACAGATAAAAAAAAAAAGAATATTATTATTTTTTAGTATTCAGTAAACAGGATGGGATACAACAAACATATTTCATTTTATAATGCATCAAACAGTGTATTATTTTTATAATGAATCAAACAGTGTATTATTTTTATGTACCTGGGGGAATGTGTTTCCAAATATAATTTTAATTATATTTCTATATTTCTTATAAGAAATTGAAAAGTGATCAGCTAGCTACTTTCAGCACATCCAAGCAAGTCACATTGTCCAGAAGTAACACAGGAAAGAAAGACCGTGATTCTGATCAGGTCGGTCCACTTGCCCATTTCTCCTGCTTCCAACACATCAACTTTTAGAACTGACTATTTACTTGCTATCTAATCTAAACTAGCAACAGGTGCCACTGTAATGAGACAATCAATGTTATTTTGTTATTTATGTGACCTGTCAGTGGTTTTGTGGTTTTAATGTTTTGGCTGGTTGGTGTAGATATCTCTTGCGGTGTTGTAAAAAATTTGCACTCTTATAAACCTTTTATTAAATAAAATCATTAACCCATGTTGGTTTAACACCAACACCCTGTAGATTAATGTGTATAATTGTATAGACTCTATATGTCTGAGCGTTATTGGCTGAACGTGTGACTGGCCGATCCCACTGCTCTAAAGCTGCTGGAGGAACGAGCTCTAGAAGATTGTTGTTGTTCTAAACCCCTGCTGTCTCTCAGCATGGTGACACCACTCCAACACTCTTCTCATGGTCAGTTACGCCGGTGACAACACACACTCTTTAGTCTTTTCAAGGCTCCCTGCCCTACTAAGCTCATTCACCCTGTTAGCTAACAAAGATGAAAGAGGGCTTTAGTGAGTTTCAGTCTCTCTCTCTCTCTCTCTCTCTCTCTCTCTCTCTCTCACACACACGCACACACACACACACACACACACACACACACACACACTGCAGCATGGTGGCTAGAGTCCCCTTTCACAGTGTTTAAGATTTTTTATTAATTGACAGACAGAGGTAATAGTTTATGACTTTGGTTTTCAAACACTTCACATAAAATAGACTATTATAAAATGTGGAAAGTTTGAGTATGTTTATTTATTTTTTGACTATTATAAACTGTTAACTTGTGATTATTATTAAAAGTGGCTTTAAAATAATAATAATAATAATAATAATAATAATAATAATAATAATAATGATGATGATGATGATGATGATGAGGTTCAAATCAGCAGTTATTGCTTTCAGTGTTTTCCAGTTATCCCACTGGAATGATTGCATTAATTATAATGAAGATGGTGTTAAGAAATGCAATACTTCTGTGACACCTATTTGTAATAAACCGTGTCAATTTTTATTTGACTCATCCTCATACTTCTGCATCCTTTCTTAAAGAGACAAAATGATCTGATTTGATTCCAGGGTTCCTTGGACACCCTGAGCTGAATCTCCTTGTAATGTGAGTGTTTGGGTTCTTGGTATAGTTTACTTTCCCCCCTACAGAGATGCTGTCCATCAAACCATTAAGTACTAATAATGGATCAATCTGGGAATACTGTATAGAATTCACTTATCAATATCCAAAATCAGCAACGTTATTACTTTCACCTTCAGACAGAATATAAAGGAATTAACCTCTGATTCACATTTAAAAAGGTCAAATCATTGAACATTAAAATAAACTGACATTTATATTGAGTCCTACCCCTGCCCTCTTTCTCTCTTTTATTGTTACTGCCCCTCCCTCACTAAATGGAGTAATTATGCCTGTCATTACCCTGCCCTTTTTGCCCTCTCAAAGAGAGGTGTCAATATCTCATCATTATGCTAATGGCACTGGCCGTCTGCACTTTAAGCTCAATTGAGAGGCGGAGGAGGGTGTGTTAGGGAGTGTGTGTGCATGCATTGGGGGCTGTGGCTCTCCAGCTAGTCTGTCTGTCTGCTCCCAGCATGCTCTTTGCTCTATGTGTCTCCGGGCTGATGGGCCAGGGCATGTCTGCAGAGAAAGAGACAGACACAGGTCTGGCCCAGAGGCATGTCCCAACCCACCACCTGAATACTGGACTGATCCAGCTTCAGATGCTCATGAGATGATTGAGTGAGCGAAGACTGACTCTGTGACCAGAATCTGCATGCCAATGGTCATTCTACAGGTTCGATCCACTTACACGCTTTAACTGTATTAAGTACTTGAAATGTGAAAGAATACTCAAACTCGGCTTATGAGAGGTTATAAGGGGTTAAAGTTAAGAGCATTATAGTCAACATAGGCTTGCATGAGACTGGTTTTACTGCTCAGCGAGGAGCGATTTTAAAAATCTTGATCCATATCTTGGACTAAATCTTAGAGAAGCCAATCTTATAAATCCCTAGAATCATCCTGGACAAAGGCTTCAGTTAGGACCTGTTATAAAGCCTTACAGCTCAGCTGAGCTTTCCGTATGCACAGTAGCTTACGTTACACAGCCATCAGTGTTTTACAACCATGTCAAGCCTGACACACTCTTTGTGAAGATGTCAAAGGGATAAGCTGTTAAGAAAGAAAGGTATGCAAATGCGCACAGACGCATCAGCTCATTTTGATATTCATTGGTCCTGAAGTAGGTCTAGTGTGGACATGTCAACAAAGGAATACCAGAGAAGGAACGTGCTTGAATACTATGTGTTAAACCAATACCGTTTTTTAAAATTATTATTATTACGCACCACCACTACCTTTCTCTCCATGTTGTTATCGTACTATATAAAGTCTGACACTGGTGCTGGTTTGAACTTCTTTAATAATAGGATAAACAAACTGCTTGGTTGTATCTTCCCTTACGGCCGTTAGATGCACTGATTTCAGGGATGAACTCAGTTCACAGAGGGTGGTACAGGGTCAAGTGTGCACGGTATGAAGAGTCTGAGCCAGGGCAACATCAGTCAGTTCCTCTGTCTAATAAATATAATGAGAATGAATATGGAGCTGTGTACTTTTAATGTCCCGTAATAGTAGGAGGTCATAATAACAGCGCAATTTCTCCAGCTCTCTCATTAGGACCATCCCGGAGGTCTGCGTCGCCACCGTACACGGGCACACACACACATGCTGTGCAATCTTCTCCGTCACATATTACTGACCCCATATGAGACAGTTGCAGTCAGCTTTAATAAAGAGAGCAATCGTTAGACAATTATAGTTAATGAAACAGGCAGCTGCGGACATTCCCTTATGTATAAAGTTATTATTTCAGCCATATTAAGCGTCTTACTGTGTCACATATTAACATGATAAGGGTCAGGAAAAATACAGGGTAAGGATGAGGTGATAGAAGTATGAGTGGCAGGGAGATCATAATGGTCTTACGAGGACTCATTATTTTAATATTGCTGTTTCCAAAGGACCACCACGTGGTTGACTCTCTATGATCAGTAACTAATACGTGTTTTGCAACTGATAAACATGACAAACTCGAGATGTCTATAATTTATATAATGCATGGACATTTGGATGATATTCAGTCTGTTGCCTCATTGTGACCCTCTCCATCTCCTTTAAACCCTTTACTTCTCTTATGCCTTTATATCCTATATTAATTTTTCAAATATTTCTGGATTACATTCGACTGGCGTCAAGAAGATAAACATGAATTGGCTCTTCTGTAAGAAGATGCTGAAGTGTCAAGTAAAATAAAGCCGGTGTTGTTTTGAGCTAACTATCTCTATTTCACTCCCTCCTCTCTTTCGCAGGCCTCTCTGAATGTTTTAGTGTCGATTCTGACACCATGCCAAAGTTATGCCAGTTTATAGTAAAGAAAGTATTGTGTGAGGTAAAAGAACCTGCGGTGCCAGACAATACCTGATTTACTCTGACGCCTTTGCACAAGGCCAGATCATATAACTAGAAATTTACTGACAAAGCCAGAGATGATCTTATTGAACAGAATAGCTGCTTAACTCTTTGAGCAGAGAAATTTGAAGCTGAAGACGGCAGGACAGGCTCCAGTGGATGTTTATTCAGTGGTTAAACGAGCTCTGGTTATAGATCATCATTGTACGAGAAGACAGACTGCAAGCAAGTGCTTTAATGGCAAGAATAATAATGATGACTATTTTTTCGATATATAACAAACCTATTGATGTACAAATCTGTACAAAGCCAGGTCTTAGTTACATTTTGTGTATCTTTTGGAAGCTGATGATAGACAGATATCCTTATTTGGTCCAGTCTCAGTGACCTTGTCCCCCCCGTGACCTCAGATTTATGTTCTTGTCCAAAACTCCATGTGGTCTTGTACTGGCGTAAGCCATCCAATTCAAGCTTATGAATTCTGAGATGATTTTCTGCTCACTGTGGGTGTAAAAGGTGGTTATTTAAGTAGTCCAGTCTGTCTATTCTCTCTGATAATGAACAAAAACACAGAACTGGATGGTCGTTTGTTTGTTTTTTACTCTATCCTATGTAAATACTCAACCCAACCCATTTGGCACCAACAGCCACGCCAAGGTCAAAGTCACGTTTCCTGTATTGTGAAGCTTGATCTGATCTTGGTTCATATCTACATGACTTTTATGTTTTTAAGCTTTGTGTTTTTGCAAAATGACTGCTGATTGGCTGAAACACTGCATGCATGAGGAATTAACACAATAGCTGGTGAAGGTGTGCAGAAATTAATCAATTTAACATATATATTTATTTAACTGTTCCCCATTGTTGAACCAGTGAGCGTGAGAGATGTAGATCCATACATTTGGATGTGAGATGCTTAGTTACACTGCTTACCTTTACTTTTTATTTTTAGTAACACATCGTCCATCAGTTCAAGTGACAGTGTTAGTAAGTACTGAAACACTGCTTCTACACACTGTGCAATACATATTATATATACTGACCTGTTGCAATTTAAAATCAGTAAAATGGAAATTTATAACTGGTTTCATCACTTGCAGAAAACAGTAATGTAATTTCTATTTTAAAAAAATAAATAATCAGGCACAGATTTTATTTATTTATTTATTTATTTATTTATTTATTTATTTATTTTCAACAATCTATTTCAAAACATTTATTTGTTTGTTTGTTTGTTTGTTTATTTATTTTATTTATTTTCAATAATATATTTCAAAACATTTATTTATTTATTTATTTATTTTCAGCAACATATTTCTAAAACATTTATTTATTTGTTTGTTTGTTTGTTTGTTTTTGGGTATTTATTCAATGATATTTTTATTTTATTAAAGAACATTTTAATGGAAAAGCCCATGACTGTATTCTTCAAATAATTATTGATTGACATCTGTGAAATTTAAACATTTAAACTGTTTATAGCGTAATTAATATCTTAAATAATCTGAAATGAACTTAAAATCAAACTGTAAGCTCTGTTTAGGAACCAGCACAGCCATTATTGATAATAATCTACATAAAATTACATTTATATGTACATTTATAACATTTAGCAGACACTTCTATTCAGAGTGCCTTACAAATGTGCTTAGTCATTAAATATTTTTCTGTGATGCTGTAAATGCAAGCTAACATACACTGAAGTGCCAGAAAAAAAAAACTGGTTCAGATAAACCGATACAATATATAAAGCAATATATAGCAATGCCACCTATGTACATCATTGATTGTGTCCACCAGTGTGTATATAAAGTGATATGGAAGCTCCATAATGGTATGAGGTTTGTTCAGCTGGTCTTCCATGGGACACCTGATACGTCTACAGACGTCTCTGTCTCTTATACCCATTCATGTCCAGCATTCATTCTGATATGTTTGGCTTCTTCCAACAGGACAATTCACCACCACATACGTCTACAGATGCCAAATTGTGGTTAGAGGAACACTCGTCTGAGTTTGGGGTTTTAGCCATGAACACGTAAGTCACCAGATCTCAGAATTGTGGGCCGTTCTGGAGGACGTTTGGTGTTTATCGCCTGCAGGATATGTTGAGTCCATGCTTCATCGCATTTCTGCAGTTCTACACTACGCACCAGTATTAAACTAGTGTACCAGTTTTTTCTAGCACTTCAGTGTACAGTACGTCCAGATGTTTTGAGACATAGTGCTGAGCTGATGTATTTGCATTCATCTGATGAACTGACAGCCTGATCTGGTTTCCCCACAGGTGCATGACATTCCAATGCAAAGTGTTTGTGTCAAACTTAAAGGATTACAGATTCCCAGGAATAATGTTAGGAATCACCCACTTCTCCATGGATGCTACGACTCTCCAAGGCAGAAACACTGTCAATGTGTATATGAGTAGTGACAGTAAGTAGAAAACTATGAGTTTGACTTACACCAATATACATGTTGTAGTAAAAAAAAAAAAAAGACAAATTGATGTATCGTTTGTAAGAAGAGGATTTCACAGAGGTCTTGTGTTGTTTTGATTGACCTCTCATTGTACTGGCACGATAAGATAAATCAGTCTTATGCTTTAAGAGCTGAGAGTTCCCATACATCTCTGGTTTTACAGTGTTTTGAACTTTCTCCAGAAATAATATTCCTTTACTGATCCAGCCACTCATGCTTCTTTCTGGCATTGGGACAGAGAGCTCAATGAGGACATCTGTTGGTCACTTTAGGTCACTGTTCAGTCTTTGGCCTGTATGTGGAATTTATGTAGTATGTCTAATAATCAGGTCTGTGAACATTTGGTTTGATTACAAATAAAACCTTAAAATCAAACATATTCTCCTTTCCTACTCTAACCGTTAAAGACGCATGTAGTCATGCATAATGTTATGCACCGGCCTGAACATTCGCAGGTTTAAGACCTAGATTATCATTATTCAGACTGAAGTGAAATCACTGTCCAGTCCAAATTAGTTTATTTAAGTTTTATTTGTCACAAAGCAGTTTTGCCTTATTTATTGTATTTATTATATTATTTATATTATATCATAATTGTATTCTTTATATTTTATTTATTTATAAATACATATTATGTTATTTACATTATATAATTATTGTGTTCTTTATATTTTATTTATTTATAAATACACATTATGTTGTTTACATTATATAATAATTGTATTCTTTATATTTTATTTATTTATAAATATCACTTATTATTACTTAATATTTCTTTTTTTCTGAGGTTTATTTGATAATTTTAAAATTGTATCTATATTTTTACCATTATTTTGTAATTGCTAGGGTTAAAAAAACCTGGATATTCTGGTGAAAGTGGATGATTTCTGGACAGATAGACATATAGTTAAAATGTATATAATTTATATAATTTATATAAGTCTGGTAAAAAAAAATATTTGTAAAGCACATAAAATAAGCTAATAATATTTAATAATAATAAACCAAGTGCTGTATAAAGCATTAAATAAAATCATTCACATTAATAAAGTAAATCTGATAAATAAACTAAATTGTACATGGTGTCAGTCAGAAATACATAATTAACATAATATTTTTGTCAGCATTTTTTTATTTCTTTAAATCATATTCAAAATACATAACATAAATACACCATTTATTTTATTTCCAGGTAAAGGAGTTTAGCTATACTGATGTCTTATAGGTGATTAATCACTATTAAATTGTCTGGCATGTTTGTAGTGAATGCCCGTGGCCCCTATAGGGCTCCGAGGACCTGTGAAGGGCCTTCGTGTCACTCAGCCTATTCTCTTTGCACATTTCTCTCCCGGCTCATGTTACTCTGCTCATACATCACAGTGACTAGGTGTGAATATGTGTGGATGTGTAAATGTGTAGCAGCCAGGCTCTCTCTCTCTCTCTTTCTCTCTCTCTCTCTCTCTCTCTCTCTGTGTGTGTGTACACGTGTGTGTGGAGTAACAACCTCCTTTGCTTTAAAAGGACACATTACACATGAGCCCATTACTGAAACACAGTGAATCTATTTATAGTGAAATTTATCATGAAGTTATCAGTTATATACCGTTCTGACCTCACAGACAGACAAAAGCCAGGTTTTATTTCTTAAAAAAAAGTACAGACATATTTTTCTCACACACTAATTTCTAGCAAAGCTCACTCTTGTTTGATCTGAGTATATACATATACTAAAGAGGTGAAACAGCTGGACAGACTAAAAGATTAAATCACTGCTGCATCACTGAAAGAAGGTGAAAGAAGGGCTGAATCCCATTGGCACCACTATCAACAGATACTGTGCACATTGGATCCACTGGATCTCTTCGGTCTGATGATAGTGGTCTCTGTCAGTGCCCAGGCTCAGGTTGGTCACACCCAGTGGCAGATCATTTAGTGTAACTGCCCCTAAGCTTTGGAATTTACTCCCATAGACCCTTAGTTGTTGCTCTTATTTCCCTCTCTTTAAACTCACCTGTTTACACACTACTTTTTCTCTTGTCTGCTTTATTAGTCCCAACTTGTGTAAAATGTCATTAGGTGTTAGAAAGGTGCTATATATGTGCAAATTATTATTTTTTGGGAAACTGAACATTGACCAACTTGCTGATGAAATTATTGCTAAATAAATAATGGACAAAACTAAAAAAGTGAAGTCATTTATGGTGGAGTTTTCCTTCTTCAGAGACATGATGAGAATAATATTTCAATTTAAAAATTGGATGTAAAAATCTGTTCCGGCTAACAACCAATTATTTTTTTTATTTTTTTCGATCTGATATAGACGGTCCTTTTTAAGTTGGCTATTATACGTTTGTGTAAGATGTTAAAAAAGTTTGTAGGACTGCACTTGGCTATACATCACATTATTTTTACTAAACAAATATATATATACAGTACTGTGCAAAAGTCTTAGGCACACTATATGGTGTTTAGTATAAATTTTGTTGTAGACATTTACTTTATGAATTCTGCATTTTTGAGTCAGTACAAAAACA
>JAOVVF010000051.1:6776315-6787766 GCA_028565595.1 Duopalatinus emarginatus
AATACTTTTGTACTTTTACTGGAGTGAAAATCTAAACAGAGGACTTTTACTTTTACTGGAGTCATATTTTACCTTGGTGATCTGTACTTTTACTCAACTACATGATCTGGGTACTTCATCCACCACTGACAGTTAGTCAGATCTCCAGAGTTGGGTTATGATCTTGGCTACACTGGAAACAGTGGGTTTGTAGAATTGTTTTAATTAGTAAAGACAAGTCTGCCATAAAGAAAAGCCTGCCATAAAGTGCAGCTCGATATCGAGATGCTTTTAAGCTAACTGTGAAACTGGCACCTTCTATTAGCTTCCCTTACTTCATAACTTTCATGTCACTAAAATAGAAAATAAGAGCGCTGTTGTAACAAGACATGTCCTTATGCTACTGAGTGTGAAGACAGGCATTAAAAATAAAACCCGTGCACTACGCTGAAAAAGGTTCAACTATCAACAGTGCTTATTACAGTGCGATGCTTACTTAAAGGCTGAAGATTAAAATTCAAACAAGACACACTCTCCACTATCTAAAGGGTGTTCTGTTTTTGCATATATGTCCTCCGCACATCGCTGCACTGGTGACACTTTAACAACTTGGGTTTGAGGTGTTAAAGCATCCTTCCTATAGTCATATATATATATATATATATACACACACATGATTTATTTGCACATGCTTTATTCAAAGGTTAACCAAGTCCAAAAACACAAACACAAAAAAAAATGTGCAAACAGGTTTTCACAGTCTAAATCAAAATCCCATTAATGCCCAGATTCTTACATTTCAGACTAGAACGAAAATATAAAATATTTTTTTGTATGCCTAGTGTATAGTACAGTATGAGTCTTGGTCTGGGACAGTGTTTAACACCAACATATGGTTTATATTGCATATTATTTCAAGAAAATTGTCTGTCTACTACATTACAGCTACAGTAGATAGAAAGAATAGTAAATAGAATAGAAATGAGAGATGCCTAAAATTATAAAGCGTTACTGTTACCTGCAGAAATCTGTAGCTTATTATTATTATTATTATTATTATTATTATTATTACTGTATCCACTGATTTTACTAAACCCACTCATCCTTATTAACACTCACCATAAAGGTAGGCACTTGATATTAAACTCTTGGAAAAAGGCCAATTTTTACATAACCATTATTCAGAAGACCTTGCGGACCCCCCCTGTGTCATGTGGAAGGTATCCGTCATGCATATATAATCTATTTCAGCAGACAATGATGCATTATTCAAAGTGATTACCATATCATTTGAATGAGGCAAACTCAGGGCTATTCAGGGCTATTCACGGTGTTGGGTAATTGGGTAAGAAAAAAACTCGTAATATGTAGGTCAGCATCCTAAAGTTTGAACGGGCAACCTTTGATCTAGTTGTGTGTCATGTTCCAGTGTCACAAATGTGGGCAAGGGTGTAGCATTATATCTGGGGCCCTGGGAACAGTATTTTGCCAGAGATGGCGCAGTAGATTTGCATACAGAGGAGGGTCAAACCACTTTAGATTTTGATGAACGATAAGTATTATTTATTCTCTGATAACACAGTGTGAACATTAAAAACAAAATGAATTTATTTCAGAGGCAGTTGAAGCCCACCCCCAGGCAGGTCCACCATTACCCCCTGTCTGACACTGAACAAATCTCATTACACTTTTTTTTCTTTCCTATTTCTTTTAAACTAGCTGTTTACAAAAGAGAAAGAGAATGATGTTGCCACATAGCATTGCCTAACTGACTTGACTCTCAGGAAGTTGTTGCATTAGATGTCTATAAGAAAGACAGTCAGGGACAAGTTCATACCCCTTATTTCCTTTATGTGTATTTTTGATTATACTAATCAGCCTAACATTTATATATTCTATAGGATATTGTACATTAACAATGAAAATAACAGCAAGGTTTTAATAAGTCCTGGCCTTGATACAACACCGTACTTCCTGCAGACTGGTCCATTATTCTGAGATCTGGTGACTTAGATATGTGTGGCTGCGTATTGTCCTGCTGGAAAAGCCGAAACCCATTCGAATGCATGCGGGACATGAACGGGTGTAACTCATCAGAAAGCAGAAACACATAGTATTCACCTGTCAGACACATTTGTAGAGGTACATGTGGTCCCATGGTAACAGAGCCTAAACAGCTAAACAGACCCTATACCATTACGAATGTCTTTAAAATGAAATGAAAGTGAACTATTTGCCTACTGTGCTTGCACACAGAGGAATGTGACCTCCACATTTAACCCATCCATGCAGGGAAACACACACACACACACACACACCAGTGAACACACTTGCCCAGAGCGGGGGGCAGCCCCAAACCACGGCACCCTAGGAGCAGCTGGGGGAATTAGGTGCCTTGCTCGAGGGCACCTCAGTCGTGTCTTGCCCTGGGCGGGGATTGAACCCACAACCTTCCGGTCAAGAGACTGGTTCCCTAACCACTAGACCACGGCTGCCCCCCTAATAGAGATCTGTTGCTTTATATACATACTGGCAGGCAGCACTAATGATGCGGATAGGTTATAAATATGCTAAGCTAAGATTATAAAAAATAAAAAATATGTAGAATAACATGTCTAATCAACTGGTTAAACATCCAGATTTAAAATTAAAGCATAAGTAGTGTGTGTAAAGGTCGGCAGGTGTGTAAAATTGGTTTGTGCTTTGTTTGGGGTAGACCCCAGAAGTACAGATCATAATCTTAAACAAGAACACAAACGCAGAAACACATTTAGAAACAGGGAACAAGGAAAACTGAGGCATGAACATACACATTAACGACGAGGGGGAATTCCCATGAGACATGAAACATCTAAAGATAAATTACTCAGGAAGTGAACTCAGAAATGAACTCATATCCGGTGCACACAGTAAGTACTAAACCAATCCGGGGGCACCCGTGGCCTTTTGGTTTAGGAATCAGTCTTGTAACTGGAAGGTCCTGGGTTCCATCCCCACAACGGACAAGATACGACTGAAATGCCCTTGAGCAAGGTACCTAACCCCCCAAACGCTCCTCAGGTGTCGTGGTTTAGGGCTGCCCCCTACTCTGGGCAAGTGTATTCACTGCCCCCTAGTGTTCACTAGTGTGTTTCACTGCATAGATTGGTTATATGCAGAGGTCACATTCCTATGTGTGCAAGCACAGTAGGCAAATAGTTCACTTGCACTTCACTTTCACTTTCAATCACAGGATGGGATGGAGACACGACCAAGGGAAAAGCACAAGGAATCGATTCAGCACAAAACATAACAGTAGCACTGAGACAGAGAGTTAGTAACAACACTGCAGGGGACAGAAAGTGTGTTTTTGTTGTTGTGAATTTAATCATTATAAATCCCATAAATCTGTTTGTGTTTGATTGTGTGTGATTTCTCCCAGTGCTGGGGTTGGAAGAACGGGTACCTTCATCGTGATCGACGCCATGATTGACATGATGTACGAGGAACAAAAGGTCGACGTATTCGGGTTTGTGTCCAAAATCCGGGACCAAAGATCACAGCTTGTACAGACAGATGTGAGTGTGTCATCTTTTACTCGAGTTTTCGCATTAATGTATAAGATCTTCCATAAGCGCATTAACCGGACATTTCTAAAAACTTGTGTTATTAGTCTCAGCCTCAGAGCCTCTATCTACTGTATACTTAGCTGCTTTACCAAAACTGACTGACAATAACTTATACTCACCATCTCAGACATGCTCATTGGGTAGAAAGCAGAAATCCACCATGGACAGGCTAGAAAAAACTCTACCACAGGGCAAACACACAGACACACAACACAGGGACAATCTGGTATCTCCAGTATGCTTGAATACATGCCTTTGGCCTGTAGAAGGAAACCAGTACACACTGGGGAGAAACATCAGGTATAGTTAGAAGCTTTATGCGTATTACATCTGTTGTATTTTATGAAATATCTGTTTACCTGTATTTGTCTTGTTAGACGGACAGACAGACAGACAGACAGACAGACAGACAGACAGATAGATAGATAGATACGGCACTGCAGGTCCATTGTTGGCACTGGCAAAGTGCAAATGAGCCACAAATTAAAAATGCTTGTATGGCCCACATGTCTCAAAATCTGGGCCTCTCCTGGTTGAGCTGGGCTATTTGTAGTTGAGTTATTGGCTATTCTCAACAGTGGCTGTTAAAAGGTGGCTGTGAACTGGGCACAGTTACAGTATGTGGGCCTTTAAGCAAATGCAGATGTGGACCAGATTTGAGTCGTATCAAATTTGGTATCTGGGTAGGTAGGTAAACTTTATTAGTCTTGTGGGAACATATAACTAACATACTGTATGTGCAAAAATAAGTAGATTAATTAATACAAATAGTAAAGACACTGTCTACTACTGAACTATTACTGAACTCCTCAAAACACACATAACTATCCACTATACCACACTACATCAGGACAACTACTGACCACATTACACACACCGGACTAATATAACACAATACACTTACTGTTCACTGGACATTGTAAATATTATATAATATTTATCCATTCTACATATTTATTCAGTATCTACTGTTACTATTTTTTATCCATATACCCTTATTTATTGCATTTATTTATCACTCTGTGTTAATTGCACTATGCTTAATTTCAATTGCACAACTTTTCATATTTGCACTCGGATATTGCACATTGCTTTTTACATATTTGCACAGTTTTTACATTTGCACAGTTTTTACATTTGCACTTTTGCACTCTGCACATTGCTACTATTTGCTCTTCTGGTAGATGCTAACCGCATTTCGTAGCCTTGTACTTGTACTGAGCAATGACAATAAAGTTGAATCTATCTATCTATCATCTACAAATATCGTGAACCACTAAAATGTTAGAGCAGCATTTTTGTGTATCGAGTAAAAAGGCAGCAGCAGCAAATACTGAACCATTACTGTTAATAAATAAAATAAAATAAATGAGCCAGTACTGTTTGCTGTGTGACAATTCAGCGAATTACACGAGAATCCTTAATAAATATTAGTTACTGAAGTCACACTGACCATCACTCATTATCCTTTATGATAAAATATCCTGTAATATTCATCTGAATGCTATAAAATACTGAAGTTGGCGCTTTTTTTTTTTTTGCTAACCGATGGGAATGCTATTTATACATGCATAATGTAGGGATTTTCCAATCCAAGTTCCTCAAACATGTGGTATGTATGGGTATGTGTGTGTGTGTGTGTGTGTGTGTGTGTGTGTGTGTGTGTGTGTGTGTGTGTGCAGATGCAGTACTCATTCATCTACCAGGCCCTGCTGGAGTACTATCTGTACGGGGACACTGAGTTGGACGTGTCCTCTTTAGAGGGACATCTGCACAAACTGCACAATACCTGTGCACCGCAGGACCGTCTGGGACTCGAGGAAGAATTTAAGGTGAGTTACAATATATTCTGTGATGGGAGAGGAACTGAAACCAACAGTCGAAACACAATGACACAATGACCACAACTCTCATTATACATAGTCCATAAAGCACGTGTCCATATTTATTAGTATCACAGATGAATGCTTCTCTGTTCACATTTGCAGAAGCTGACCAACATGCGGATTATGAAAGAAAACATGAGAACAGGCAACCTACCGGCGAATATGAAGAAGAACCGAGTGCTCCAGATTATTCCATGTAAGCATTTTGCCTGTGAAGCGTTCCTGCCGGGTCTTTTCTAGCCAATAATTTGGCTAGAACAACTGGTACAGCCGAACCTGGTGGTGGCTCCATAATGGAATGGGTTTTGTTTAGCTGGCATTCCATGGAACCCCTGGCACATCTACAAAGATCTCTGACAGGTGAACCCTATCTGTGCCTCCTTTCTGATGACTTACACCTGTTCATGTCCTTCATTCATTCTGTTGGGTTTGGCCTCTTCCAACAGGACAGTGCACCACCACACACATTTAGAAATTATGGTTTTGCCATTCCCACTATATCCAAGTCGCCAGATCTTAAAATTATTGAACTCTAGGATGCCATGCAACACCATCGTACCCCTCAGAATACAACAGAATTGTGGACCGTTCTGTATGGTGTACACAATATTTCCACAAGCTCATAGAGTCCATGCCCCGTGGGAACCTGCTGGTGACTGATGGTGTTCCATCAGTGTTCCATGGCATCCCGGATGTGTTTGAGAAAGTTAAGATCTGGTGAATCAGGTGGGCCCGGTTGGAAGAGGACGAACCTATCAGAATAAATGCAGGACATGACCAGGTGTACCTGGTCAGAAAAGAGGCACACATAGTGGCTGTATTCGAAATGGCATACTACATACTACTCGTATACTAAATATGCCTAAAAGTAGTATGCAGTATGTACTATGCAACCAAAGCTATCCTATCATCCTACCCTAGCTATCTTTGTGGTGTACTGCAGCGTACTTCGTGGTGTACTTTTGGCTCTTTAAATTCTCTCGGACGAATTCTCAGCTCACGTGACTGTGTAGTATACTACACGTAGGTAGACTTTTCTGACTATACTGCATACTACAGACGGTAGGCATTATGTAGTATGTACTACTGTAGTATGCAGTATGCAGTATAGTAATATTCCATTTCGAATACAGCCAGTGTTCACCTGTCAGAGATGTTTGTAGATGTACCAGGGGCCACATGAAATACCAGCTAAACAAGCTTCATACCATTACGGAGCCATGACTATCCTATGTATTTTGCATAGGCTCATGCTGTACCAGTTTTTCCAGCACTCCAGTGTATGGTATTGGATATTAAAGTGCAACTGACCAAACCTGTAGGTCATTACACAAACTACTTGCTTTAGCTGAAGATGCAGTTTACAAGGCACTTGGAAGTGGTGGAAACGGTCAACCACATACCATCAAAGATCGCAGAACAAAGAAGTACAGGTTATATAACATAACTGACAAATCTAAAGATAAATGCGAAACATTCTCGTAAACAATCCTTAAATACCGTACATACGTGCATACACACATACTGTACATATATGCTGGTGAATACGCAGTCAGAGTTTTTAAGGAGCAGGGGTACCTGACGTTACACAATGAATCAGTTGCTGTGGGCTTTTTTTGTTGTGGTTTGTTATATTAAA
This sequence comes from Duopalatinus emarginatus, assembly GCA_028565595.1. Lineage (NCBI taxonomy): Eukaryota > Metazoa > Chordata > Actinopteri > Siluriformes > Pimelodidae > Duopalatinus > Duopalatinus emarginatus. The sequence continues at coordinate 6,783,428 of JAOVVF010000051.1, forward strand.
TAACCCATTTCACTTGTTGAACTTCTCTGAGAAAATTAGCCAGACCAAGATTACACCAAAAAAGGCTTTTATCAGGGTTCGCCTTACAGTGTAGCTGCTGTATTTTTGTTGTATGTTGTAAATTTTAGGTTGTTAGCTAACCAGTTAAAGATCAAAACTTATAACTGCTGTTTTTTTTTGTTTTTTTTTCAAAATGTATCTGACTTTTACATGCCCGCGTATGCCTTGCTTACTTCCTTCCTCCTCTACTTTTACAACCACCAGCCGCCGCTGCTTGTCATACAAAACAACCAACAAAATAACAGTATAACCTTTAACACAAAAAGAGACAGATGGATGTCGACCTGCATAAACTGGTATACAAGTACGTTAGTGCAGTAAAGAAACGTTTCGCATTTGCCAGGAATTGGATCCATGACCACACACACAGAAGCCTTTAAATAAAACTAGACAATCATCTGTTTGAGTGCAAAGTATTTTGCATGTTTTATTAATTTTATTATACTTTTGTACATCTTCAGGAAGGGTATGGATAATTTCAGAGGATGATGTATGCACGGGTTGGTTGAGTGTTATTAAACTGCACGTACAAGCTTGTACCCAAGGGTGTTATTATTATTTTTCTGCCAGGAAATGACACAAGCCCTGCTATATTAATAATAGCTTTTTAAACACTTTTGATGGACTCTTCAGATCATAGTATAGACCACTCTGCATATCTTACATTTTACTCCCACACACTTTAGAATTTGGAATATTTGTATTTACCACAAAAATATACTGAAAACCTGAAAATCCCCATGAACCGAACTCTATACCAACAACCGAATGCTTACTGGTATCCAAGAGCAACATGTGTCTTTTGTTTACAGGGAAGTGAATCTGAATTCACACTTCCTTTCCTCACCCATTAAAGTCCTTCCTGCCAGACTAATGTTCACCAACACTGAGAAACTCATCAAGTTGAATCGAGTTAAAAGTCTGCCGGCATTTACATAAAGACAGCGTATTATTATTTAGCGACAGAAAAAAAAAACCAGTGTTAATGACTAGAACTGGAATAACTAATAACTAAAACTGTTGCTAATAACTGGAGGAGTGTTGCTAATAATTTGAACAGAGTATTACTAACCTTGATAACAGCTAATAATAAAAACGGTGTTGTTAATAAACAGAACATTGTTGCTAATAACTTAAACAGTGTTGCTAATAACTTAAACAGTGTTGCTAACGTCATTAACAGTTGCTAATAACTGGAACAGTATTGCTAACAATGAAAAGAGCGATGCTTATAACTGGAACAGTGTTGCTAATAAACAAAACAGTTTTGCTAATAATTAGAATAGAAGTATTAGAGCAGTATTACTAACAACAGTGCTGCTAATAATAATAAGATTGTTGTTAATAAACAAAACAGTGTTGCTAACAACCTAAACGGTGTTACTAATGTTGTTAACGGTTGCTAATAACTGGAACAGTGTTGCTAATAAATAAAACGGTGTTGCTGATAATTAGAACAGTATTACTAACTTTGATAACCGTTGCTAACAACTAAGGCAGTGCTGCTAATAACAAGAGGAGTGTTGTTAAAAAACAAAACAGTGTTGCTAATAAATGAAAACGTTGCTAATAATAGGACTAGTGTTGCTAATAACTGAAACTGTGTTGCTGGCGTTGTTAACAGTTGCTAATAACTGGAACAGTATTGCTAATGATGAAGAGAGTGTTGCTAATAACTGGAACAATGTCGCTAATAATGGACAAAATGTTACTAATAACTGGAACAGTGTTGCTAATAACTGGAGCTTGGTTGCTAATAATGGGAAAAGTGTTGCTAATAACTAAAAAGTGTTGCTGGCGTTGTTAACAGTTGCTTATAACTGGAACAGTATTGCTAATGATGAAGAGAGTGTTGCTAATAACTGGAACACCGTCACTAATAATGGACAAAATGTTACTAATAACCGGAACTGTGTTGCTAATAACTGGAACAATGTCGCTAATAATGGACAAAATGTTGCTAATAACTGGAACAGTCTTGCTAATAACTGGAGCACGGTTGCTGATAATGGGAAAAGTGTTGCTAATAACTGGAACAATGTCGCTAATAATGGACAAAATGTTACTAATAACCGGAACTGTGTTGCTAATAACTGGAACAATGTCGCTAATAATGGACAAAATGTTGCTAATAACTGGAACAGTCTTGCTAATAACTGGAGCACGGTTGCTGATAATGGGAAAAGTGTTGCTAATAACTGGAACAATGTCGCTAATAATGGACAAAATGTTACTAATAACTGGAAAAGTGTTGCTAATAATGGGAACAGTGTTGCTAATAAATAAAAAAGTGTTGTTGGCATTGTTAACAGTTGCTAATAACTGAAACAGTATTGCTAATGATGAAGAGAGTGTTGCTAATAACTGGAACAATGTTGCTAATAATGGACAAAATGTTGCTAATAACTGGAGCACGGTTGCTAATAATGGGAAAAGTGTTGCTAATAACTGGAACAGCTCATAGCACTTATTTTCACTTTACAGAGAGATAAATGCTATATTTCTCATGGTCTTTTATTGCAGATGATTTCAACAGAGTGATCCTATCCATGAGGAGAGGGCAGGAATTCACTGACTACATTAACGCGTCTTTTATTGATGTGAGTCCTTTATTTCTTACCGGAGCTTAATGCATGATTCATGGGGTTTTTGACATGCGCAGGTGGTTTGCATAACCGGTTTTGTGTTGATGTAAAAGGATTCAAATCACTGAAGTGTATCTTGTACAGTGTAATTTTCTTCGGAAACACAATAGACTACTTTTTCTTATTTGTTTCAAATATCTGTTATTGTGTCTGCCACATGGAAGACATCGTGCAGATTTATCTGGCGAATATAAGTTAATATTGCATAACTGTGAATTTGTATCTCAGTATTTTGAGATATTTGAACATAATTGTGTCTTTATTCTTACAATTGCAAGTTTATATCTCATTCCTGCAACCTTGCAGCTTAAAACTGTGAATTAATATTTCTCAATTGTCAGTTTTTAATCTCACATTATATTAACACAAAATTATAAGGTAGAAAATCAAAATTGCATAATAAATTGTCTGATGTTTGGCAGAAGCTTTTATACTTCCCAGTGTTTATACCGAGTAGTGATTTTGTCTGTGTATGTGTGTGTCTGTGTGTGTTTGGATATAACAGGGCTACCGGCAAAAAGACTACTTCATAGCAACACAAGGTCCTTTACCCCACACGGTGGAAGATTTCTGGAGGATGGTCTGGGAATGGAAATGCCACTCCATAGTCATGCTGACAGAACTCCAAGAGAGGGAACAGGTACACACCAAGCAACCTAATTTCTTAGGTGTCTTCTTGACAGAGGTCCCGAGACTGTATACACTTGGGCGGGGCTAACTCACCAATGGAAAATGTGATTTAAAAATTTTTGAAAGTGAACTATTTGCCTACTGTGTTTGCACACAGAGGAATGTGACCTCTGCATTTAACCTATCCGTGCAGTGAAACACACGCACACACCAGTGAACACTAGGGGGCAGTGAACACATTTGCCCGGAGCAGGGGACAGCCCCAAACCATGGCACCCGGGGAGCAGTTGGGGGAGTTAGGTGCCTTGCTCAAGGGCACCTCAGTCGTGTTTTGCCCTGGGTGAGGATCGAACCCACAACCTTCCGGTCAAGAGACCGGTTCCCTAACCACTAGGCCATGGCTGCCACCCAAAAGGAGCACAGAGCTAAACTGGCCCATACAGGGATCAAACCCGCGACCTTGGTGTTATTAGCACCACGCTCTAACCAACTGAGCTAACCGGCCAAGATTTGTATGCACTAAAAAATGTTATGGAAGTAACAATCCATTTGACTGGATAAAGTAATGGTTGGCAAAATATATGATTTTTTTTTGTAAATTGACAAATCAAGTTTAAGCATGGACTTAATGGGTATCATTTACCCTAACAAAACCTTTGGCAGTTTTATTTATTTATTTTTTTAAAACAAAATTAGTAGTTCTAGTTTTTTTAAGATGCAGATGTCCCCACATGGTCAAAAAACTAGGTCAGATACTTCTTATATAAAATGTGTTCGGCTCTAAAGTGTAATGTTAAAGAGTGGTGTGTGTGTGTGTGTGTGTGTGTGTGTGTGTGTGTGTGTGTGTGTTTTGCAGGACAAGTGTTTTCAATACTGGCCCACCGAAGACTCAGTGAAATATGGAGACTACACAGTGGAAATCAAAGCTGATACTCAGTGTGATGACACGTTTAGTCTCAGAGACCTGGTACTCACACATGAGCCGGTGAGTGTGAGCGTCTATA
>JAOVVF010000051.1:6806821-6823961 GCA_028565595.1 Duopalatinus emarginatus
GTTATAAAATGTTATAAAACTTCATCTTACTGTAAAATTTAAGAGCTAAACCTATAAATATTGATATTTATTAGTTTATCTATTAATAAAATCTAGGGTTTTTCAAAATCTACCTAAACATATTATTATTATTATTATTATTATTATTATTATTATTATTATTATTATTATTATTGTGGTTGTTGTTATAAAATGTTATAAAACATCATCTTACTGTAAAATTTAAGAGCTAAACCTATAAATATTAATATTTATTAGTTTATCTATTAATAAAAGCTAGGGTTTTTCAAAATCTACCTAAACACACACAAAAAAATACATAAACATATACATAAGTTTACATAAATTCTTAAGGCATGTCTGAAAAAGCAACATAGTTAAATTCCTTTAAAAAATCCACACCAACCAACAAAAAGTAGCCGCTTTGGAAATAAAACTGCAATTCCCTCCACAAGCACAGGATGGCAATCTTAAGCTACAAATTCACAAAAGGTCTGAGTGTTCAGACTTACTCTTTCTGACTTTCTTCAGTCATCCGGCACTGTGGATTTTGAGAACAGCTTCACCCCTATTACTGCCCTGTCTGTGTCCAAGAAGGGGATCTGGCATGTGTTAATACATAAAGTCCATATGTTTGCATGAATACCTGATAATGCTTTGACATTACACCAGACTGACAGCGCTGAGAGGGGGCATGTGCACTCTTAATGGACCTTCCTAGAATCGGCATGATGTGCGGCACAGTCAAACAGTTTTCAAAGTCACAAGTATTTCTGCTATTGAAATGTGCGGAAGCGGCTCGGTTAGGCTGAGAGGGCCAGAAAAGATGTTGACCTTTAGTTAAATCTGATGGGGAGCCGTGGGAGAGAGGGTAATTGTGAGAGGAGGCGGCAGGATTGGACCGGAGCTGGAAAGGGAAAATGAGAGTCAATAACATGTTCCAGATCTTCCAAACGGACAGAAGGTCAAGTACACTCACTTAAACAATGAGTCTGCAGACCAAAACCATAAATCCACCCCCCCCCCCCCCACACTCCCCTTTCCCCTATACACCCCACCCGATCCCTCTGCAGCATGTGTGTCTTCACTTCTCATGTTGACCACGCCACTGCAGATATGAGAACCCTGGTATGAACTTAGAAGCATAGGAGAATCATAATTGTGGTTTTGGTCTATATATAGTGTATCGCCAGTCCTACTTATGAAGTGACACTTAGTCTAACTTCTCATGAAATTGCACAAATTTCCATGACTCACTGAATGAAAGGGTTTGAAGGTTGAAGCACTTAGTGATCTTTTCTTAGTTCAATAAAATCAAACCACATTGCTGTCAACTTTCCAAATGATCAAGGCACAGCGGATCATTTTGGCAACGTTTCTTTTTTTCTTTTTGGTGTTAAGTGCACGTAACGCAACTATACACACTTTATACATGCAACTATACACTCATACACTGCTGTGCCAGAAAAATGCTACATCGGCTATTAGAAGCTCCATAATGGTATGCGGTTTGTTCTGGCATTCCCTGGGACCCCTGGTACATCTACAAACATCTCTTTAGACAATGTGCCACCACACCTACCTGCCTAGTGATGCCAAATTATGGTTGGGGGTACACCCAAACACCAAGTCACCAGATCTTAGCAATATCGATCACATCCGGGATGCCATGAGACATGCTGTAGAACACAGAAATCCAACACCTTGGAATACAACAGAATTGTGGACCGTTCTGCAGGAAGTATGGTGTTTATTGCCTACAGAATTTTTCTGCAATGTTGTGCAGCCCATGCCTCATGGGAGACCTACTAAGTACCCATGCCCATGCCCCATGGGAAACCTACTGGTGTACTTTAGTGTTTCCACTGGTTACAGTGGTTGTGATTCATCTTTTGCTGCATTGGATGGTCCCAGATGAATATTCTAAACATTGGAATGATTAACACTACTCAAAAGTCTCACTTATGCTTTCGTGAATTATTTCACTAGATGGTGTAGATTTGTCCCTACGATCTGCTGATGTAATCATAAAGAGTGTTGTGCTCATTTCAGGATGCTTATTCACACTTATCCAACACACTGATAGTACACATTCACAGTTTTAAAGAGTTATCTCATGACCCAGATGAGGATGGAGTCCCTTTTTGAATCTGGTTCATCTCAACTTTTCATCATCATGACTTCTCGTGGAGTTTTTCCTTGACACAGTCACTTTTGGCTTGCATCTTTTGGCAAGATCTCGATCCACACCCAGATTTCTGTTGCTTTCTGTCAGTGTCTGTTGGTCTACGATGTATTTCAAACCCAATTGAACTGAACAGAACAAGTGTGTGTTTAAGAGCTTCATGTAATACTAAAGTAATGTGACCTCCTCCTTTTGAATCTCCAGCCACGATCTGAACTTTTTTCCAGCCAGTCCTATGTTCTGTTCCCCTTCTGAACCTGTTTAAACCTCATAAAAATCTCTGTCCTGGTGAGATGGACTGGCGGTCTAATGGAGACAGAGGTTTAATTTCCAGGCTGAAAACGTGTCTCGGAGGGTGTGAACTCCCCTCGTCGTGAACTAACCTGCAAACTGTTCAGAAAGATATGAACACTTTTGTCTTCTGTGATCAAAGCGTGGCAGCAAAAGTGCTTGAAAGAACAAGCTAAAGTGAAATATAGATGAGTGGCCTGGTTTTGATGAAGCCAGCTGTAAGTGAGCATGTGTATGTGTGTGTAAGTGTGTTAGGAAGGATCAGAGCGAAGGAATGTATTTTGTTAGGGGGGGGGGGGGGGGCATTCCTGTTGCCCTCTGCACTCTTATGTCTTCTGGAGTTTGAGATGACTGCATTTGCATATATAAATGATGGTGTCTTATATAAGGTGATGTGAAGGGCTTTTATATAAGCTCACACACAGAAATAGAGAGTAGAGAGCAGAGCCCTGACCCTGCACAGATTTATTCAAGTGTCCTCAAGTTATGATGGAAAAGAGATGGAGGAGATAGATTAAGGGGAAGGAAGACTTTAGATTGGCAAAGAAGAAAGCGGTGACAGGGAATGAAGAGGTTAGCTTAGTTAAACATAGTCATTGTGTCATTATGATAAATGTAATAAAAAATAAACATGTAAATAAAAAAAGTAAATTAATTAAAAAAGAATAACTATTATTATTATTATTATTATTATTATTATTATTATTATTATTATTATTATTATTATTATGAATGCAGTCTGGTATTTGTTTTTATTTTATTTTTTAGGGGATAGTATATATAAAAGTCAATGAGTTATGATGCAATGACTCTAGTATGTTGTTGAAATTTGGCATCACACAGCTGTTAAAGGGTCCAAATTAAAAAATACCTTACCTTTGCTTATCCAGGTTGGCTTTTGTACACACTCGTGTAGATTTTACTACAGATAACAAGGTTATCTCAAGGTTTCTTCCTTTTGTCATCCCAGGGAGTTTTTCTTTGTCACTGTCACCGCCGGCATCTCATCAGGGAAAAAAAAAAAAAAAAATTTTCTATTTTTATTTTATTTATTTTAAAAATTCTAGTGTATAACCCTTTTTATTATTTCTGTAAAGCTGCTTTGGGACAATATCCATTGTTAAAAAACCCATACAAATTAAATTGAATTGAATTGAACATATTCCAGAAAATGAATTTACAATTTTAATAATATAAATACACAATACATATATTTCAGAAGGGGAAAAATATGGTGATTTTTCACAGTACCCACTGTACAGATACATATACAGTGATTATACACAGTAAATTAAAAACAGAATCTTATAACTAAAGTAAAGGATCGTTACAGTTTTTCAATTTTAAAATCTGCATTAGATAGCATGCAAGGTATTGCAGTGTTCGCAGATTAGGTTCTATGTTAACCCATTTTTAATTTTACACATTTCTAATCAGCATGGCAAATTAACAGCACACAGCATGTATCAGTTACCTTTATGAAACTATAGTACATGAAGATGAACTGTACAGTCACTGATACATATAGTGTACTATAATATGTTTAGTTAGAAATCAGTCATAACTTACTAGCTAAAACCACCTCAAATACGACCTTTGACCTCAAGCCTAAATAATCATGGCAAAAAATGTTACTGTAGTTTGATGGTTTGTAATCTCAGCCAGTAAAATTAAAGTTTTGAAAGAAAGAAAGTATTGTTTGTGCCTGAATGTAATATGATATACAGTCAGTGCCTATTTTAGTTCTCAGGGCTCAACTAGTAGTAACCACCTCAGAGATCACCTTTGACCTAGGGCATAAATAATGTGACCCCAAATCAACTTTGATGGCCAAGTCATGTAAAAAAGTCTGTGTATGTGCCTGAATGCATTAAAGAAGCAATATATATTTTTTGCCCTCTGCTCCCTACAAGAGGGGTTATTATTTCAATTAACAAAACAAAACAAAACAAAAAACCCTTACAGACTTTCTCTTGCCAGTAGCAGAATTTTAAATAGGGCAGAGCTAATGAAGAACACCAGGACAATATCGTAAATCAGTGTTTTGTAAAAGTATCAGTAAAATTGTATAAAACAATGGTCTACAAATTACATATTTCAATTAGATTATATAAATATAGATACAATAAGTTATAAATATAGAAATACACTTTACTTTATAAATTTGATGAACCAATGGAGATTAGACAACAGGAATTAGACAACAGGTCATGCTATTATGGGAAAATAACAAACAGGGTGATATAACTTAATGTCTTAAGGTGTTTTATTCCTCTTATTACACTAAAAATAGCTAATGATATATATATATATATTTATTTATTTATTTATTTTTTCAAGTTGTTGGTAAAGCCAACTAAGTTCTTTGAACAAAAGTACAAATGTAAATATAAGTTTATATATTATACCAAGTAAATTCAACAAATTTAGCTCAAATGTTACTTATGTATTAAGCACAGCCCCCCTCCCCCCTTTTGTGTTAGCACGTGCGCATTTAAAAAATTTCTAGCATTCTGCAGGGTCTTGCCCATGTTTCTTCTGAACAATGCAACCTATTTGCAAATGCTGAACGTAGTTAACAATTAGCTAACAATTAGTTAATAACTTATTGAAAATTTTTATAAGAAAACTTTTTAACTATAAGAAAAGTTTTTTATAAGAAAACTGTGGAATGTAAATCCAGGTACATGATAAGAATGAACTTTTCAATGCTAGCTAGCTAACTATGTTTAAATATTTTTTGTTGTTGCAGCCAATAATGTTAATATATACTTTATCAGTAATCAACTTGTTTCATTTTTAATTAGGTTCTTGATATATACCTTAAAACAGTATTATCTTGACAACATTTTAAGTTACCCCAGGATTTGTTCTGGCAACAGTTGTGTTATTTGAACAAAAACATTTATATACAGACTTTAACCTCAAAATAATTTGGACAGACTTGTATACCTGAATGTTCAATTTACTCAAATATTTGCTTGTAGTAAGTGTGGATTATTTTTGTGTTGTGTTTAATGTTCAGAAACATCCTGCCTGATCCCTGTTATCACTTACATAACAGTGGGCTAAAAAGTTGTTCCTTTACAAGCCTTTTCTCAAAATTGTTGAAATTTGTCATGTTCACAAAGAAACCACAGATTTCTTTGTTCTCAAGACTTATGTATTTAAGACAACCTCACAATTTTTCCACTGACTATTACAAAGCACTAACACTGGAGACTCTGGAGAACCTTCTGACCAATCAGATTGGAGAATTCAACATTGTGGTATGATGTAATAACATTAAATCCCCATGAAGCTAGAAATCATTTAAGCCACTTTCCAAAGTAAGTACATTTCCTAGGTTCACAGGCTGATTTACAAACACCCACAGGAGGAAGTGGTAGGTAGAAAAAGACCTCACAGCAAGACAGAAACTAAATGACTCTGAGGATTGATGTGAGGCCTTGAAGGAGTTCAGTTTCTCTCTGTTTCAGTCTCTCTCAGGTGACACTCTCCTGGTTGGGATGCACAGCTTTTCCTCTCTGCTCAGTAGCGTAGCGTGTAGGGCTGCTGAGCTCTGAGCTCTCACTGCCCTCATCACCTGCTGGAGAGCCCGGCTGGGGAGCTTAAGCTGCTGATAAAACTCATTACAGCAGCTGTGGGAGGTGTGGCGCCCGTGTTCTCGGGGACAGCACAGGCCCAACATCATGCAGGAGCTCTGTCCGTCTCTGAGGGATCTTTCTACTGGATGATCCTCCTCATCCTCCCGACCTGAGCTCTCTCCACCAGGGAGAACATGCAGGAGTCCTAGACCTTCTCGGTACAAAGGTAGATCCACTCAGGGAACAGAAAATACTCGCTAGAATCTTTCAGCTGCTTGTATACAGTTTAGCGCTTACTGCAAATTAAGTTGATCTGTTCGCTATGTATGGCTTTCCATTTAATCCACCTGTGTATTAAAATGTGTGTATTAAATACATTCAGCAGTCTTCATAATAAAGGCTATTAATAAAATACTGCTTATATTACACAAGGTTTAAAGATTTACCCTTAATCAACTCACCAGATTTCTTCTTGAATGCTTAAAAACTAGTGCTAGCATACAAGCCAGTGCTAATACCATTTTGGATTAAAAAAATCACAACAGTGACTAAATAATTTAAACACATATTTAAGCTATATTAACATGTGGTAGTCCTTTATTACATGGTGGTCAGGGTCACAATGGTTTATTTATATGGTACCAACTAAATACTACTAATGATATTGTGAATACAAGCGACTGAACTGAGTTGCCACAGAAGTATTTCTGGACCTTCCTTAGAGATAAGGTGAAAAGTTTGGTCTTCTGGGACAGAACTGGAGTAGATCCACTGCCCCTTAGGTCAAGTGGAAGCAGTTGAGCATCAGTTGGTTCGGGCATCTGGTAAAGATGCGTCCCAGACTCTTCCCTGGTGAGGTAGACCCAGGACATGTTGCAGAGATTATATCTCTCTGCTGGCCTGGGAAAACTGTGGCATCCTCCCAGAAGAGTAAGAAGAGGTGGCTGGGGAGAGGGAGGTCTAAGCCTTTTTGCTTAGGCTGCTGCCTCTGTGACCTGGACCCTGGAAAATGGGATATGATTGATGGAAGGATGGATGGATGGATGGAGAACCAACTAAATATATTGAACCTCCTGTACCACCTCAAAATCTACAACCAGGATAAAGCAGTTACTGATAAATGAATGAATGAATAAGGCAAGTGTGGTATCCTTAAGACGTGATAGATATGTGTTTCTTACTCGTAGCTCCAAGCCAGAACTCAAGTCAAACTTCACACTCCTGACGTGCTGATTGACTCCATTGACTCTAAGGTCAACATTTTGTACATTTGTATAAGTTGAATTTGTTTAAGTGCAGTGTTGATTTAAGCAGGGATACCCATGTAAAAGCAGACATTTGTAGCCGTGTCATTCTACCAATAACCTGCGAACCAAGAATTTCCAGCAACAGAAGCCACTTGTATGCTAGTGAAGTAATCTTTGTGTCGAAGTGTCCAGGGAAATGGGTTACAGCGATGGTTTAACCTCAAACCCTTTAAAGAGCAAACATTAAGTCAAGGGCACCCACAAATCATAAATAGTGGATTCACAGACATATACACACAGACACTTCGGACTCTCTGACTTTGCTACTTATGGGAGTCGGCATTTATACACAGATGGCCACAAAACTTTATGCTCACTTGATCGGCAGGCACATACAGCGTCTCTGGGCTGTCAGTCTAAGCCTGTAAGTGTGTCTCTGTGTGTATATGTGTGTGTGTGTTTCATTTCTCTATGAATCCTTCCCTTCTCATCACTCTGATTAGACCGGCGCTTGTTATTCTCTCTCCTGTCAGCATGCTGGGCCTCTGATTCCAGGGGAGGCTGTGGATTCCATGCTGTCACATGCCACTCCGACTGAGATCATCAGAGAAGTGACTCGCAGGGGAGTCCCCACCTCCCACGTCATCTCTGCCCCGAAACCCCTCCCTAAACTTCTTCTCTTGCCCCATGCACCCCGTATGCCCCACATGCCCCTTTTGATTAGCTAGCAAGGTCCGAGCTGATCAAAAGCATCCACGTGGGGCATCCAGGTATGAGGAGAAGTTTAGAAAGGGAATAAAACGGGACCTAGTGAAAGGTCTAAGACTAAAGCGGGTGGGCAACGCGGGTGGCAAGGTGGCTTGTGCGTAATAGGGAGGGGAAGGGGTGGATTTCATCCGGACCCTTTTTATACCAGCTGGGCTTCAATCTGAGATGTACCACTGACTACAATCCTTAATTAGAGGCTAGAATAATCATCTCTCATCATACGACTGTTAAAAATGCCCCATTGAGAGAACCCATGTGTGTGCGGGAAAGTTCTGAGTGTGTCAACGTGTGTCCTAATGTCAATAAGGGGGGTGGTAGCAGTCAGGGGCCCCTGTAACTATCTTCCACAGATGATTGACTCAAATAAATCAGATGACTAGAAAGTCTTGATGAAGGATGACATGCTAAGATTCGAAGTCATTATCAGTCCATTTCATCTCTGGACCAGCTGGGTGTACGTACATTTACTTTTCTTCACATTCCCTGATCCAGCCATGTCACAGCAGCATTTTGTATTTTTTATTTAGGGAATGAAAAGAAGAAAAGTGTGTCCTGCTGTTTTGCCACACAGAAGAAAGATCTAGCTGCTGATCGGTGTACAAATTGATGGCAAGATGCTAATGAACACATAATTTGTGTATATTATTGGATATTACAGCCAAACAAAAAGCATTTATGCAGCTAAATACATACTGAAGTACCAGAAAAACTGGTATCTAATACCAAGCCCCCCACAGGGCATGGACTCCACAAACTTGCTGAAATATTCTACAAGCAATAAAAACCATACATACCTCCTGTAGAACGGTCCACATTTCTGTTGTATGCTGAGGTGAAGGATTTCTGTGCTTCACAACTCGTTACATAGCATCCCAGATCTGTCTGATAATTTTAAGATCTGGTGACTTCATGGCAAAACCCCAAATTCAGATGATTGCTCCTCTAACCGTAATTTGGTGTCTTTAGATGTGTGTTGTGGTAAATTGGATATGTTGCACATGGTCTTTGTTAGAAAAGGCCAAACTCATCAAAATGAATGCAGGACATGACGTAAAACATAGCTTTCACTTGTCAAAGACGTTTGTAGCCATACTAGGAATTATTGCGAATGCCAGCTAAACAAACCTACAATTATTTTTTTCTGCTACTTCAGTGTAAACATATTTAAATAGTTTAGGGGTTTTGTAGCATCACATGCATCACATCTCTGCTAATTGAATTTGGAATGATGAGTGGAAAAAGTCAAGGCATGACTAAATATTATAATTGCTAAATCCTACATGGAACTGGTGGCACTAAGCATGCATTAACGGTGCCAGTGGGACTGGCATATAGCCTTAGCCACCAGGAAGGCCAAGGTGGATTTACATTGTGTGTATAACATTGTGTGTATAGCATTGTGTGTATAACGAGTGGTGTGTATAGTGTGTACAGTGGAACATAGGTAGTAGGTTTATGAGGAGAACCTGGAGGGGAATGGGTCTACATGGAACTGGAACTACATGGAACTGGTGGCACTAAGCATGCATTAACGGTGCCAGTGGGACTGGCATATAGCCTTAGTCACCAGGAAGGCCAAGGTGAATTTTACATTGTGTGTCTAACATTGTGTGTCTAACATTGTGTGTCTAACATTGTGTGTATAACGAGTGGTGTGTCTAGCATGTACAGTGGAACATGGGTAGTAGGTTTATAAGGTGAACCTGGAGGGGAGTGGGTCTGGGACAGACCTCACTGCTGAGACTTTCAGAGGTGTTGTGGGCATGATTCAGCGAAAATACAACAAATGGAGGAGCCTACCTAATGACCCCTATGAAAAGTTTTTAATGAAGTGGTTATCTGGGAAATTTGGGTGTAGGGAAGGTGCTGTTCTGTGTGTGATAGAGGTAATAGCTGTAGTTAACAGTCAGTTGCTGGTGGGATCTTAAGCAGCCACAGAAACATAGGAAAGATTATCATGGTTGTAGGGAATGTGCTGGTTTCTGAGTGTGACCCAAGTATTAGGTGCAGGATTGTCATCTTTCCTGTATTATTTCACTCATCTAAGCAGTGAGCCATGGTGTTCCCATCACATCTCATGTTACAGATGCTGAACCATGCCTTGCATCTTTACGTACTTTATTTACATATAGCAGGAGAGCCATAGAACATTTCCCCTCCCCTCGTACCTTTTTATTCCTGTCATCCCTGCAAGCTCATTAATCTCTACAGTACTAAGCACACCCTTACTTGTAAACCTTCAGTCATTGCTATCATTAACTAAAGCATCCAAGTAATCTTATATGATAATCACAGAGCGGATCATTGCTTCACATGGGTAAAACAGTGTTGCATCTAAACGCTTTAATAAATCAATCCTCGTGCACTGGAGAGTGATAGCCCTAGCTCGCTCACTGGAGCTGTGTACGTTGACCATGGCATACGGGCTTGGTCAGTGAGCGGAGGTCAGGTACAATGTAATGAAATATTGATAATCAATGATGTGACTGAAATAGAGAGTGTTAGCAGTGCTATAGCTGTACAGCTGTGGACACACTGTTCGGTGATGTATTTGCATAGACAGAGCTTTTTTGCTTGCTCCTCAGCTGGGTATTAATGCACGTCTTAAAGCGAGGTGATCCGAAAAGGTGTGAAATGCTCTTAGATATGGTGAGACTATCCTGTGACAGGAGAGGTGTAGATTAGAAATAATAACAGCTCTAATCCTGACAGCTCTGCTCTTAAAACAGGGATGAGGAGGTCATATCAAGAGGGTGTGTGTGTGTGGGTGGTTGGGATGAATGCTGTATCAACAGTGAATGTGTGTGTGAGAGAGTCCTAAGCATATGGTTCTTGAGCAGGTCAGAGAGCATGGCTCATCTGAAGTCAAGACATCAGTCACTTGACCCCTTGTTCTCTTGAAAGACTGCAGCCAATTCACCAGATCAGCCCTCCCAAGCAGCAGCGGCCACCACAGTTAACTGGCTGTGTGTGTGCGTGTGTGTGCGACTGAGATTGTGTGTGTGTGTGTGTGTGTGTGTGTGTGTGTGTGCACGTCTTGAGCTTTCCCTGATAAGGGGCTGTGCCAGTCATCATCCCCTGGAGGATGTGAGATTTATTTACACAAATGTATATGCACTGATATATATATATATATATATATATATCTGCTGATAGCACAAAGGTTCGAGTCACCCTGAACACACTAAAAGGCTTTAACAGCACAAGTCTATTACTCTTAATCGGATTCCCAGGAAGAGCCTTTCATGTTAATAGCTCAATTTGCGTGTTAGGCATTTCTCGATGGAACAGCCGCATTAACACTGACCACAGAGAGTCGGGTTGTGTGGTAGTAGTGCAAGATTAAGTATTAATCTGATGTGATTTATCCGATTACAGATTGGTCTGTACAACACAGGCTTCATATTAGTAGATGGTTATTTATATGTCTACACGTTAAGGACAAATATACAACTATACCAGTAAATGTGTTTAAAAGCTAGGAGAGAGTTTGTACGTTTAAGTGCAGTGTTGGTCACTGTGTACGCAGGGTTTGGGGAGCAGGGTTTTTGTTCACTAATGTGTGTGTTTCACTGCATGGAATGGGTTAAACGTGAAGGTCAAATTCCTCTGTGTGTACAATCAAAGTGGTCAGTGAATTACTTTACTTTAATTCAATTCAATTCAATTCAATTCGATTTTATTTGTATAGCAATTTTAACAGTGGAGTTTGACCCAAAGCAGCTTTACAGAAGTATAGGATCTGGATTTTATATTTATTTTAAATTTTATCTCTGATGAAAAACCGGAGATTTGAGTGGCAAGGAAAAACTTCCTGAGAAAGAATTCCTGAGAACCAGACACAAAAGGGAACGCATCCTCATTTAGACGATAGAAATAGTGGGACATTTATTATAGTTATAACATGAACTTTTATTTTCTGGAAGGTAATTTTGGCTGCTGTTCAGTGATGGAATATTCAGTCCTTGTTTTCCTGTAACCCTTGTTTATATCACTCCCAGTCCAAAGCCGAATTCATGATTTCTAAGGATGTCCAACATGTCCAACTGACTTTAGACTTTAGACACATTTAACATTGTAGAGCATCTGCAGAACAACTTAGATCCTGTTATCCTTTACTTTATAACAGCTATAAACACATTTCATTATCAGTAAGTAGAAATTAATAATGCATTAAATATGAGGATGCTTATAAAAATAACATTCCTCAAATTACAGAATAAAAAAATAATAACCTACTGGAACCAGTGCATTAATATAAACCTGTGATTTAATGTTCAGTCTGAACCACTGAATCTGACTAATCGGATCTGAGAATTAAGTAATGTATGAAATATATGCAGTGTAATGAGTAATATCTTTTTTACATTTTCTTATATATTAAACTAAACTACACATAGCTACTAGTAATGTGCTACCTTTAACCTGTCCTAACGTAGCAGGAAAAATTACAATGAAATACATTTTTTTTTTTTGTAAAACTATGAAACTGTTTAACTACAGCTACTATTACTACTACTAATAATAATAATAATAACAGCAACAACAATAATAATTATAACAATAATAATTATAATAATTATAATAATATGAAAATGTTGACTAATGCATATTTTATTAATCATTTAGTTATTTATTGGCTCAACATGACAATGCTTTCAGTCAAAAAAATTTCTGTTTATATCTAGTGAGTAAATAAATAAATAAATAAATAAATAAATAAATAAATGGTGCACTTTGGGAGCAGACTATAGAGTGCATTTAAAGTGACTATTGTCGCAATGTTGAAAATCAAATCCACTGGGTAAAATCCAGAAAGGTGACGTCTGGTATGGATATTAAACTAAACAAAACCGTGCCTGTTCCACCACACGGGGATCTTTGCCTTGCTATTACAACCCTGTAATATTCAGTATTTTTCCCCCTGTACTTTTTTATTTACTTATTTATTTATTAATATTTTTATTTAACTCCCACCACCAGCCCCGAGAGAGGTATTATCAGTACACAAGAACAGGTGCACACTAATTTACTCCTATAGCTCAGAGAGCTCAGAGACCCCAGCGCAGGAGAAATCCCCCAACAGCCTCCACCAGCACAAAAACATATTTAATCCTAATCGGACTGGAGCGCCATATCGCGTAAAGAGCTATCGTAATGAACAGCTCTCACTTTAGAGAGTTGCAGTGTGTGGACACGCTTCCTGAACCTTTATCATGGTTTCCTTTAATTTCATCACATCTGACCAATCAGCGGATATAAATGATAAAACTTTGTCACATTCATATTTAATGGAGATTTGTCCCTAAACACTAGAGCAATATGCTGACTACATTTCCTCAGCATTACATGTCCTACCTAACAGTTTGTTGGTGATTTGTGTGTGTGTGTGTGTGTGTGTGTGTGTGTGTGTGTGTCTGTTTTGTGATGTTCTTTCATTTGCAATAAATCTCACGGAAATGAGAGACATAAAACAGCCACATTATAACATAGTTTTCATTTAGAGGAAGGTTCTAAAAAACCAATAAGAGGATATAGTCAGCGTGTCTAGACATTTACTTTTGCCAACTTTTATACGTTGTTAGTTTCATCTCTTGAGATTCCTGCTCTCAGATCTCAGGCCTGCTGTAGAATATCCCATTTTGATTGCACAAAGTCGAACCCCCCTCTCTCTTTCTGGAACTTTTAAATATGTCTCGCAAAAACACTGTACATTTTTTTGCTCTTCGAAATAAACGTGGTCGAAAAGTCACTGGTCAATCAAGTACTCGAACCTCTAGAGGCCAAGGAAATGCTCTGAAAATGACTGGAAAAAATCTTCGCTCCACCAGGACATTTGCAGAAAAAAAGGTATGCTCAAGGTCAGTAAAGTGCTAAATGCTGTATGGGAGTCCCTCGACATTCCCAGGGTGCTTCAGCCAAGTTCTCCCCCATCACCCATACGCCATTCTGCCCCTCTAAGCCCCCCTCTTTTTTGGTGTACTCAGAATGGAGTGAGGTTTTTAAAAAGACGTTACACAGGGGTCTAGGTACAGCCGTTAGCCTTGTGAAGATATCCATGTTAGGCTGATGGAGAAGACGGTTCCCCCCTTCCTCACCTGCTGATGACCGATACCAGATGAGCAGATCTGGCTGTGGCCGAGGCTGACTCCGGCTCTCAACGTTGTCAAAAGAGACTGAGCGGAAAATCTAGCTCCCCAAGGCCCAGCTTTGTGCGGGAGCATCTTAGTGCAAACCAAATCAGAGTTCAGTAACTGCTCAACGTGCCCACATTTAAGTGATGTATTGCAGCCTTTTACCATTTTAAGGATTTTTACTCTCAATCATCAGGAGAATACTCGCTTTTCCTCTTTCCTGTCTGCTTTCCTTTTTTTTTCTTTCTTGTCTTGACGAGGCACAAAGACTGCAAAACTCTGTGCCCTATTTTTCCTTTTTTTCCATCCGATTGAAATGTTTTCAAGACGTACAGTCATAACATAAACATTATTATTATTATTATTATTATTATTATTATTATTATTATTATTATTATTATTTTTGTTGTTGTTGTTGTTGTTTTGTTATTATTATTATTATTATTATTATTATTATTATTATTATTATTGACAATATTACAAAATGTTGTAATAAATATTTTATTTTTTTATTTACAATTTACAATTTTATTTACAATGTATTTACAATTTATTTTATTTATATTTAGGGGTGTAAATAGTTAATGTAAATATAACAATAAAAATAATTTGCTAAATATTCAAATAAACACAAATGTTATTATAAAATATTTCTTAACATGACAATATTATTAGTTTTTTTTAAATAGAATTGATCAGAATAATCATTATCCCTAGCAACAAGAACAACAACAACAACAACAACAATAATAGATAGATAGATAGATAGATAGATAGATAGATAGATAGATAGATAGATAGAAAGGCAAATAAATAAATAAATAAATAAATAAATAAATAAATAAATAAATAAATAAATATTTAACTCTATTATAATACATCTGTCTCCATGCTGACATGTTAAAAGAAAAAAAAAAGGAGTCTTGGGAAAACACGTGAGTGACAGGACACTATGTTAAAGCCCATCACTTCATTTTAATTCTGCGATTGTAGAAGTGAGAGTGACACAGTTGCATTTAAAATCTGCTTTCACCTCCCTCAAAGGCGAGGGTTTCATGGCCATTGAGACTCACCGTGCAGATAAAAATAACCCCGTTCCGAGGGACTGACACTGTAGTAAGACAATCACCTGGAAATCAGTGCTAACTTCCCAGTGACACTCTTATAGTCATGTGTAAATTGCAGCTATATGTTACAGTGGAGCTTCTTATTCCCTTTTCCTCAGGAAATAGGATTGTCCTTAAACTATGCATTTGTCACAAAGAAGGCAGTTTGCTATTGATCTGATTTTAAAGTAAGCAGTGCTTTTGAGCGTAAATCGTATTTTGGTCTGTGCAGGCTGTACGTGAAGCTAATCTGACTAGCAGTAATCTGGTTTTCTGACTGAAGATTTGTGTTGCCTTGGACTTCCTCAATCCACTCCACCACACACCCACACACACTTTTTTTCCCCCTGTCTGGCCCCTGAGTCTTTGAACTCAATATTTCATTAAGGATCCTCCGCACTACGCTTGGAAATCTATAGATGTAAATCAAACAATTAAAAACAATCTAAATGAGACTCGCATATACCGAGTGCTGGGAATTTATGGATTGTTTAGCACTGATCCAAACAATCAGTCCACATATTAGTCCAAACATCTATTATTGACACCATTCATAGGCTGTGGGTCTATTAGATGGTGACCTTATAAAGATCCCCGTCCCTTGATGATTTCACACTTTCTTTGGCGGTATTAGTTGTAAGACAGATTGTAGGAAAACAAACAGCAGTGACTGGCCCTAAACAGGGTGCGAGTATGTAATTTTTCTCACAACTTTCAGAGTCTGACGTACATGAATCACAGAAAATGGCTTTTCACCGCTGCCGAGTAATAGCCACCAAAATCGGGGTTTTGAGCGGAGTTATGGATTAATGCTGAACCCACCATGGGGCTGGTGGCTTTGTCTGGATTTTGAAGAACATATCTATTGTTTGTCATATTGTCACATTTTCCCACTAAAACCTTTTCATCCTGCCTTTGACCACTTTTCATTTATTTCCTGGTAAACAACCGGGGGGTGGGGGTGGGAGTGCTTTCTGATTGGACCAGGGTGTGGTGGTGGTTCTGTATGATCTGTATGAATCTGTTTGTCTTTGTAATGTTTGTTTAAAGACTTTCAGGGTGAGAAATTGCTATTAATGTGACCTGTTACGGTTATGAGGGTGTGGGGTGTTTCATTATTTTGCAGCCATAGTTTCCCCTCCACTTTTTCCTAAAGCATCAGTGCAACACAATACAACATTCTTCTAATTGATCACTGTTATCCTATAACGAAACATTTGAATTTGTATGGGTGTGGTCACTACCATGGTGATTCTGCCCACATCACCAGGACATGAGGAATCAGTGAATGGTTTGATATATAATAAATATGCCAGATTTATCCTAGTTGAACACCTATTGGAGATTTTGGAGAGACGTGTTACATAGCACTCTCTGTGATCATCAAAACAACAAATGAAGGACTAACTTTTGGGAAATTGTGCCATACTGTTGGTAGACTTTCGAAACCTTGTAGAATCAATGCCAAGGTGCGCTGAAGCTCTTTTCGTGGCATGTTGTGGCCCATTAGACACTTTATGTTGAGTTTTTTATTAGCTATAGCCCTAAAATGGACAGAAACTTGTTATTATTAAAGCAAAATTTATTCTAAAGTGAACTATTTGCCACACCCATAAGGATTAAAATGTTTCATTATGTTAAAATGTTTTCATAACAGTGATCAGGTAGAAGAATGTTGTATTGCGTTGCCTTGATGCTTCATTGTAACGTTGATGTAAATGCTGTTATTTATTAAATGTTTATTATTAATTTATTATTATTATTATTATTATTATTATTATTATTATTATTATTATTGTTGACCTTCAGTCAGTTTGGAGAT
>JAOVVF010000051.1:6851392-6866376 GCA_028565595.1 Duopalatinus emarginatus
TCCCCACACTCTTATACATAACCCTTTCCCATTCCCTTAATAACTTTTACCATACTGTACATGTACCTTTTAAAAACCTCTACTTAAATGTTCATAAAAATGTTTTAAACTCCTAAACCTGCATCAAGCTTGAAATGGAAGATCTGAGAGGGGGTAGCTGCGCACAGCAAAGAAAACAAGACGCGACGATTACTAGGCCAAGCAGCGACTAAGATACAGAGCAGCATTGTCTGGTTGGTTGTTTTCCATCAATCAACCAATCGTGTGTCGTGTACAATCTCACGTCATCACGGGCGCAAGTACTACTTTTCGTTTTTGGTGTGTATTCACCCGCTGAATAAATGCGCTATTTACTGTAAATGGTAATTTTTTAATGATTTATAATATTGTTTTATCGTTAGCATAAATTTTTTTGAATATATTTTCTATACATTTTGTGTTTTTTTATGCAAAATTCATTAAATCTATACATTACTGTACAATCCGTACTACGCATGTGCAAAAATACTTTAGACAGAGTACCGCAAAAACCTGTGAAACAGCGAGTCCACGAGAAACGAATTGCAAAGTAGTTCTTACTGTATATATAAGCGTACATACACACTGACCGCACTGCTTTTTGTACTAGGTTGCTGTCTCCCCAGTCACATTCAGGTTTGAATGTGTTACCAGGAATAAATGTCTGCACCACTTTGATTTGCACAAAAGAAGAGCAACGTGAAAAAGGTTCAACGCACAACAGTGCTCGTTACAGTGAGATGCTCACAAATGCCTACAATTGTAAGAAAACACAGATGACTGCTATCAGCTGCTCACACTGTCTACACATCATTTTGAGGTTTTAATGCATCCTACTTATAGTCCTGATCTTGACCCATCAGACTAGAGGACGCCCTAAGAAGCCCTAAAAGGACGAAGATTCATGTCTGATGAAGAGTTTTTCAGCCAGAATGCGGCTCATTTTTGACTCACCCTTACGAATACATATCGCCATATATACCTACACACATACACATGCTAAACAGACCAAACTTGTCTTGTGAAGAGAAACACACTTTATTAAGGAAACTGATTTGTTTTTAAAAATAATCACAGCGACTTACTAAGTAAAACTTGACATAAGGAAGACCATAATGGTGATATACAGAACTACGAGTTGTACACCCTGAGGGTGTTCATTAGTGAGAAAAGTAGCCTCATTCCACATAGTTAGAAACAGTTGTTGTCACCACAGTTTGGTTAACCACAGGTTAGCAGATTCTTTGGCTGGTGGATGGTGCTGTGGGCTTTTGGACTGTCTCCCTCTGCCATGTATCGCTGCCATGACTGATCCGAGGATGCCAAGATTTCTCTCATACCAAAGAGATTTGTCCAGCGAGGGCTGCTGAATAAGGCGAATGTGTAGGATTTTAAGACGAGTATGCGGTTTAGTGATTTCTACTCATATCCTGTACACTGTATGCTGTGTACGCTCTTCTAACACTGCATGTAAAAACTACCAAAGAGCCGCAAATAAATCAATGCAAGTTCACTTCATTTCCATTTAACCAGTCAGATATGCAGAAAAAAAAACTTTAACACAAAGCTACATTTCCACCTTCAGTGTTGTTTCCTAGCCAGCAGTTCAGTGATTCCCTGTGTGCTCGTGTGTTCTGATTCATTAGTATCTCACTGCCTAATCGCCTTGAATCCATTATCATTAGTGTGTCTTAGTATGCAGGTACGTGTGCTTGTGCATGTATGAGCGCATGTGTGTATGGCGAAGTGGTCCTGGCCCGGCGTTTGGTGTGCTCAGGGGTCTCCGCTCCAGCGCGGCTGCCGATGAACAACACCTGCTCCTGGATCTCTGAGACCCAGCGGCGCATCTCATGCAACACTTGTTCTGTCAGAATGTGCCGCAGCCTGCAGACACTGCCAGAAAAGCCCCTGGCTCTCGTGGGCAGATGCCCAGACCTGTCCCCTTCTTACACACGCACAAAACCACACACACACACACACTTTGTACTCCTTTCTACCCTTGTCTCCTCAGCCCTCCCCTGGAGGTCATCCAGGTCTCGGTTTCGCCTCTGAGGCCAGGCGGTATGAGGACGCAGGGTGGTGTGGCCCTCTGGAATCTCCAGTCAAGCGTGGCAGAGCGGGCACTGCCTGTTCGATGTCACTCTCACCATGATATCCTCCAGCGCGTCGGAGCCAGGGGCTGCCTACCTGCATTATGAATGAGATCTCCCCCCATGATTTCCATCAGAGACACAAGGTTCAGACACAAGACATTGCATTTTTCATCCTTTTGTCATTTCCAAACCGAGCTTTGGTGTTGTTGACTAGTGTTTGACATGAGCCCAGGCTAGTGAAAGACTGGAACTGGAAAAGAACAATCACAGGATAAAAAAAATGCCACAGAAATGCAACTTAGAGATATGGATGAATATATAGTAACTATTTCATGACCAGTCATATGTCCTACTTACTTTTATTACTTTTTATCTTTAACAGCCAAAAATGAACGAATGAATGAATGAATGAATGAATGAATGAATGAATAAATAAATGAAACCTGTCTCATTGTGTGAAAGTTAAGATAAGGTTTTTACAACTAAATTCATGTGATACCAAGCAAATTTGAATTAATTAAACCTTTTTAATGAGGTATGGGAAAAAAAAAATCAAACAAATAAATAAATAATTTATAGACAAACAAACAAAACAAGAATTGTAAATATATATAAATTATTTTATATTATATTTCATTATATTTTATACAGTACACTGTATATAATGTATATTATTTATACTTAAATTGTTAATACTTAATAACATTTCTCCACCTCCTCTTACCCCCTACTACTACTATCAGTGATAATTTTAACAACCACAATATTACTACTACTACTACTAATAATAATAATAATAATAAGAAGAAGAAGAAGAAGAAGAAGAAGAAGAAGAAGAAGAAAAAGAAGAAGAAGAAGAAAAAGAAGAAAAAGAAGAGGAAAAAGACAAAGCAGAAGAAGAAAAAGAAAAATATGAAAAAAAAGAAGAAAAAGAAGAAAAAGAAGAAAAAGACGAAGAAGAAGAAGAAGAAAAAGACGAAGAAGAAGAAGAAGAAGAAGAAGAAGACGAAAAAGACGAAGAAGAAGAAGAAGAAGAAGAAGAAGAAGAAAAAGACGAAGAAGAAGAAAAAGAAGAAGAAGAAGAAAAAGACGAAGAAGAAGACCAACAAGAACAAGAGAAGGAAGAAGAAAAAGAAGAAGAAGAAGAACAAGAACAAGAAAAGGAAGAGAAAAGAATCATCATCATCCTTATTTCTGGGGTAGGTTTCAAGATCCACTATGACCCCAGTGGTTTCTGACATAGGAAGAATGACATACACTGCACAACCTAAATATGTACTGATATAAAACATGAGACATTTATCATAATATAGCATAAAAAAAACAAACAAAAAAACAATCATCACACATAAATAAGGAAATAAAACAAAACAAAAACCACATCATCATCATCATCATCATCATCATCATCATCATCATCTCTTACATCATAATCTGTCCGGATACGAAGCTCGAGCCCTGTCCTTTACCTTTAAGTTTTCTTTTCTTTTTTATATATTTCTATTCTGACATAGCCAGATGTAGTGTTCATACTTTCAAAGAGCATGCTTTATTAGACAGGACTGTGTTATATCGCAGTTTGAACTCGAGCCTGTCAGGTTGTAGAGTACCGAGAGCAGTGTTCAACCCCTTCACTTAGAGGAAAGTCACTGAAATGTCATGTTGAGTAAACACAGGTTCATGCTGCATGTGAGTTTTACATTAACCCGGATGAACAGAGCAGCCCAAATATGCATGACGGAGAGAAAAAGCCTAAAGGTTATTAACGTAACACCTAATAAAGCAGAATGTTTAATCCGACTCCAGGTCTGAAATGATTTTCAGCTCAACATTTACAGAATTCAGGGTCTATAGTTCAGATAATCCTCTAATCCGCTGTTTAGTTAGCAAACACCATTAAAGCATTATGCGGGAAAAGATAATATTTACATTCACAGTAAATATGTTCAATGTTTTAACGTTTTCTACAATTTTTGATCAAACGCTTCGGAGTAAAAACACTGTGGATAGCCATGTTTATCTGCTCGTTCTCGTGGCAGGGCCAGATTTGAGCTCCTTACGGTGGCAATCGTCCTAATTATGTTCTATCGCCTGCAGTCATATTTTTCAAGAGTCTTCTCTGTGTTCTTTGGAAGACCAATTAGCACTGGAAGCCTTGCGAACATCGCATAATGAGTACACTCAACCCTGGTGGAAAGCAAATACCACGACTCGGCAATAAGGAGCTTACATCCCGTTTTCTTTCTCCGCAAGCCAGCTGGCTCTGAAACGCCATAAAACTGGAGAACGAGAGCGAGAGAGAGAAGCTTCTGCACGACAAGCTGTCCATCTTTCAGTATCTTTGGGCACCATAAGATGTCCAGTTGCACAAAAACGGCTGGCGACGTGGGAAATGGCGGGACTTTTTTTTCTTTTTTTTCTTTTTTTTTTTTTTTTTTTTTTTTTAGCCTGAATGGTGGAAAGCTTAGGGGTTTTCGTAAGCAGTATGCATTCTTCTCCAGATTTCACAGGAATGAGGTTGAACTAGCAGGATTACTGCGAACGCCGTGTTTATTTCTTTTGGTCCGAACAGCGTTTGGCATGTAGCGAGGGTACGTCCTGGCCAAAAACGCCTCTGGCAGCATGGCGTTCGGGGAGTGCTGTTTGAAGCACAGATCTGCTCTCGCCTCCTTATCACACACTCAACGTGCCGTGTGTTAGTTTTGCTGGTTTATTGAAGATTTCCTCCCAAATCTGCATTGTTCCCACTATTCCATTGGCTGTCAATCTTCCAAGGCTTCGGGGACGGAGGAAACAAGGTTTTGAAGTGGCACTCAAAGACATAAAGCATCCACTTGACCTTTTTATGTGTTTATAAGTAGATTATCAATCAGAGTCATGTGTGAAAAAAAAGAGAATAAATTAAGCAGTCCAGTTCTTCCACAATGACAAGTAATATTCATTCATTTGTTTACAATAACCACATTATCCTGATCCGGAGCCTATCCTGGAAGCACTGAGTGTTATACTCCCTATACACTTTCACACACACTTGTTCATACCTGGGGCGTTTTTTTTTTGTTGTTTTTTTTGTTTTTTGGAGCTCAGGAACACTAGAACCTGCAAAACTGCTCACCAAAAGTAGCTCAGGATCAACCGGAATCCTGGAGATTTGGAGCAGCAACACTACCTGCAAAATGTATAGGCGGTTGATGGCTCCATAATAGTATAGGGTTTGTTTAGCTGGCATTCCATCTGACTCCTGGTATGTCTACAAACCTTTTTGATGAGTTATACCCGTTTATGTCTTTCTTACATTCATTCTGATGGGTTTGTCCTTCTTCCAACAGGACAATGCACCACTAGACACATCTAGAGACGCCAAACTATTGTCAAACAAACACTTATCTGAGTTTGGGATACCTTGGAATACAACAGAATCGTGGACCGTTCTGCAGGTAGTACAGTGTACGGTTCATTGCCTACTGAATATTTCCACAAGCCCTGTGCGGGACCTACCATGTATTAGACTGGTGTACCGTTTGGCACTTTAGTGTCCGTTCCGGTCAATTATTTTTTCTGACAACACAACCACCCAAAGCCACCATATTTGATAAGAGCTGATAATCATCTGTCCTGCCAGCAGAGAAGCTTTGCCATGTTCAAAATGTCTGTTCTGCTCTTCATCTGACACCCAATACCACTGTCTAGGCCCCTTTAGCCTGCTGTTAGGACAGGAGTGGCCTGGGGTTCTCTCTCTCATCACCCTGCATCTGCTAGCCATCAGTGCACATGAAACAGTGAGCGTGATCCTCTTTATGAAGCCTGTGATAGGAGCGATGAAAAGAGGCTGGAGGATACGCGGGTAAAAAACATCAGCCCGATACAACAGCAGTGGATGCAGCAGCAACAGTTCAGCCCGAGGATAACAACCCTTCGTAAGCACATGAAGAGACCGTCTGATGTCCACAAGGACGTTTAAAGCATAAAGAGTGAGAGAGTGAGCGAGAGATGGGAAAGAAATAGATGGTGCCTTTGAGAGATGCCGGGGTCATGAATGTGCATCTCATCCCACCTACGCGCTACGTTTACAGCGCACGTCCCTCCTCATGCCGGAGAAATGAAGAAAGACAAATCTAACGGTGTCCCGTAAAAGAGGAAAGAAGCCCTGCCAGATAAAAAAAAAAAAAAAAGAATGCTACAGAGCAGCCATGTTGCTGGCTTGGTAGAAACATAAATGAAGAGATAGTGGTGTAGATACAGACTTGAGGAAATGGAAAAGCTTGCTCTGGTCTAAGCTGCTTTATCGTTTTATTACCTAATGGCAGCTGCCTGGAGATGTGTATCTCCTTCCCACGTTTCCTGATCTCTGATTATAACTGGAACTGCCTTCTGCACAGCCTCTGTAAGCAGACTTTCCCCTTGTTATATTTAATATCAAAGCTGATCCGAGCTCACTGAAACTCAAACCCTTCCTTTTAGATTAAGGAGCAGCTCTTTTTTTTCTTTTGCATTGTGTAAGCAGGTCCGGATCTCACCACAGGCAGTCAGTGGAGGCCAGTGGTGTTGTGTTATTGCAGCGCAAGCCTGTTCGAGCCCACATCATGAAGCGATCAGGCCTCTGATCCTGAATGAAGCTGACAGAAACGTACAGGCCGAGCTCTGGGCAGCACCCGGCCCCTCTTCCTCTTCGTGCTTCAGCCTCCACTGACGGTTGAGAGATATTTCTTGCTCATTACAGCAGCCTCGTGCAAGCTCGAATGACACGTTTCCCAAATCTTCTCACCGGTTAAACATCTTTCACACCTTCATAGGCTCTCAAATGTTTCTATTTTGCCACTTGTAATTTGGTGAGTGAAGATGGCGTACAGTGTTGGGCGGAAACTCGGGGAAACTAATGGATATAAAAATCAATCTTTGTGATGTTTTTTTTTTTTTTTTTTTTTTTCTACAGTGTGTATCAGTTGAAACAGTCATCGAGTTACAGACATCCACTTCTAAGCTGCATTTCAGTGAAAACTGGCTAAATTGAAGAGTGGAGTTGAAGAGTTGGCAAAAAAGCTATTTCTTAGCCCGAGGGGCACTCAGGGGAATACCTCGCTTTAAATCTAAAGAAACAACATCAATATCAACATCTGAGGCGTCTTCTCCTCTAAACCCCATCTACACCTTTCCTTTCTTTCACTCTCTCATTCCCTTTCCTCTGTCAACCCGGGCTTTCATTCCTCACCCACCCCTTCTTTCCACTGCTCTCAACGTTTACATTGAAAAAAAAATAATGAACACGTATCAAGAAATATCTTCCAAATACCTCCAGTGTTTTTCTTTTTTTTCCTTTCTGTCCAACTCCATCTATCATCACTTCATCAGAACGACCATTCGACTCCTGTCTGGATGAAATTAGCTATTAAATGTGCACATTAAACCAGAATAAACAGCACAAGTAACAGGTCAGTGGGATATTGGATACCTGGGTTTCCTTGTCAGATGGATAAATCAGCATTTACTCACAAGCTCCCGTCTTCCTGCCTCCACCCTGCTGTCAACGTTCACATGCTGAAAAACCCCCCCACCCCACACCAACCCCCACCCCCGGCACCTTTTTCCCCAGGAAAAGAAGTCTGGGTTAACGTGCTGACCTTTCCTGGACTGGCATTGACCTCTATGGGGTACCACTTACTTGTCTTCCTGCCCATGATCTAGGGCAACTAGTGCCAGTGACATGTGACCTTCAGAGCTCTGAGCGAGGTGAGAAAGGCCAACAGCTCCATCAGTACCTCATACTGAGAGGAAATTCGGCCAGGCCATTAAGAAGCCGCCACTCACTGATCAGATTTCTCTCGAGAGCTCTGGATGTCTCCAAATTCACATATGGCTTAAGTATTGTTCACAGGACTCAATAAAATCTGTATTAGAAGCTAAATTATCCTTACAGTTAAAATAATGTTACTACATAATCGTGAAACCTAGTGATCTCTCTACATAGACATAGTCATCCTATGTGTGCTCCTGAGACGTAGGCTGTCTCGAGTCATGAATGCCTCAAATTGCTGCCTATTGAGATACTTTATTCTGGCCATTTATTCTGACCAAATATCGAGGGACCTTCTTGTGCTGCCTCAGCTGTGAAGGCAATCCCAGCATTCATTGCGGCACCATTTATTATGGTGGACCATTTCTTCTTAGGCAGCCGTCTAGTTATGCACTGGGCAGCTCGCTAGGTTTTGAGACAGACTCACAGTCATCAAACCCATGGAATTTGTTCAGATGTTATGTAATGGTTTTAAAAAGCCAATATCCAGTTGGCACCAAGACATTAGCAGCGGATCCTTCTGTGGATCTTCTGTGGGATTAGACCAGATGGTCGTCGCCTCCCCAACCACATCAGTGAGCATTGGTTGCCTGTTACTCTGTCACTGGTTCACTGGTGGTCCTTCCTTGTGGGAGCTCTCTTGGTAGGTACTAACCAATGTATACCAGGAACATCCTATAAGACCTGCTGACCCAGTCATCAATCAATCAATCAATCAATCAATCAATTGATCTGACCTGATCTGAATTCCCAAAAGTGGTCCAGGGAAGGACAAATAGTGAACCAGCAACAGGGTCATTGGTACCCAAGGCTCAGTCATATTTACAGAGTGTGAAGCCTGTCTGGTCTGATCCTATAAAACATTCGCAAAAGGATCTGCTGCTAATGTCTTGGCGTTAGATACCTCAGCACAGCTTTAGAGGTCTTGCAGAGTCCATGCCTTGACAGGTCAGAGTTTTGGCAGATATTTTGGTGTTAATGTTATGGATAAGTGGTGTATATAACAACCCTACAATGATTTATTATGTAAAAATGTTTAAAAATTATAACCATGACTGCACTATATAAAGAATGTATTACTTTTAGTAGCTAAAATTCGGCTATAGGATATGGAAGACTATGGATTACTTGAAAGTGAAATGAAAGTGAACTATTTTGCCTTACTGTGTTTGCACACAGAAGGAATGTGACGTCCGCATTTAACTCATCGGTGCAGTGAAACACACACACCAGTGAACACTAGGGGGCAGTGAACACACTTGCCCGGAACCAGGGCAGCCCCAAACCACGGCGCCCAGGAAGCAGTTGGGGGAGTTGGGTGCCTTGCTCAAGGGCACCTCAGTCGTGTCTTGCCCTGGGTGGGGATCGAACCCGTGACCTTCCGGTCACGAGACCGGTTCGCTAAACACTAGGCCACGGCTGCCCAAAAAAGAAAAAAAAAAACATTACAGTTGAAGTCACTTAAAGCTACATATAACCTAAAGGTTAGGGTTAATTACTTGATTCCTACACAATTTTTAATTAAACATTATTACATGTAATAATGAGATTATTGCTCGTTTTCTCCTAACTTATCCTAACCTAACCTTCAGATACTATACAGCTTGGTACTGACACACAAAGAAACCAAATATTCACAACTACACTGAACAAAAAACAGGTTTTAAAGGACAGTTCAACTAGACACAAGTGTATAAGTACCAAAAAACTTTAAATCTTATAAGAAAAACAAATAGCTAAAAAAAAATAAATGTAAAAAAAAACCTGCCTGAAATATTTTTAGCTTTAATTAACTTAGTTATGAAGCTACAGCTACACACACACACACACACACACACACACGTACAAACAGCCTTTTCTCGACTGTAATGCTGTACACGAGTCATGAGCCGCACCTGGGCTAGCCTGATGCCCCAGATGACCATATGGATGGGCCAGAAGACAGACAGACACACACACACACACACACACCCGCGCACCTGGACACACACACACACACACACACACACACACGTTCATTAACACACAAATGTGCACACATGTAAATGGAAGCACCTGGGGATGAGAGTGGGAGAGAACACGAGCGCGCACCTGGACATTTATTAACCCACAACGGCCATGTGGACAAGAGGGAAAGAGAACACCTGGGGCATTCTGGGTAATCATACAGAGAGAGTGAGAGAGAAAGAGAAAGAAAGAAAGAAAGAAAGAAAGAAAGAAAAAAAGAAAGAAAGAAGACAGATGATATGATGGTGGATCCCAGCTGGGATATATACAGTATACACACAAAGTACTGATATCTCGAGACATACAAGTGTACACAGTCATGCAGTTCTCTGTGCAGGGGTTGGACCTAGAGAGAATATTCATAAAGAGCTAATCTAGAGCAAAGTCTGTTGGTAATAAGACTCCCATCATCCTCGTCTTCATCTGCATTTTGGCTCTGTCATTTCCAGCGCTTAATGGTGTCATATCTTTCTTTTATTTGTCCATTATCCCGTCTGCATTTCTTAAGAGCTCACCTGTGGGTCGCCGGTATGTCGTTCTGCCTTGTGAAATATCTCTTTCGCGTGTTTTATTTGATTACTTTAATCTTTTATTTTCCGACGCAGTACTTTACTGCTCTGAAAGAGAGGCAGATGCCTTCCTAAAAGGTGATTATTGTCAAGGGCCTGCTCCCTCGCCAACACCTGTTCCATGGCAATTTACTTGTTTACTGACGAACTCAGAAGGTGATAATTTACCCCAGCCTGTTCTTTGTTCCCTGTCCATGCTCCCACTGTTCTGTACAGCAGCACAACCTGGCTCACATTTTGTGTGTGTGTGTGTGTGTGTGTGTGTGTGGGAGGGGTAGAGAAGGAGAGAGACAGAGAGTGTGTGTATGAACTCTACTTGTATAACAAATCTCTTCTTAATGCTGTGAATGTAAATGTGACGTACGGGTTTACATGCTTTCTGCTTGTATATCACATTGTATAGTCTAAACACAACACTACTGATCATGGGGAAAAAAATAAATAGCTAACACATCACTGTAAATTACAGTGTATAGGACATATTCTCCATATTGCCTGAGCAGAATCAGATTTTGGTATGGCATATTTGCTAAAAATTTCCTTGAACCCTTTTTAACTGGTCTTATTTTCTAAAACGTCTGTGTTAAATACAGAAATGAAAACCACAGACTGACCGCATACTCACAGATTATAACCACAACTGAATAAAATCAACAAACAAACCCAAAACCCTGCAAATGTGTCTATCTGGTAAATATGTCTGCATTGCTAAGAATTACAAATCATTATAAAGAACACCAACCTTCATAGTACATCATCATTCATTTGTTAATTATCTAAGCCTCTTATTCTTGTACTGGGTCATGAGTGAGTACTAGATGCTATCCCAGCGGTCATGTGGTTGAAGGCAGTGAAACATTCTAGACAGGTCACCAGTCCATCACAGAGCAGACAAAGAGACACATTCACACCTAGACACCTTACTATCTCAAATTATTTGAGATATTATCTCAAATTTATTTGAACTATTTTGCCTTACTGTGTTTTACACACAGAAGGAATGTGACCTCTGCATTTAACCGTGCAGTGAAACACACACACACC
The DNA here is from genome assembly GCA_028565595.1 of Duopalatinus emarginatus. Classification (NCBI taxonomy): domain Eukaryota; kingdom Metazoa; phylum Chordata; class Actinopteri; order Siluriformes; family Pimelodidae; genus Duopalatinus; species Duopalatinus emarginatus. Next base: position 6,862,915 of record JAOVVF010000051.1, read on the forward strand.
AGTGAACACTAGGGGGCAGTAAACACACTTCCCCGGAGCGGGGGGCAGCCCCAAACCACGGCGCCCAGGGAGCAGTTAGGGGCACCTCAAGGGCACCTCAGTCGTGTCTGGGTGGGGATCGAACCCGCAACCTTCTGGTCACGAGACCAGTTCCCTAACCACAGATTGAACAGATTGTCAGATTAAACACTTAAAACACATTGAGTGTGCATGAAACAATCTGATATACTGTGTGATTATTAAACACAATGGTTATTACAAGAATAACGTTCACATGATGTAATGTATTTTAGTGACCAATCATATACTTAGTAACATATGACTAGCATAAAGTATTAATTATTATAACTTTAATTACATTTTAGTAGTGATAGTAGTCATTTTAGTGGTTCTAAATTTTATTTATTTATTTTTTTTACAAGGGACATGAGGAGGACATGCAACCTCAAGGACCCTGGTCACATGGCCAGGGACTCGAACCTAGGTCCACATCAGATGGTGGATCCGGAACCTCTTCCTAAAACACTGGGTACAAGGCAAGGAGATCATCAGCGATTTACACACTATTTAAAGTTCTTATCGGGAATCGGTCTTTTGACAGGAAGACAGGAATTTTCTTGTGTAGAAACATCTTTTTCTACAGTCATAGATTACAGATTTCAATTTCTGGCTACTACTGTGTCACACAAATGAGGATGTGTTCCCTTATGAGTCTGGTTCCTCTTAGGGGTTCTTCCTCTTGTCATCTCAGGGAGTTTTTCTTTGCCACTGTCTATAAATGTATAAATTTTCTGTTATTTCTGTAAAGCTGCTTTGGGACAATGCCCATTGTTAAAAGCACTATACAAATAAAATTGAATTGAATTGAATTGAATTGAATTGAATTGAATTGAAGGTTGCTGGTTCGGGCCCCTGTACCAACAATACATGACTGAAGTGCCCTTAAGCAAGGCACCTAACCCCCAAACTGCTTTCTGGGTGCCGTTGATTTGTGTTGCCCAATTAGTGTGTGTGTTTCGCTGCATGGATGGGTTACATGCAAAGGTCAAATTCCTCTGTGTGGGTGATCACTTCTTTGGTGTACATTTTGGGCAAAAATGATGAACTCTCTCTCTCTCTTTCTCTAAGTGCCCGCCCTTTGTGCATTTGTCAGACCAATCAGGGATGTATGCCAGTGCTACTAATCTCCTATCATTCATGGCTGACTTGAACAAACTGCTCATGTTAATACAAACTGCTGGCACATGCATCTGCCCGCTCCTCTGTGTCCCTCTATCTCGCAGTAAACAACAAACAAAATGGACTCTACTTTTGCAGAGTGGAGTAGACGTCCATCACTCTCTTGGTGATGGGGTATTAAAAGCACCCGAGCCTGGCATGTCTGAATCGGCAGTTTGGGCTTTCACGTTGGATGACTTTTTCCACCGGTGTGCATTTTTGCCGACTTGATTTCGCCACAAGAGATGGCAGGAAATTTTTTTCAATCTCTCTACAAATGCAAGGGTCCTGTCGGGCCTGTAGGTGAACGACACAGTGACCAAAACGGTCGAGTGGATGGATCATCAGTGTGCAATCCTGGGCTGACAGTGTAGTTACATCAGCTCTGTTAATTTGTTTCTATATATGCAAATAGGGAGTTGTCTGGACTAAAGGGAGAGTTGGATGTGGTTTTGGACGGTGGACAGTGAATGAAAAAGTCTGTTATTTTCCCCTTATCCTTGCAAAACAAGGCACTGTAAAGTTCAAGTTACCTCGTGTCCTCTTAAATGAAGCAGTCCGACGCTACACCCCGCTGCTCCTGTGTCCCTTAAGTGCTAATGCACTAAGCCTTACTGTGATATTGTGAAGTAATAAGCCGTTCTACTTGAGCTGGAAAATACCTGATACCATAATCGGTTGGCATGTTCTCATTATATTCACTTCCATGCCGGAGAAAAAGTTGCTTTGGCAAAACCGTAATGCTGTTATATACTTTCATAGCGTCTGTGTGGGAGAAGACTGAAAACAGATCTTACTGGCTGCTCCTTTTTCTAAAACCAGATGCAATTATTCTTTATTTGGGATCGGAGTTATATTTTACATCATAGCGAAGCGTCAGATCCATCTGAGGTCCACAGTCCGATCAACGTTACATGTATGTAACAGACACCGAATCCCAATCCACGCCTTAGACGTTCGTGATTTATCATACAGCCCACTCTGCTTCATGCGTGTGAATCTGATACGGTAAAAATTGCACGCCTTATCCCAGCAACCAGGGCAAATGAAGATTTTGCGAATTAAAGTGGCTCAGGCTTATGAAAGAAAAATGAGGGTCACTTTAACCTTATCTATATTTGGACTCCTCATTTGGCTTAGTTTAAGGTTAAGTGGTAATTTGTGTAGGAGTCGAAAAACGCTGTGAAGCTCTCATCTATAAAGCGCTGTCGTTACACAGGGAGAGCTGGCACAGCTACGAGAGCCCACAGTGCAGCCTTAAACTGCCACGACTTCCACTTTCGTTATTAATCTAATAAGTGAAGTTTAGGTGCTAAAAGAGGGCCAGGTGTGCATGAGTGTGGCTGTGTGGCCTTAGGGACGCAGTGTGTCGTGTAATTGTGTGTGTGGGGGTACGTGAGTATGTGTGTGCATCAGGTGGGCTTGAACTGCCTCATTTGACACAGCCAGCATGTGTTCTGGACGTGTCGTAACCTGAGCAGCAGGACTGTGCTGCCTAATGATGAAAAACTGGCGTCTGCCACCTAAATTATCATCATCAGCTTACCCTCCGTACACCCCCTCAACACCGCTGCGCCTCCGCCGTCTCCTCACACTCCCGACTGTCACACACCGAGAACACCGAGTAACACTCTTGCACCATGGATAAAGTAAGAGCCGTGATGTGGCGAGTGTAACAGATAAAAAAAATGTATGTGAAGTAATGGAGCACCGTTTACTGTTTAATACCTCATTCAGTGACGTTAAGCTGGGTGCACCTGGAACGTAGGATTCATGACAACTAATCTATAATCCACAGGGCAGCAAAGACCAGTTCTGTTATATGAAGCTTTCAGTTTATTTGACAAGTTTTTCTTTAGTGACTTCTCAAAGTCACTACAAGGTGCTTGAGGTAAGAATTGTTGGGTGAAAAGTATCTAATGGTTACACTACTGGACTGGAGGGCCGCTGTAGGCATGTAGCTATGGAACCAGTGTTAGGGTTGTGACCGACCCGTTTGTAGGTTTCAAATGCATAAGAATACTAAATAAATTTGTTTGTTGCATCAAGACTTTTTGATTTTCTCAGGAACTTCTATTTAAACAAAACAAAAAAAAACAAAAAAACAATTTTACTAAATTATAATTCTTGTTAAAATTATGACCTTTCTACTGTTAGGGTCAATTTTGACCCAGGTATAATATAAGATTAAAAAACAATATTAAGTCCCAAAACTGAAATCATAAACACACTATAAACCAACAG
>JAOVVF010000051.1:6866476-6876476 GCA_028565595.1 Duopalatinus emarginatus
TTTCTACATCTGTCCATTATGGTGTATTGTAGACTGTCCATGTCCATGGTGGGTCAGATGAGACTGTAAGAAGATAATGGGGATTTAACTGTAACCTTTATTACTTTACAGATTACCTTGCGAAGTGAACCAGTCCTTGACCACTGTGCAATTTGACCCCTGCAGGTAACCAGTCTGTGCACTGGAACAAACACACTAGTGAACACACACATTGTCCAGAGTGGTGTGCAACCCTATCACTGTTAAAAGCAGAAGTTCCTTGAGAAAGGTTTCTCAGTCTGAAACTGTCGAGGAACCTATTAGGGTGCTTTGAGGAACCTTTTCAGTTATATCCAAATAAAGATCCTCTAGGAACCTTAATTCGAATAGGTTCTTTAAGGAACCAGATTTTATACTGAGGAATCCCAAAAGTTCTTCCAGACACTTCTGTGATCATTCTGTGAGTTCCTGGAGGAGCTCCTGGGTTCTTGGAGTTATCTTTGAGGTTCTTCTAGGAACTACTAATTTTTACAGTGTACACTGTAAGCCTGAGGAGCAGTTGGTGGTTAGGTGGCTTGCTGAAGGCACTTCATTCAGGCATCAAACCATCTACTTTCTGTTTACATGGCTGGCTGTTTCACCACAAGCACATGGCTGCCCCATAACTTCAACTTTCTATTACTATTTATGTAATCTATTTATATGTCTGTCTATCTAGATTCATTTCACCCTAGCAATTTATATTAAGTAAGTCATGTTTGAACACATTCAGTTTTCTCTTGTCTTTATGTTTATTTTCAAATTAAATCTATAGCATTACTCTAACTTAAATATAGCATAAATAAATAGAAAGATAAAACATATTAGCCATTAACGACAAATGTCATATGGATGCAGATATTTTGGAAGACAGGCAGAGGTGACGCTGCCATGTGTGCCATGCTGGCTTGTATCTCTGTGGCGAGAGCCAGCGTCTTCACCCGCCCTGAGAAATAATAAATAATGGCCCTGTTTTGTTCTCGGCTGTGGCCTGCTGCCCGTGCCATAAGACATTAGAGGCAATTTGCAGTCAACACGCAGACCTGCTTCATCTAAAATATTATCAATGAGCTTGTCAAACCCGGCCCTAACCTCCTTTTGTTATTTTCAGCAGTGGCCTCAGTAGGATCGGTGGGCTCAATTCGGCCTCATACCCCTGCTTCCCCTGTAGACTAGCAACAGGATGTCATACACCTGTTTTGCTTAAGGCTGGCACGCTGTGCGCCCTCTGTCTGCACTGGCATTGGCCCGTACGCTCACCCGGCTGGCCGTATATGTCAGGATGTGAAATGATGGTTGTTGTAGGTGCAGCTGTTGCATAAGAAGAGTGCCAGGGGCTCAAGCTTCCCACCGTGAGCTTTAATTTGCTCTCTCTCTCTCTCTCTCTCTTTCTCTCTCTCTCTCTCGCTCATACTCTCTCTCTCTCTCTCTCGGCCCCTCACCTTCTCTAGGCCTCTGCAGATGTAGCAAGGCCAGCGCCCTCGCACAGATGGGTCTCTGCCCAAGGCAGTTTGTGGGTTTGTGTGTGTGTGGGGGACAAAGCCCTGAATCTGAAAGAAGCCCACTATACTGCATCATCTAGCTTCTGGCAGTGGGAATTCCTGTCTATTTTTTGCTGTAGCACATACTGTAACATACGCTGGACTGTACAGTATAAATAATGACAGCTCAGAGAAGACACACTGACTAAATTATTAAAGTATGTCTGAACCTCTGAATCAAAACAATGTGATTTTTCACTCTTTCTTTTGTTAGCTAATTCCAAATATATACTGTGGGTGTTGTAGTCAATTTTATTAACACACCTTGACCATGGTTTAATATATTTATATCAAATGTTTTCACTTAAAGCAAAGTCTTTAAAAATGTTTAGGAAACATGAAATTTAATGGCATAACTAAAATAAATGAATGAATAAATGAAGATGCCACGACATTGGAAACTTACATGCTAAGCTAAACTTGCACGTTAAGCTAGCTATTTTCACTCTTCTTATATATTCTCAGGTTTAACAAATGAAATAATAAATGATACTCAGATACTGAAACCTTACACATGCCTACCTGAGACAAACGTAAGCTCCAAGCGCCTGAACAAAATGATCACCTTTAGCCTGAATCCTTTATATCCCACCCATTTTCAGTCCCCTACATTTTAGTTGTGTTTTCCATACTCATTTTGGGTTTTGTTGATTTTGCGTTGCTTGTGTTGAACCTGCTGTTTGTTCAGTTTGATGCAAGGTATATGGATTGATAGTGAGTCTGTACCAAGCTGTGTGTTTGTTTTCATGATTTCCTGTCCTGCCTCTGAAAGTGTGAGTATCACCTGACCCTGTAACCCTGTGTTTGACCCTATTTTGGATCTCATCTTAGGCTGCGTCCGAAATGGCATACTTGAATACTAGCTACTAGTTTGGAACGAGTATATACTATTTAACCGCTAATCTAGTATACAATTTTAGTATAGGAGCATGTAGTGTGCACACCACCTCAGACGCACTCGATCCGCCATCTTACCAACAACCTTTGACCAGTGACGTCACACCAGTTAAGTTCCCACACAATTATTTAGTTTAATTAACTTTAAATTTTGTTTGTAATTAAAAATGTTACCCCAGCTCAGCCTACACGGATAATGATAAACTCCCTTCGTCTCGTTTACAAATAAAACAGGCTCTCAGTTCGCTCGCAGTGCATTATGGGATACGCCAGGCTCGGATAGTGTGCTGACGGAGTGTACTAGAAAATTTCTCCCAACCTAGTAGGACATCCGGGAACCTTTTACATACTACCTGTTACATTCTAGGTATTTGGACGCACTACATCGTGTCGCATACTAGATTTGCATACTTACTAGTATGGGAGTATGCGATTTCGGACGCAGCCTTAGACTCAGGTTGTGCCCGAAATCGCATACTTCCGTACTGAACAGTATGCAAAAACAGTACACGAGCGTGACTACTGTGTCCGAAAGTGCCATATGGATCAAGCAGTACGCGAAAAGTTCCCGGATGACGTACTGTTTCAGGAGACATTTTGCAGTACGCGAACTGAGCACACTGTTCTATCCCATAATGCGATTCGAGCAGCGCGGAACGAAAAGGGAGCAATATAAAAGTATTTTTATTGTAATAATTTCTATATTAATAATTTCTTCTGAGGCAAAAAAAAAATACATTTTAAGGTACATTTGGGGATTTAAAAAACGGCTGTGGTGTGACGTCATGCGTCACATGACATTGGAAAGATGGCGGATCTGGTGCGTCCGAGGCTGCGCATACTGCTCGCTCGCGTACTGAAATAACGGTAAAACAGTGCACACTGCTTCAAATTCAGTATGTACTGCTTGAGTACGTGATTTCGGACTCAGCCTTAGACTCTGTTTGCCCTGTGTTTTAATAAACACCTGCAAATGTTCATTGCTACACAATAAGCAAGTTTTATAGCTGTTAAGCTAGTTACCTGCTATCTGACTAGCTTAGCTTTTGTTTTGGTATATATTTAGCATGCTTAAAGCAGCAAAGTGAGTGGCATTAATAGCAGTTAAATGCTATCTAACTAGCTTTTAAATATTTTTAAGTTTGATGTCTTTAAATGAAATTAAAAATAAACAAATATAAAGAAATCATACTTATCTTTTTAATTGTAAATGTTAACTATTAGCTATCTGGCTAGATCTTCATAACGCAACATTCATATTTATATATCATTTTCTTAATAGCAGTTTTCTTAGCATTTACTATCATTCATTAATTCCTTTATATCATTTAGTTTCCTTTAATTTAACTATCCTTTAGTTTATAAACATAATCCAAATATTTTAATACTCAGTTTATTATTTAAATTTGTGCAATACCGGCTATTAACTGGAGCTGTAGTTGTTTTTTTGTTTTTTCTCTTGAAATTTCCATCAACAAGAACACATTAGGTCCAAATTGAATTTGTTTTTAGGCATATTGGTTTATGAGTGTAAATAAATTGAGTTCAATAGGCTAATACCTAAATATGCAATAATAAATATAACAAGTGCAGTACACATTTTCCCTGGTTGTTTCTAAAACGTGAACTTGGTTGCAGGGCATTTAGCATTCGTTATTCAAGTCATATTCCGACTCTTATAAATGTTATCATCGAGTGTGTCTCTTTTCGCCCACATCAATAGCCGGCGCTGCCGTGTTCTTGGCCTAATCAGAAGGCTGGGTTGACTTTCTGGGGAGCGTTTAAGATCGTGTGAATGGTGGTATACCCTTGGCGTTATTTCTTTGGGGGCCCTCGACAGGAGGCCTTTTTGTAAAGTTGTCTTCCTCCCAGACAATCAATAGCTTTTGTTGTGCTCCCAGAATGCAGTGGGAGAAGCCACGTGTGCTGATGTTTGGCAGCAGGAAATGTTTGGGCAACACACCCACGCAACCATTTATATCCACATTGCTTCTGCTGCACTCGCACTCAATCACTCACTTACTCTCTCTCACACACACACACACACACACATACACACACACAATACCGGCTAATTATACTTAGCTTTGGAACATCAGCATCCCACAGGTGTAATGCAGGGCAGTGTAGTATATGTGTCAAACTGTTACACAAACCTTGTGAATAAATCCCCTTCCTATTACTGCAGACAGTTAAAACTTTTTTATTTTGTGCAACTGTCAAAAGCATGTATTATATTACGCATCCCTCATTTAGTTTACGACTTTATTACAATTTTCTGATACCCCTAAGAGATCATGTGACTTAGGTTTACTATAAAAATATCAGGAACGTAGTGTTTATTAGCAAAAAGAAACAAAAGACTTCGGCTTTTCACACATCACTGTCACGATATGGCCTCTACGCACGAGCGAAGTCTATTCTCACTGCACGTTTACTCACCATGCAAAAAAAAAACAACAAAACAATTGTCACATATCAGGAGCAACCCCGAGTGCTCTGCCTTTGATGTTAGCAACCGCCACGTGAGCTATGAAGACGTGGCTTGAAAGGGAGTTGACAGATAAAACGCAGAACGCTGCCACCATCACTCTCGCACCCCATGTAATAAGGGTGGGGGGACAAGAGAGCGAGGAAGACAGCAGCCCCCTCGAATTACCGCATGTTTGTTTTTTTGACATGGCAGCCAGCGAGATTTCCATACTGATCTCCCTTACAAGTGCTGACACCAGAAAGAGAGCGCCAACAGGCCTTTGATGAACATGTTAGCTGTGGTCGGAAATGTAACGTCACCTTGCTCTCATTGTAACAAGGAACAATGACGTCCAAAAGCAAAGGAAATGGTTTTTGAGGCATGGAATAATGTTTTCATCAAATGCTACATTGCAGAGGAGTGTGAGGAACAGGTTAAAAAAGAAGCCAGACCTTTTTATATAACGATGTTTCCCAGAGCCGCATTTTAAGTCCTGTTAGTAAAGTATAGTGCTTTGGGTATTAGGCATTGATAAATCTTTATTTATGCAAAGCTTGTGTAATTTTTCTAGAGCCATAGTGAAGCTACTAATTCCTTTGCATGTGCTCAAAGCTATAAAGCCAAGCAGCTGTATTCGCTGGCCCAGTCTAGCATTAGGGTGCGCCTGCTGACTTCGTAGCTTGACGACGGGGCTAAACAGCAAAGGCGTTATTGCCCCCTGGATAGGTCATTTGGTGGCTGTAGCCAAGAGCTAAACTGAAAGAGGGCTTTTAAAGAGCGGGAACAGGTGCGACTCACTGTAGGGGTTGGATGAGGCGCAAACACCGCGGCGAGCCGCTCGTCATCGGCGAACATTCTCTCGCTGCCTCGTAATTAGGCCATGGCTTCAATGGAAACTAACTCAGGCCATATGGGCTAATGTAGCCACAATGGAGACCCCCCACACAGGTAACAGTCTGTCGACACCGAGGCCAGCTCCCAGTAAACTAAACACCGCCGCTGCCAGATAACCCACCGCTTAAGACAGGCAGGAGTGTGAAAGGGAGAACAACACACTGTGCTTTTTAAGTTTCATATTTAGTTGAAGGTCAGAGTACTGAAACATTGCATCTAGAAAATATATTGTATATATATAAATAGCTATACATATCCAATGTGATCATGTAGGTACTATGTACGGTACATACGGATAAACGTGTGAAGGTGCGTTTCATTGTGTTATGGCCTGAAATTGCACATGGAAACTGACATGCATCACATACTACATGTGAAATAAATATACTACATGTTAAATATGTGTGAAATGTATAGCGTTCATCCCATAGACACATTGTTATTTAATTACCATATTAATTTACACAATATATATTGAAAAATGCTGAATAATTGGGTGTGTCGGATTAAGAAATTATACCAGATTTGATATTATGATAATAAGATAATTGCAGTTGATCACAAGTATTTATGCAGCAATATAATGTTATATACTAGACTTCTATTGGATGCTTACTTTAAGTCACTTTATTCTATAGTAATATTCTAATATTATAAGTAAATATGAAAAAAACAAACAGAAAAGCAAATGGTTAAATTATATTACATTTGATAACAAAACAAAAGGAACAAACTTAAAAAAACACACTTGAGTGAGGTTTTTCTATCCCTGTTTTTATTTATTTATTTTTGTATTTTATTTTAAATACAGGCAATGTTCTGGAAAACCTCAGAGCCATCAGATACACACAGGTGAGTCTCCTACTCTGTATAAACTCACTGATAACATTTCATCAACATGTGCAAACCCCAACTTTAAACCTTCCCTTTTATACATGTACATTGAAATTTTAGACATATAGACAGGTGACAATTTAAAGGAAAAAAAAACACAACGTACAGTGACTTACTTAGCTGCCCACCGCATGCCACCAGAACAATGTGCATTGGCATTGATCCTACTAAAGGAATGAACATGAACATCAGTCTTCCAGAGGATATCCCCTCTTTTATTTTTTTGATAATTAGTGATGGTTGATGGATATGCTGTCTATCTCTCAATGAGTGTGAAAACCACATGATATAATTTACATGACTTTTGTGTTCCTCAAGCCGTGCAGTAAGCCTGATGTATAAGGGCCGAAGCATGCTGGATGTGACCATGCCTGTCAAGACAGAAATTGGTCATTTTAGGATAAAAGTGATTGTTGTATTGATTTGCAGTGATGCTCAGTAATAAGGGGATGCACAAAATATAACCGTTTTCCTTTAATTTGCCACCCGTGTATAAACTACTAACGGCTTTTGGAAATGTATTAAATTTTTCCATACATAATAAGTGAGAGTTTGTTTGTTTCTAAGACAGAATGAAATGTTCCTTTACACTTTAGCTGGCCTAATTATTAGTTTTAATCTCTCTTTGTCTCTTTCTCTCATTTGCCAGCTGTGCTGTGAGCAGCACTGGTTCTATCCTGCATCTGGCACATCACCCTGGGAAACCATCGCTCTCACCCAGATTTACAACAAAAACGTGCCATGCGTGCTATTTTTGACGTGACTTCGGTCATCCAGACTTCTGCATCCATCTCTCACATGTTCCTCGGTTTAAGTTTATTAAGTGGAAATGTTTAGACATTCAGAGCGCCATATGTCAGTGAAGTTAGTAGAGGCTTTATCATTTTAAATGGTGAGGGACTCGTTGTGATAACAGCCTCAAGCCAGATGAGGTGGCTGAAAACAAAGAAGCGGGCGTCCAATCTGTCTGCATCAGGGGAAGGAATTATGAGAGCTTGTGGGAGCCAACATCTGTTGTGGCGAGAATGCGATGCAACACGACCAAATGATGTGTGTGTATGTGTGTGTGTGTGTGTGTGTGTGTGGGAGCTCGCTAATGTGCGACTTCAAGCCCAAGCAAAGCGCCTGACAGATCCTCCGATGAGAGATATGTTGTGTTTGTTTCACAGTTTGCGGAGATCATGTCAATAAATGTTTTGGATCAAAAATACTCTTCAAAACGCGATAATTGATTCGGTGTGAAAAAGCGTAGGCTGATAATTACGCATGCAGGAAAAATACACGGCTGAGGAATATTTATCAGATGTCTCGGCTGATATTGCAGAGCTGTGGAAGAGTTTAATGAATTTGTCATAAGGCAGAACCCAGCCATCTGATATTAGCTAAGAAGGCCTGCCATGCAGAAGAGCCCTGTTTACATCCAGAGGAGGCTGTCAGGATTTTATACCTCATGCATATTCATGTAATTTCTAATACAGCTTTATTTTGTTTTAGTTTATTTTTTGGGGAAGATGTACACAAGCAGCTCACTTGAGTAGGAACAAAAATGAATATACATAATATTAATCATTCTTTTAATGATATCAGACTAATAATTACAATTAAAAAAAAATCATTTAAATTTAGTAAACCTATTAAAAAAGATATTTGTCTTTTTTTTTAGATAAGATAAAGATTTAAACAAGATTTAGACAAGAATGTTTAAAACACATAGCCTGGCAATGGCTCTATAATGGTATTGGGTTTGTTTAGCTGGCATTTCGGGGGCCCCTGGTACATCTAGAAATGTCTTTGACGTCTCCTTTTTGACGGGTTACACCCGTTCATGTCCTGCTTCTATTTTGATGGGTTCGGATTCATTGAGCCACCAGATCTTAATATTATTGAACACCTCTGGGATGCCATGCAACACTCTGTGGAACACAGAAATCCTACACCTCAGAATACAACAGAATTGCGGAGGAGACATGATGTCTCATGGAGTCCATGCCCCGTGGGGAACTGCCCACATGATAAAGAATAAAAAAGGATTTAATATAGTATTAGTAATTTGGTTAATGATATTAGACTAATAATTACTAACACACTGGCGTGTAGAATAAAATATTAATTAATTATTTATTTAATTAATTCATTCATTAATTCATTTATTTATTTATATTCAGTGAACCTTTGAAATACAAAAGTTCAATTTATTTTAAAATAACTATTAGTAGTTTTATAAAGTTAGAGACTCACTAGTAGCAATATAGTAAAATATAATAAATAAACAAATAAATAAATAAATAAATAAGCATTTAAAATTAGCACATACGTACAGGACATTTGTCAATACACACCTTTATCTGGCTTGAGTTTTATCCCTACTGATTGTTTGTATCTTAAAAATATTTTAAACCCATGAACTGAGGCTATATAACAGCCAGTAATACTTTCTATTAGGTTCTGTGTTATGAATATTAACTCGACATCATTTCGCACCAGAAAGCCTGATCGCAGAAGAGTTTTAGTTTATAATTAATAAACGTGTTTTATAAACACGTTCATCTTCACAGATCTCATATCAAAATCATCAGTGAAAAAAAAAAGCGGTGTGTTTTTTCCTCCCTGAAAGCCAGAAATGATAATGAGTGTTGATCTTGTTAACAAGGCATCACTTACAGACAGAGAGAGAGAGAGAGAGAGAATGATCATTAGCCTGAAGGTAAATTACAAATTCTCCATCCAAATGACAGGCTGATGATGCTAATTCCTCATTCAAGACACCTCACACTGTCTTTAAGGTGTAATAAAAATAATAAGACGATTGTCAAATTAGTTGGATTTTGTTGTCATGTGCTGTGACACTTCAACAAACCCATTTCCGACTCATTATCATAATAGCACCGCAGACTGGGTATACACGCTAGTAACACTCTGGGTCTTGTGTTGTTTGTGTATTTCCTCTTCGTGTTGTTGTTGTTGTTGTTGTTGTTGTGTTTAACCCTTCGTAGTGAAGCGGAGAGGTTTAAGAGCTCTTGTCTCTATTACCAGAAAGCTTCATGCAGTCTCGGTGACAGTTACACCGCTTCCACAAAGCAATGCCTTCCTGGCTTTGTCACTACAGAGCTGCATCTAGACACACACACACACACACACACACACAGATTAGTGCCTGTGTCTAGCCATTGTCAGTCACTTAAGCAACTTGCAGCCAGCGCCTGAGGTGCTTTCATGTCTTTGAGGCCTCCTCTTACACTCCTCTATCTCCTCGCTCTGACATATTACACTTCTCTGTACGAGA
>JAOVVF010000051.1:6914781-6923354 GCA_028565595.1 Duopalatinus emarginatus
GTGGGCAGCCTCCTGCTGGGGGGCAGGCCCCGAGCGAGGGAGCAGGACGAGTAAAGAGACTCTCACTCCTCCCTCATGGACCCTTTGGTCACATATGGAGAGCACAAACACACCCACAGTGCTGCTGCAAACAGTGCAGAGGGCTGCAGGGGCTGCATGTAGATTGCCTTACTGCAGTGCCATTGCTTATAATTCGAATGTTTCAGGAAAAAAAAAAAAACAACCCAATATAAACATGAAAGTGGGAATTATTGTTATAGAGGATGCTGTTAAAACACATGCAGGTAAATATGGAGAGACTGGAACATGACATCATTATTTATAGGGAAATTAGCTTCAATCCCATTTCACAGCATTTTCTCTTAATCAATACGTTTATCACAGACAGTGTTAAAATCCCGCCTTTATTCAAATATACATAAACAGTGTAAATTAACATGACCTCAGGATGCAAACTCTAATGTACAGAACTGAGTTAAAATAAAGGGGTATGAAGGATGATATTAGGATATGGGACTGGATTAGGCCATGTGTCTATTCTTTAAACTTTTTTATTGTATTTTTATTGTTTTTATTTCTATGAATTTTCTTGAGATTTGAAATGATAGTTTATACATTATGCGCATATCAAATAACTCATTCCTTTTTTTTACACTTATAAATCCATTTAAAAGCAATTTTTCAACACATTTTGCTGATCCTGAATTCACAACTCACAGATGCAAATTAAAGCACCATTTCTCTCTAAGTGTTAAGGTTTGGGGTATTGTAGGGGCAACAGAGCCTTCTTCTCAATTGATCACTTGAGGGAAAACAGGCCCTGCCTCCACACCCCCCCCTCCCTCTCTCTCTCTCTCTTTCTCTTTCTCCAACCCAAAGCCCTCATCTCCACCCACTGCCACTGCATACGAGGCAATTACAAGGCGGCGGCGAAGTGCGATGCAAACGTTCGACTTGCAGCTGGACAGATATTTGAAACAAGTCACTGTTTAATTAGGTTAGGCAGCCATTTCCTCCCTACAAATTAAAGCCCCAGAACCGCACACAATTAATCTGCGTCTGCGGGTCCCACGCGGTTCCCCAGGAGAAGCCGCCCCGGTTCCTCAGATCTGACCCCGAGGGCCCTCGCCACCACGGGGAAAAAAGCAATTATAAAAAACAGCTCTCAGTCTAATCTGCACAAACTCCTGCATGCACACAGTTATTGATATTCTAGAGCAATGAAGGAAACTTAATTCAGGCTTCCACTATTAACCATAATAACTGTATTAGAGTGAACTGTGGGTGGAGCGGCTGTGGAAATGGTCGCAAATGAACAGAAAGTTATAATTAATGATGAATAAAAAAATATTAATGGTTGTTTCCTAAAATTCTTCATTTTAATTCTCTCTCCCTCTCTTTCTGTGTGTGTGTGTGTGTGTAAATAGAAAGTCAAATTTTTAAATCCGCCTACCTTGCAGGTGTGACAAGTTTTTGTGTGTGCTTAGATGACGCTGTTGTAAGACTTTCTATGCTCATGTTTCTTTGACTTTGAAACTTGGGAAAGCGTATATTTTTTCCAAACTACTGTTACATAACTTGGAAAGCAACTAGGTCATGGACAAATACAGCCTGTAGATGGTAAGTGCCATTTTTAATTTTCCTACACCCATTTTGGACATTCCAGGGTATGTCAGTGGACCGCGGTAACTTCTGTTCTCCTGAGTGACACATAAAACTACACATTATAACAGTTATTGTACACATTATTATTAAGACTATGTGAGATATATGATTTCTCATATTATTAATATTATTAATAGATGGTATATACTGTATATAAAATGCGTCTCTTGTTTTTTTTTTGTTTTTTTTTACCCATATCAGCTGAAGGCTGAAGTCGACCTAAACACAGTTGATAATGTACATAAAATTCCTGATGTAATTGTGTGCAGAAATACAAACTGTTAGAAAAGCAAATCCACATGACAGCACAAATAACATCTTTTTTTTTTTATTACGTAAAGCGTTTTTAACTTTATTAAAGCCCCCAATTTAGTGAAGTGGCAAAGCGATATCATAAGTTGTTTAGCAAGATTAATGTAACGTGCTGTGAAACAAAATGACTGACTTCATCTGATACAACAGAACTGCTTACCTGGAAAAGTGCTCTCAGTCTGTGCATTTGCTATAAGCACAAAAGCAGATCCTGTGGTGTGCAACAATCCACTCCTTTCTAAATTCCCCCGGTCCCTGAGCTGCCATCTGCACACTGAGCACCTCAGAAAATCCAGAAACCCTGACCGTTCAACCATCATTCATCGATTATACTTATTATACATCACTAAATTTTGTATTTACCAGCAGGTGGGCCACACAGCGAGTGGTATAGAGAGACAGTGTGTGTGTGTGTGTGTGTGTGTGTATGAGAGAGAGAGAGAGAGAGAGAAAGAGAGGAAAGAAACAGATTCATGGTCTTTCGAAAATAAAAAAAAGTGCTTGTATTCTGATGTAGAAGTACACAGGAACAAGGAAAAGCCATTTGACCACTCGTCATGGCCGTGTCCCATTTTACTGGCTAATATCCCCCTGGGTCACATTTAATGGCTGCTTGAGTGCCCTCAATCTTTAAACATTCTCCATCATTCGAAGTTTCATTTATTTTTCAGGATGAAAATAAGGCCAAGGTGAAAAACACGCAGCATTGTAAACGTGTAAATAAATAAATAAATAAATGAATAAATAAATAAATAAATACCTCACCCTTAACAACCCCGCCTGAGTGACACTTAAAGGCCTGTTTAAGAGAGCCTGTCCTTGTTCATTTCAGCACATTAGAACCGGGCTGTGGGCCGGAGAACCCGATTTGCATCTCGGTTCACGAGCTGACTTTGCAAGTGTGTTTGTCTACAAAGCAGTTTTAAACGAAGCTATACATGATTCATGCACTGTACTTTCAAGTGGCTCCTTGCTGAAGAGCGAGACCTCGACGTTTCTCTAGGCTAATTATTTGAAGCCATCTCAGGCTGGAACGCCAGCTTGTCTTAGAGGTTTAAGCAGACGGAAAGAAAATCATGTCTCAGCTAGCAACTTTAAGTTATATTCTATATTTTCTATTATACGTTCAGCTCCAAGGATGTTTTATCGATCTGTTGAAGTCTTTTGGGTATGTCACCTTTTGGGTATTCTGGGAAGGTAATACCTAAAATTCCTAATCATTTCTCCAAGATTTTAAGCTGTAGGACAATAATAACTTGACAAATATGTTCATTGTCCACTGACGAGCTTTATCTCCTAATAATACAACAGCTACCATGCTGAGAAGATAATGCTCTGAGATACTTGAATATATATATATATATTTTAAACTGCTGCTCACTCGGGGCAGAACAGTGAAGCCGCAGGTAGTGTGTGTGCTACGCAGCTCCAGGGATCTGGGGTTGTGGGTTCAATTCTCACTCTGGTCTCTGTCAGTGAGGAGCTTGGTGTGTTCTCCCTGTGGGTTCTGCGTGGGTTTTCGATGGATGCTCCGGTGTCCTCCTATCTCCTGGAAAACACACACGGTAGGTGGATTTTATGTGCTACATTGCCCTAGGTATGAGTGTGTGAGTGAGTGAGTAGGTGTGTGGTACCCTCAGTTGGATTGGCACCCTGTCCGGGGGTGGGGGGGTGGGAGGATGGTGGTGTTTCTGCCTTGTGCCCAAAGATTCAGGGTTGGCTCTGGACAAACCGCGACCCTGACGGACAAAACGGCTAAGAAAATGACCGACCGACAGCTTAACACACTCTGAAGAAGGCGCTATTTGCCCTCTTCCGCATACACGAGCTCACAGATGCACGCAATTGGCGAGTGTCATCGTGATTGATGGTGAAGTGAGAGTCCATCATCCCTCCCATTCAGAACAGCACCGCCAATTTTGCTCCTTTGGCTCCAGGCCAGAGATAGCTGTGGAATTCATACTGCAATCTTCCAACAATAGAGTGAACACTTTGCTATGGTGCCACTTGGGAGCCCTAAGGTGACTTCTCACACTAGAGATTTGAGCAGCTGATTGAACAAAAATTCCTAGAAAGAAATCTAAACAGACATGACGGCAAGAACAGGAGATGAATGATCTCCTAATACGTACGAGTGCTTGTGATTTAAGAGCCAACAGCGAGTCAAAATGGTATGTGGTCATTCCTCTTTAGACGCTTGACATACCTTTATACAGTGTCATAAACCAGCACAAACATGCACCAGCTTATTCAATATAAGTGAAGGAAAGAAAGTAGAGCAGTAGATAATTCATGCATTTATAATTACAGCTATTTACAATTTTTGAGTAAATAACCACAAGACTAAACTACTGACATACTGGTTTTAGCTGAGTTAAGTCCATATGCTGGTTAATGACAGCTACGAGTACGCATACGTGGTTGGTGTGGCACAGTGGTAACATCATTGGGTTCCCATGTGAGAGATATGGGTTCGATTCCCGATCTGGGCAGCCAGTCTGTGCTACACCAATAAGGGTCCTTGGGCAAGACTCCTAACACTACATTGGCTTACCTGTAATACCAGTAACCTTGTAAGTCGCTCTGGATAAAAGCGTCTGCCAAATGCCGTAAATGTAAATGCATTCTACTCGTCTAGCCTATTCTAGCTGTAAATGCTAACCATTAGCATTCACATTTTACATCAATAAGGTTTTTTTTTTTCTACACCTATTTAAATACCCAGCTTGCATCCTAGACTAAATTTCATAACATTTCACTTTTTTATTTATGCACTTTTTTGGCCACAACCCTCAGAGTCTTAAAGGTTCGAATCTAATTAGTCTCACCTCTCGTCCATCACACTGGTCCTGTGCAGGAAAAACAACCCTTTGACCAATGATCCAAAGGGCATTTCAGAGCGAGATGAACTGATTAAAGGTTAATAGAGTTTTGACTTTTGATTTATTTCTGTTCAGTCTGAAGCAGTTAGTAAATGTCAGGTGTGGTGTGGGAAATAAGTCAGTGATTGGTCATCCACTATGTCCAGTAGAGGAAGTGGGCAGTTATTGGGCCGTTATTAGTGAGCATCCATCATATACACTTCCATCACGGAGATCCGGTTTGATTGTTCAGACCGACATGCTAGAGTATTAGAGATTGTAGTATGTCACTTTGTTTTCCTCGGAATAGCGAGGGATTTCCGAGTCACCCCGGTTGACAGTCAGCTTTTGAGACAGAAGAGACGTATGAGTGCACTAGTCTCATCCCGTTCTCAATTAAAAATGCATCACACCTCTGGTCCCTTCGGACTGCACTCTGACACCTGATCACGCCATACAGCTGACAAAAAAAAGAGAGAAAATAATAGTATTGTACAGATTCTCTGCAGATGTGCAAGACCAAACGAAGCATCCGGAGGGAAAATGCATTAATACACACTAAAATGTCCCTGTGAAAACAAAGCGAGTGGAATAACCTTTGTTCTACGAGCCGCTCGTCGCAGTGAAAGGTTAAAAAGACACGGAGAACGTCTTCACGCTCCCTCTCAGCATGTTTAAAATTTCCGTTTCATTTTGGTAGTGACAAGGAAGCACACCAAGGACAGAGTTACGATTCTGAGCATTCTCAGAGAGCAGCAAAATATACTTTTGTATTCATAATTAATTTAAAGTTTCACTGAAAGTTTCCCGTGAACATGGAGCGTGCAGAGAAAACAACAAAGTGTTTTAGTGCTTCACTGTGATAAAGGAAATAAAAGTTGCATGGCAAAGGGGATCTGAATAATTGAAGCTCAGACAAGGCAGTGACATTATATTGTCCCTCAGTTTGGCTACAAAGGCAATACATTTGCATATTTGACATGTCAAAGCAATAAGCTTCAACACAAATCAGTCTGGTGGAGTTGTTCGTTCTGAAAACACCGTTGTACAGAACTTGCTGTATAATTGCACATGATTTGAATACTGAATTAACCATGATTTCCACTAGTCACCACGTTTCTTATTTAATTCAGGCTCAAATTGTGCTAAAAGTTTTACACACTAACAGAAAGTGATCGTCTAAAACAACTGAAACACTGAGTAAATATCAGAGCGCACCTTATACTCGCGTTATGTAACGATAAGTCATTAGGTATGCGTATGAAGGCGGCCGTGTTTCATGGACGGTGAAGTGATTAGACACCAGGGAACCAGCGCAAGGACACTAGGCCCTCATAGCTCATCATCAACAAGGCCTGTTTGTGCTTTGATTTTATCCTGGCTTTAAGTTGAGCGGGTGTGTAAATGCACGCCTTAGCAGACCTCTTCGACATGATAATTTACAAACCAGGAGTAAACTGTTAGGACTCCCGTGATTTCTACACTTTTGAAATGATGAATTGTGTCAAGTTGAGAGTCGGCTGTTTACTGTAGGCCAAAATTTAACAGGCACTTAACATCTAGCAGACAGTCAGTGTAAACAGACGTGATGGGAAACTCGGCATGCTCCTCCTTCCTGACGAGTTACACCTGTTTGGCCTGTTCCAATAGGACGATGCGCAACCAGACACATCTAGAGGAAAATTTATCTAAGTTTGGGGGTTTTGCCATTCCCACCCAAATCACCAGATCACAACATTATGGAACATTATCTGGGATGCCATACAACGTGCTGTGGAACACAAAAATCCCACGCCTCGGAATACAACAGAATTGTGGACCGTTCTGCAGGAAGTGTGGTGTTTATTGCCAATAGAATATTTCCACAAGGTTGTGGAGTCCGTGCCTCATGTGGGACCTACGTACCAAGTATTAGACTGGTGTACCAGTTGTTCTGGCACTTCAGTGTACTTTGGTGTCTGTACTAAGGAAAACGAATATTTCACTGTTGAGAAGATTTAGTTATTTTGCATTGAAAATGTTACTATCTGGTATCAGTAAGCAATCAGTTAGTTAGCACCATAGCTCAATACTCAAAGTCCAGATTATTCAGATTTTAATCTTATAGATAATGATTAAAATAATTTCAGACATTGATTGTAAATATTGGAAAATATTGTAAACATTTAAAATATTTCAGACATTGCCTTTATACCTTTGGGGCAGATTTATCATTATATACAATAGTTTTCAAAAATTGACAAATGTAGCAACAGTGCCTCATTCTAACTAATCATATATAGTACATATCTCATCATATACTGTATATTCATCACTATATTTAGTGTTAATGTCTAGTGTATTTATTGTACTTTGTCTTGTGTACTTTTTGTAAATCGTTCTGTGTATTTATTGTAAATTGTCCTGCGTCATTGCACATGCTTTAGCACACATGCACTTTACGTTGTATTGTGTAGTTTATCACTCTGTGTAGCATCTTGGTCCTGGAGGAACATTGTTTCGTTTCACTGTATACTGTACAACACTGTATATGGTTGAAATGACAATAAAAAAAACTACTTGACTTGATTATGGATTGTACAGAGGTCGGTCAGTCTCCTAAAAGTAAGGCTGAGTAGCTGCAGAAATGCAATCGTACATCAAGATCCTGTCACATTTCACTATCACCATCATTTCACCATCATGCAGCTTTCTCCTATACCTCGATGCAGTATGGCAATTGGATGTTTATTCAGGTTATCCTGAGATAGGACTACTAACAGTATCTGTCACCAGACTCTGGCAAGTGAACCAGAAGATAGCTGCATGGTGGGCTTCGTTATCTAATGTTCACCTAATTGCTGTGTTCTCTCTAAAGACTCCCAGTACTACCCAAAAAAAAAAAAAAAACCCCTCACCTACAGTTAAGCCAAACCTATAATAAATAAATGACTCCTTTCTTACCAGATTTTTGCCTTGTATAAAAAGGACCTCATATATTCACAGGCTCTCATATTAGCGCTTCAATTCAATTCAGTTGTCCTTCAATTGTTGTCCCACAATTACCACCAATTGGAAACTGCAAATCTTTGACTCAAAGTGTTTAACACATGATTCAGAGGTGGCTACAAAAGTAAGTAAAATCCATGCAAGTGTCAAATGATTGACCGATACATACAGTAAGTATTAAGTAGGTGACAGTACAGTGGTGTCACATCCAACAAATAACCTACAAACATCCGAGCAAATCATGAACCATACTTAAACTCACTCAAGCCGAGCGACTCTGCACTATAAACTAAAAGACAATATATTATATAAACATATAATAGTAGATGTGCAACATGTGCAGCTGCATATCCAAAGTAGCAGTGCATAGTGATATAAGTAGAAAGATGTAGTAACTATTAAACAACCATAATAATGTTTAGAAGCTAGATTGAGAAACAAGTGAACAAGCATGAAACAGGTCTCAGAACTGCAAGAAAAGATGGCAAAAGAGCACCAAAACTTGAATTAGTGGTTTAAATAAGATGAGTGATTGGGAGCAAATAGGAAGCAGGTGTAAAGTGTGAAGGATTTATAAACCCTGGGCTGGATTTGGATCAGGATGAGGAACAGAGTAACTAAACACACTGACAATTCAACCTTAAAATGTCTAATTCAGGTCTGTGAAGCGAAAGTCATAAAAGATTAAAACACAAAGAAGAAGAGGCATGAGAGTATGAGACTATGAGTACGAGTAGCAAATGCATA
>JAOVVF010000051.1:6976296-6986524 GCA_028565595.1 Duopalatinus emarginatus
GGGGGCTTTTAAAACATTCAAAGTACATATATTTAAAAAAAAAACTTTTTTTTTTTTTTTTAGTATATTAAATATTTAAGTTAAAACCAATGTCTTTTAGGGCTCAAACGAGATAATGTAATGGTGAGTGAAATAATTTAGCTTTCTAGCACAAATATATATCTTTATGCTTTCAGGTCCATTAGATTTAAGTTGGATTTGTTATCACACTGTAAGTGTGGTGCGTGAACACAGAAATGAGTCGACCCTAGTAATCTGTACATGACTCAAACGAGTCAATTGTGATGCAACAGTCCGGCAACATCGCTCACTTCCATTCGTTTCAAATCAAACGCAAGTATTTGATTAAAGTTGTATACTAAATAACCATTTGTACACAACAATAAAGTAGGAACGCTTGGGACGTGGGGCGGGATGTCACTGAAATCAATGACTAAGCGTCTTTACTGGATGTCATGCAACGTCTAAGTACTAATCTTCATGGGACACTAGCTGCAATTTTCTTGGCAAGCTGAATCCAGAGCCTGGGCAGGTTTATGTAGGCTAAGGGACAGCAGCAATAAATACCTTGAAGCAATGACGGATGGGCTTATTCATTATTTAGCATGTAGAGGGATGAGGATAGTCAGGCTTGATAAAATGAACTATTTGTCCAGTCCACAATCAATATGGGACTGTGTTTCCCAAGTGGCAATGCCACCACAGTCATTTTAAAACACCCTGAGAACACACACACACACGCGCACAATTACGCGCAGTACTGAAATAAATTGTGAGGTCATTTTATAAAGTAGCTAGCATAAGCTTTTCATTAGTGCAAAATGAATTCAAAAAACGTGTCAATTGGATCCAAATGAGAAGTGCAGAGAAATGGCGCTGGATGTGCACGCACAGTAAATCTTTTACATTTGTCTGTAAAGTATTATCACTCTCATGGGGACAGTGTTTGTGATGGCCTTCCTGAGCAGACGTCGAGTTCCCCTCCCCTCCAATAATCCTTTTGTTGACATTTATCATATGGAAGCAAGGGAGTGGGATTTTAAGATCAGAATTATGCATCGCAGCTATCAATCCAGGTCAAACTGGACAACCTTGTTAAGAAACACCAACGGATTATTGACGTCTTTCATGCTCATTGACTTGGCTAGGGATGGGTTCCTTTCTTTTTTTCATGACACTGATCTGCAGAAAGCAATAATGCAATTGATTATTCTCTAATTACATTGTATTTATGGAAATGAAAAAAAAATGTGCACAATGACATCAGTCGTAATTATTACTTAGCAAGCAAACACTGTACACATTATTCAGACTGAACATTGTGGATATATTTTTGTCTTTCAGCTGCTCGCTGAAGTGGATCAAGTCCACAGGTTTTTACACTAGATGCCCTTCCTGACATACTCCACCCATTTACTGGACTTGGGACCAGCAATAAACCCCACAGGGGCTGGGTTGAGCATAGGGCTGGGATGGGCTGAGCAGCCTAATGTTGTGAATTACTAGAAAAAAAAATGTTACACCAGTCTAATACTTGATAGGTCCCATACAGGGCAGGGTCTCCACAAGCTTGCAGAAATATACTGTAGATAAAGAATGATCCACAATTCTGTGTTACACAGCGTATGGCACAGCATCCCAGATGTGGTCAATAATGCTGAGATCTGGTGACTTAGGTAAGAATGGCAGATTAGTGTTCCTTTAACCATAGGTTGGCATCTCTAGATGTGTGTGGTGGCATATTGTCCTGTTGGAAGAGGTCAAACCCATCAGAATAAATGCACGACATAAACTGGTGTAATTCATCTGTAAGGAGGGACACAGGGACATAGTGTTCATCTGTCAGAGACGTTTGTAGATGTACCAGGGGTCACATGGAGCGACAGCTAAACAAACCCTATGCCGTTATGGAACCACCACCAATCTGTATCGGTTTTTCTGGCACTTCAGTGACATATCATGTGTGTTAAATCTGAGCAAAATAATGCAGCTATGAATAAGAGATGTGCTATTTATTTGTTTGTTTGTTTGTTTGTTGGCATCTAGACATCTAAACACTTTTAGCTGCAGGATGTGTTTAGTATCTATTTACTCCTTAGTAACCGCCTGGTCAGGATTATGATGGTTTAAATTAAATACAATTTGATGCATGTATGCATACTGCAAAACAGAAACAATAAATTTTATTCGGAAATATTACAGGCAGATACGGATAACAATAAATGTAATAAATATACAAAAGATGCAAAAAAAGTCAGACAAACAAACAAACAGTCACCTGGAATTTTTTCCCCAGTCTTCTGTACGCAATGCTTCAAGTCCCTAAACAAATACAAATGCTGTCACTGTGTTACACCCCAACAACATATCATTCACTTCACCGAATGCAAAGGGGAATAATGTGGATTATTGTGTCTTATGCCTAAGGTAGGTCATCCTTAATATCCTCCTAATGTTACCCAAGGGTTTTCTTGATGATGTCATCCGAGATCCTTTCGATGAATATTTTACCATAGAAACCTCCAGAGGACAAGCAGACATGTTCAGATCAATCCTTAGAATCGGATCAAATTTACACATAGACATGTTTATTAAAAAGACAGACTGCAATATGCAGGACCTTTTAATATTAATAATCTTAAAAAAATAAAAATAAATAAATAAAAAAAACATGGACACTTTGGACATGCTCAGTGCATTCTGGGATGTGAGTTATTACAATAAATGAGGCCTTAGAAATGATCTCAGCGTATGTAAGAGATTGCGTAAGATTACACTTGGGTAATTGCACTGTTGTTAGCAGTAGACATTGTCACGGAGCTCACACATTTAGCCACTTAATGTTTAAATGTGAAATAATTGAATAAACCTGTGCAGCCAATGAGTATATGCTGTTTATTCGATCAGCTCAGAGAAAGACATGATGAAAAAGACACCGCAGTGTATGTTTAAGAGAAGAGCACTGTGGTCTCGAATCTCCGCATGTGTGTTACTGAAGCTACGCTAATGGAAATGGGAGTACTTTTCATGTGTTGGTTTAGTGTGGTCGTTGAAAGTGAGCCAGAACCAGAAGGGGGATCCAGATGCCATTCCCATTAATGCAATGACTCAAACGTTGGAAGCCACCTACGGAGCAGTGGCGAAATGGAGGGAAAAATGGCCTGTAGTCATACTGAGAGGATTAGCCCATGGTGGAGATGAGCTTAGCAGGGTAGAAGAAAGTGCTTCATCAGCACTAGGTGTGCTCCCACTACCTCTTATTAATGTTCCATCCACACTTCTTAACATATGGTGTCAGCCACGGTGCTTTCCGTAAGTTTAGTAGACCTTTGTGAGATCTTACTCTGCTACACGCATGCTACATTGTTTGCACGGATGAAACAAAAGACTTAACTAACGCTAACTAACTAACTAAATGTGGGTTGGGGGAATGGGGGGGGGGGTTATTTTGGCATTTAAACTAATTTAACATTACTTATAAATAAAGAATGTTAAATGTTTCTTTACTAGTCATATGCTGTTACCAGTTATATAATTTCTGCTCAGGTTTGAATCCAATAAATGCAATAAAATAGCCAGAGAATATAACTAGCTATTTAGTATTAAATCTAATAAAATTAATAACTATTTAATTTTTTGTATAGCGCTTTTAACAATTGACATTGTCCCAAAGCAGCTTTACAGAAAATCACAAACAAAGGACAATAAGATCCATTTTACATCTTATATCTTAGCACTGGCAAGATATAATGTGTTACAAACCATACTTCGAATGTACATTGTTAACAATTCGTATTACGATCATTGCTATGTGATGCGTTTCCATAAGTAGTCCATAAATATGATATGCTATATAATATACACACTGACAAACCATAACATTACCTACCCAAAAAGTTGTCAAAATGCCTCTGATTATGCCTATAATTATGATCTGTGGCATCTGGCTTCAAGCCGTTAGCAACAGATCCTTTACTGGATTTCTGTAGGAATCAAACCTGGTGCAATAACCTCATGTCCAATCCCCATGAGTATCAGTGAGCCTTGGGCATCAGTGACCCTGTTGCTGGTTCACCGGTTATCATTCCTTGGAGCGTCTTTGGTAGGTACTAACTCTGTATACTGGGACACACCTTACAAGACCTGCTGTTTTGGAAATATGTGTTTGATATCTGGTAAGTTAGGTGGGAATGGCAAAACCCCAAACCCCAAAGAGGAGTGCTCCTCTTACCATAACTTGGCATCTATAGATGTATGGGGTGGCATAATGCCTTGTTGGAACAGGCCAAACCCATCAAAAAAAAAAAAAAAATGCAGGACATGAACGGGTGCAAGTCGTCAGACAAAAAGGCACACATTGAGTTCATCTGTCAGAGACGTTTTTAGATGCATCAGGGGTTCCAGGAGAATGGCAGCTCAACAAACCCAATGCCATTATGGAGTCACCACCAGCCTATGTATTTTGTATGTAGCTTTTCTGGCACATCAATGTATGTAAGTCATTGTACATTTGACCTTCATGAAAAGTGCTCCTAAAGTCTGTTTACAACAAAAATAGAGGATCGATCCCACAATGCATTGAGGCGTGACGATGATTCCCAGGCCTTCAACATTAATTTCTTGATAATACCAGCATGCAGCACATAATAAGCCACATTTATTATAAATACCACTGTGTTTATTTTTGCATCCAGTGAAATAGCTTGGAGGTCATAAACAGGGTTAAGTTGGGCCGCTGGCTAAAGCTGAACAAAGCATCTTTCTTCAACGCACACATTTAGCTTATTCAAGCATTTATATCAAAAACCCCAGAGTAAGTCTAAAAGCCCAATCTGGATATAAATAGAGCACTACAAACCGACGGTCTGGATCATAATGACATAAACCGCACTGTCATTTCTCTCTCTCTCTCTCTCTCTCGTTAAACATTTATCATCAAGCCAGCTTGATGTTAAAATCCACGGTCTTGACAAGATGTTTCGTGATTCAAAAGCAGCACCACGTTGCGCTGCAGATTGCTGCATTTAGTCGAACAACACTTAAAGCCGTCGCATTATCGTCACTCGCCGACGCTGCATCCATAAACACAGCTGGCGTACGCTCCTTTACACCATCTCCTGCAAACAAAAGAATAAACACGCTCCTGAAAAGGGGCTTAAATGCAAGCCTTTGTCGAGGGCCTTCCTCCCGACTGGAGAAGAGACAGAAAGCGGGAGAGGGGAAACAAATCTGTTCCATGCAAAGTGTTTTCAGTGTAAAGCATTAACATAATTTTTCCGACTGGGGTCCTCTCAGGACCTCCTGATGAAGGCTCTGCTCATAATTCTAATTGCATGGATTGCATTCTTAATTAAAAGCACTACAAATGGATTTTATGCCATGCCAAATTAAATCTAAATTCATTAGATATAAACCCCTTCTTAAAAATTGATGCAAATATGTGAATTTTTAAGAAGTTGGAAAGTGCAGGCTCCATTTTGGATCGGAGCGCGTCATTATGCACGAGGAAAATAAATATGCTTCCGTAAATGAATAATCTAGTAAACGTAAAATATTGAACACGTTTTTGGATCCCGTAACTTTTAACAGGCACGTCTGACTCATCATGGCGTCTCATATCTTTTAACGCCGTCGCCGTCTCTGCTGTTTTCTTTGCAATAAAGTCGTTTTATTACAATCCTTCACCTGACATGTAAAGAAAAGTTCCTTAAGGTGAAGCGACGGCGGATTAAAAAAGCCTGACACGCGGCCTAACAGATTGAGATGCCGTGCTCTTGTTCAGCCGCTCTACCGAGTGCATAAAACTGAATTTGTTATTCTCAGGCCTGTCATTAACAGTGTGTTTTCTACAACCTGCCCTCGATGATGAAGAAGGGAAGCAATGAGAGACAGAAAACAGTGGAGGATGAGAGCTTTCGGAAAATGTCTCCCCACCAGAGGCCTAAGATTTATCGACGTCTCTTTTTCTCTCGCTCTTTCTCTCTCTCTCGGCTGCGGTAATGGATGGAGCAGATGTTTAACACGGCAGCACCTCTTCATAACTCCGGCGTTTAAGGAAGAGAATTTCACCGGAGCTGCCACTCACCACGAGCCTGTGCGCTCGCCACAGGAAGTGGAGGTCACTGTGAAACATGAGGCTGCGGATAGACGCCGCCACTCGTGTTCTTCAGCCGAGCCAAGTTCGCTCGGTCTTAACGCACGCACACACACACAGGCACACATCATGGAAAAATCATACTTTATGTCTTTCCACAGTTTTTTACTGCTGCCCTTTCTCTCTAACACACCATTCAGAACATGCATGCTTTACCTCTTTATCACTGCTCGCCGTGCCTAGCAGATGGAAAAGAGCTATTGACTGGTTTCTAGTCACACCCAAACCTCTTAACTGGCCTCACTTTGGTATCACCCTGAACTGGATTCAGTGTGTATTCATACGTGTGAAACGTTACATGTGGAAATTGTTGTAAGAAAGTGGAAAGTCATACACATTCACACGGCTGGCACGTGGTATTACGTCACAGAACATAAGAGCCAATAGGACAAGCATTTTACCAGGGAAAAGAGGTGGGCATCTTTATGATTGGAGTGTTTCCAATTATTAAGCAACATCTTATTATCTCAGTATGTGTACACTGGGCAAAAGTGGCAGAAAAACTGTCTTAAATGGTCTAAAACATCGGGCGTGGACCCCATGAGCTTGCGGAGATACTCTGTAGGTAATGAACCAGAATGGTCCACATCTCTGTTGTATTCTGAGATGTAGGATTTCTGTGTTCCACTGTGTTCTGTGTCACATGGCATCCCAGATGTGTTTGATAAATTGAAATCTGATTGGACTGGTCATTATGGAGCCACCACAAAGTCTATTTTACATAGACTACTCAATTAAAACCAGGAATCTTTCCGAATCCGTAATAGGTCTGAATGTAATGCTTCTTACGCTGGAATGACAATCCCAAACGGACATGAACGGGTTTAACTCATCAGTAAGGAGGCACATGTAGCCTTCAGCTATCAAAGATATTTGTGGATATACAAGCGATCCTGTGGAATACCAGCTTAACAAACCCCACACTATTATAAAGACAACCCCGGACTAAAGTGAACTATTTGCCTACTGTGTTTGCACATAGAGGAATGTGACCTCCGCATTTAACCCACAGTGAAACACGCACACCAGTGAACACTAGGGGGCAGTGTAAACACTTGCCCGAAGCAGGGGGCAGCCCCAATCCACAGCGCCCGGGGAGCAGTTGGGGAGTTAGATGCCTTGCTCAAGGGCACCTCAGTTGTGTCTTGCCCTGGGCAGGGATCGAACCCACGACCTTCCGGTCACGAGACCGGTTCCCTAACCACTAGGCCACGGCTGCCCGTACCCTGGGCAAAAGTGGCAGAAAAAACTGTCTTAAACGGTCTAAAACATCGGGCGTGGACCCCATGAGCTTGCGGAGATACTCTGTAGGTAATGAACCAGAATGGTCCACAATTCTGTTGTATTCTGATGTGTAGGCTTGTTTGTACCCGTCAATAACGATCATGTCCTCGTGCATATTTTTGTTTCTGATATATTCATATCTCTGCTTTGGAGTGCGTGCGTTGGATCTATGAGGTCCTGGGTTCGATCTAGAGGGGCAGCCATGGCCTGAGGTTAGGGAACCTGTCTGTGACTGGAAGGTTGCTGGTTTGATCCCTCATGCCAACAAGACATGACTTAAGTGCCCTTGAGCAAGGTGCCTAGCAACACACACACTTCTCACCCCCTCAACTGCTTCCTAAGCAATGGGTTGCCCACCGCTCCAGGCAAGTGTGCTTAGTGCCTCCTAGTGCGTGATTCACTGCACGAAGGGGGTTAAATGCAGAGGTCAAATTCCTCTGTGTGTGCAAGCACGCTAGGCCAATCACTTCCCTTTCACTTTCACTGGTTTGTTATCCAGCTGTCTTCACCTGTTGTGTATTAAACCCTGATTAAGTCCAAGGCTCAGCTTTCTGGCTTGCTCTGTTTTCGTGTGTGTGCTTTGCATGTTCATTACTGATCGCTCTATTTTGACGTTGCCTGCCTGTCTTTTGACCCCTGCTACAAATATTTGTTTCGCTTCTTGGAACTCACCCAAAGAAATCAGTGAGAGAGTTTACACACGTTCAGTGAGTTCACACACAGCCCCTACACACCACATGCTGCAATTAAGAAATTAGGGAAATGATCTTCACCCTAACATTTGGGAAGTGTTTTCACAGAGCAGCTTTATGGAAATTCAAATGTATTCAGATGTAGATCACTAGCTAATTAGCAAGTCAGAGGCAACAGAGGCAAAGAAAAAAAAAAAACCCAATGAGAAAGAAACCCTGAGAGGAGCCAGACTCATGAGTCATCTGGGTGACGGTGAGATTACAAATACAGCATACGGGTATGTAAACTAAGATCAAATAGCAATGTGAGTTTCAATAGAAAAGAGAGGTTACAGCAACTTTAATGTCAGAGCTGCTTATCCTACTACCTGGTTGTTGGAGTCTTGATCTCTTCGACTTTTACTAGGTTGAAAACACCCTGGACAGGTCATTAGGCCACCTCTGGGCAGGCACACTTAAACACACCAGGGGTAATTTCATATCTCCAGTTCACCTTACTGCACGTCTTTGGACTGGACTTTGGAGAACAAGAACATAAAGGATCTGTCTGGGAACCGAACCCAGGCCCATCTTGGTGTGGGGTGACAAGTGCTACTTACTGCACCACCACACTATCCACAGTAATCTTGTACAGTATGCATTTGAGATCATCCAGTGATGAAGAGTGAGACCTGAGCAACCTGAGCAGTGACTATCGTATTACTTTTAAAATCTAGTATCATTTCTAAGTATTCCCCCCGAGACCAGGCTGAATAATGTCATCACTCAGCTACACATCTCTATAGACTTGAGGAGTGTGCTTGCTCAGACCTTCTCCTCCATACTTTTTTGTTTGCTGATGGAGGGATGAGGTAGGAGGAGAGAGACAGATTTGGGTCTGCGCTCAGCACCTGAGGCGCCCCGGTGTTGTGAGACCCCAGAAAAGCCTTGTTCATTTGTGCAACATCTGTAGCACACAGACAAAATTATTAATAACCCCTCATAGCGATCTGCCAAAGAGGGTGATGAAGTGGGGGGTTAGGCCCACGGGTAGGCCCACTATACTGAGAGAGAAGGAGAGGGAGATGGAGGAGAGAGATGGGGGGGGGGTATAAATATGCTGTAATGCTGTAGGCTGGAAAGAAGACAATGGAACATAGTACCAATTACTTTAACCACACCCAGAAAACATGAGCATGTATAAATAAAATGAATACCCAATGTTTTATTCCCATTATACCCATAAGGGGAACCACCAATCTCAGCAATGCATGTTTTTTTTATTTATTTATCACAGTACAATACACTAAAGTGCCAGAAAAATACCAATATGGACGAGCCTATATATATATATATATATATATATATACACATCTACAAACCTCCCTGACTTGAACTCTATGTGTGCCTCCTTTTCTGACGAGTTACACCCGTTCAATCACGGTTGGTTCGGCTTCTTCCAACAGGACAATACACCACCACAGACATGTAGAGACGCAGCATTAATTTTAAAGGAACAATCATCTTCGTTTGGGATTTTGCCCACCAGATCCCAACATTATCGAATACATCTGGGATGCCATACAATGCTGTTTGCACACCAGTCTAACACTTGATACGTCCCCCATTATACACCATACTTCCTGCAGAACAGTCCACAATTCTGTTGTATTCTGAGGTGTAGGATGTCTGTGTTCCATTTAGAAGAGTGTTCCTCTGACCATAATTTGCCGTCTGTAGATCTGTATGGTGGCGCATTGTCCTGTTGGAAGAGGCCAAACCCAAGACATGAATGCAGGACATGAACGGGTGTGACTCGTCACAAAAGAGGCAGACATAGTGTTCACCTGTCAGACATTTGTAGACATACCAGGGGTCCCATGTGGTGGGTTTATCAGTTGTTTTTCTACTTCATTGTAAATGAAATCATGCAATTGAGTCACATACTTACATAATGTAAATGTGTAGTGTGTCCAAAAGCATTGCATGCATAAACCGGTAGGTGAACAGTCCCCTGATGATGTAGGGCATCAGGGGACATTTTGGAGCACAGTGTTGTCCAACTGGAGCCGCAAAGGCATCTGAAGCTGAAAAAGAAAAATTGGATAAAGTGTGGAAT
>JAOVVF010000051.1:7063460-7078552 GCA_028565595.1 Duopalatinus emarginatus
TTATTATTATTATTAATAATAATAATAATAATAATAATAATAATAATAATAATCATAATAATAATAACAATAGTTGTTATTATTATAAATATTGTATAGAATATTATATAATTAAATGAAAATAAAAAATGAAAACTATTTTTACATGTAAATAGACTGTATATATGCTAATTAACCACATGTAGATACACAGTTTAATAATCACACATAAATAAATAAATCCACTTTCATGCTTTGGATTTTATGGGGTTTTTTTATGCTTGTGATGATATTTGATACATATTCATATAAAATGTTTTTGCAAGTCTGTGAGTCTTACGGCAGTCTGTTACCTGTTTTACTTGGACATTTCAAAGCTACTCTATGTTTTTTTTTTTTTTTTTCTTGTTTTAATTTATCATCATTTTAAGAAATGTCTTTAAGGCTGTTAAACCAACGATACACAATAGTTTGAAATCAAAAGGCAAAAATAACAAAGTGTTCCTAATTGTGACAGAAACTAAAGAGGTCACATGACCTCATAGAGTAAATACTGAACAGGGAGAATATAATAAGTAAATAAGTATAGTACTAATTCAGCTGCACGTTTGCTTTAATTGTGTTTGAACATGAAAATCGTTTCAAGAAATCCACTCAATGCATTAAAAATATATAAATGCATTAATTACAGTGGCACATTTCTCTGCTGCATGCTCATTTAAATGTGTGAGTGTGTTAAAATGTGCCTGAGAAATGGCACTATGTGTGTGTGTGTGTGTGTGTGTGTGTGTGTGTGTGTGTGGATTGACACAAGGAGAGCCAGCCGTCCCTGCCCTCATCTTCTACCTGAGTGTAAAGTCCTGTGAAAGAGAGGGAGAGAGAGAGAAAGAGAAAGAGAGAGAGAGAGAGAGAGAGAGAAAGAGAAAGAGAGAAAAAGAGAGAGAAAGAGAGAAAGAGAAAGAGAGAGAGGTGAGAAAATGAAAAAAGTGGGAAAAAAGGATCTGCATAAGTGAGAGAGTGAGTGACAGGAGGGGTCGGCCCCTCTCTGTTTAATGACAGTGCCAGTTACACATGCTGAATTGTTTAAATACGACTCGCCAGTTTCAACAATCATCATCTTCCTTGCTTTCACCCTTCATACCCAGCAGCCTGCAAACTGACACATAATTACACACTTACTGATAGTATCGCCGTGCCGATAATTAAAAGTGCCACTGGAGGATTGCTATTGCTAGTCTACAGCTGCGATGCTGTCAGGAGGTGGAACCTCAATTCAGCGCCGTTTTAGCGGCACTCTCTCTCCACCTCGCCTCTGCCCGCGGCCTCCCTGCCGGCGCCGTAATGGAAAGGTCCCGGCTCCGAGCTCGTCGTGTCTCGCACAAACTAGGAAAATCTATTAACAATCCAATAAGTGATACACAAACAGCATCACCTGAGGGGTTAAACAGCGTGAGCCGGGGCCTGCGTGTCCCTCCATCCACGGATCAATCCGCCTCTCCATTACAGGGCCACTCACCGATCCGATTTAGTGAGGTGTCACTTTCTGAGAAAGGCGATTTTAGCACCATTAGGCACGCAGCCACCCACGTGAGTGAAGAACGAAAAAAAAAGGAGGGTGGTGGGGGGTGGGGGGGTGAAGTGCATATGCACACATTTTTAAAAAAACAGACTACGGCTGCCACTTGGAGCCTGGACCACTTTATGTTAGACTATTAGACATCTCCAGACAGAGCGGGATGCTTTGAAAGCTGGCGGTTGAACGAGGCCTGTGAAGAGGCAGCCGCTTGTAAAGACTGACAGACTCAAAGAAAGAAGGCGCTAAAGCAAGAAAAAAAAGGGGGGAACATTTCAATCCAGAAGTAATTTCCAAGTCATTTCACACATGACGACATACGTATGGTTTCTCCACTAGCTTGCACATTGATTCTTTATTTTATTTTATTTTATTTTTATATATATATTTTTTCTCTTTCTGTGCCAATCCCCTTTATCTTTCTTTCTCATTTGCTGCATCCAATATTGAGAGCGAGCTCTTCTCTCTTCTGTGCTGTAACAGAATGGAAGGCGCAGATGACTGCAGGAACGTAATATCTTGTTTTATCCCGGCTTTGCACTGATTTCATAATTGCCTCCCAGTGAAAGTGACTCCCCGGAGGCGCTGGTGGATCGATAAAACGACAAGACAAAAAAGTATTACAGAAAGTACCTTCATGTTTTATCAAAGCCTCAGTCAAACATAATAGGGGTTAAAATGTAGTGCAATAAAATAAATAAATAAATACACTGTAGTGCCAGGAAAAAAACTGGTACAGACAAGCATATGCAAAATACAAAATAACGTCACTTATGTACCTCATTGGTTGCATCCGACGTTCATCCATTGCATCTATAAAAGCTTTATAATGGTACAGGGTTTGTTTAGTTGACATTCTATGGGACCCCTGGTACAACTACAAATATCTCTGACAGGTGAACATTATGTATGTGTCCTGGGGGCAGCCGTGGCCTAGTGTTTAGAGAACTGGTCTTGTAACCAGAAGGTCCTGGATTTGATTCCCTCACAGGACAAGACATGACTAAAGTGCCCTCGAACAAGACACCTAACTTCCCCAACTGCTCCCCGGCACCGTGGTTTGGGGCCGCCCCCCTGCTCCAGGCAAGTTCACTGCTCACTAGTGTTCACTGGTGTGTGTGTGTGTGTGTGTGTGTTTGACTACATGGATAGGTTAAATGTGTTGGTCACATTCCACTGTGCAGGCACAGTAGGCAAATTGTTCACTTGCACTTTCACTTTTACTTTTTTACATTTACATTTACAGCATGTAAAACGCTTTTATCCAGAGCGACTTACAAGGTTATTGGTATTACAGGTAGGCCAACGTAGCGTTAGGAGTCTTGCCCAAGGACCCTTATTGGTGCAGCACAGACTGGCTACCCAGACTGGGAATCAAACCCGGGTCTCTCACATGGGAGCCAATGATGTTACCGCTGTACCACACCAAGACACTTTTCTGACGCATTCTGATGAGTTACATTTATTCACGTCCTGCATTCATTTTGATGTGTTTGGCCGCTTCCAACCAGACAAAAGTAGCCTAGAGACACTAAATTATGTTTAGAGGAACACTCATCTGAGCGTGGGGTTCTGCCATTCCACGCCTAAGTCACCAGATCTCAGAATTGTGGACCGGTCTGCAGAAAGTAAAGTGAAAGTGAACTTTTTGCCAATTGGGCTTGCAGACAGAAGAATGTGACCTCTGCATTCAAGGGTAGTCTAGGGCACCTCAGTCATATCGTGCCCTTTGAGCAAATCAAATTTAGGACCTTCTGGTCATGCGAGCAGTTTCCTAACCACTAAGTCAGGTGCGTCAAACTCAAATGCACAGTGGGCCAAAATTTAAAATTAAACAAAGCCGCGGGCCAATGTTGAACAAATTAACCTTTTAATATGGACCCATACAAGTTTTGCTTTAACATTGAATATGGAACAAGCAAAACTTATATAACTTAATATTGCAGACATGCAAAATCGAATTTAAAAAAAACAACAACAACAACAAAAAACATATCAATTGCATATTAAATAAAATTGAAATAGTTGGGCGCATAATGAAAGGGGCGGGAAAACCCCGGGTGGCAACTCGCCCGGCTTGCAACAGCGGTCGCGTCCACCAAATGGGAGCACGCTAATGATGTCATCAGTGCCAAAACAACAGGAGGGCATTATGGGATTTGTAGTATTAGTGATGAATGCACTGTTACAGCTCCGATAGTAATTTGATATTGCCTCGCGGGCCAAATATAATTACACTATGGGCCAGAGTTTGACACCCATGGTCTAAGTCATGACTGCCCCTAATGGTGTTCATTGGATTCAGAATATTTCTGCAAGCTTGTGGAGCCCATGCCTTGTCATATTCTGGCACTCCTGTAGGGGACCAACAAAGTTTTTGACCGGTGTACCAGTTTTTCTGGGACTTTAGTGAAACTAAACAAACAAATAAGCAAGCAAGCAAACAGCCAGACAGACAGGCATTCAGACAGACAGACAGACAGACAGACAGACAGACAGACAGACAGACAGATAGATAGATAGATAGATAGATAGATAGATAGCCACCTTGGCCTAAGTGTTTTTAAGAAAGAATGTTAATTTAACAAGTCACAACACATGTAATTAACCCAAATGTCACAGAGTCCAGAACATGAAGCTTGAGTTTGGTGCAGTGGTCCGACAAGGCAACGCTGAGGAAGAACAGCCACCTGAACCGATGTCTCTCCCCGAGCATTCCCTTTTCATCTCCATATAAACATGCATCCTGCTGTGAAAACAAATCACACTCGCTCTTCCTCCTTCTTCCCTGCATTTTTCCTCCCTTCATTCAGACCAGAGGATGCTGTGGCATCGATAATCAGGAAAAGGCTATGCACAGTTCAACACACTAACCCCTACCTGCCTGGTAAAGGTCCCTTTTATCAACACACCGCTCCTTTTTTTTCCTTTTCTCTCATCCAAGCCCAATGACCTTTCACGTCGTCCGGCTACTCGAAAAACTCGCGTGGCCCTCATACACGTGCCCTCATTATGTTCCTGTCACATCTCAGATCCTTATTGCAAAACAGCACTTTCCTCACCTTTGCTTCTGTCACCCACCCTGTTGTTCATGTGTATTAGTATATTCCAGAATGAAAAGAAAGTACAAAAGAAGAAGAAGAAGAAGAAGAAGAAGAAGAAGAAGAAAGGAGTAGGTGAAATATGTATGAATGCTCTGTCCTGGTGCTAGGAATATCATGGAAGACATAAAGCCACGCATATGGCAACGTTTAATTCATGTCATGTCTGCCAGGTAAGTGTCACTCATGCACAAATAGCATAGGTCATGACACCAAAGTGGGTCATATGAAAGCATTCCCAGAGGATTCCTGTCTATCTAATGACTTTTTAATATCCCTCTATCCTCGATATCATGCTATAGACGGGGGTATTTGTCACATATCCAAGTTATGAATGTTTCCATTCGCCTCCAATTTTATGGCAATAAAATCCAAAGCAATTAATCGCACATCAGAAGTGCGTAAACGTCAGGGAGTCGTTATGTGGTACTCATAAATATATAAGCCTACTTTTGTGCTCACTGGTTTAAAATGAATGAAAAAAAAGTCATATAAAATAAATACAATACATTTTGTTTAAAAAATGCATGTTTCATTGATTTAGGTATTTAAAAATACATTGCATATTTTCTTACTTTGGTATCAATTATGTGTGCTATAGGACTAAGTAGACATTTGGAAACAGACAAAAGAAACCTTTTATTTGAAATAAACTCAGGAATGGTGTTACAGGTTCAATGTCTACAACGATACCATAATAATATTCTTATTTATATTGTTTACTGCTTTTATTTTGAGTATGAGTGTATGTGTGTGTGTGTGTGTTCACTGTTCCTAGATTCAGGTGGTCCTGCTGCCTTTGGATCATCTCATCCAAACCATTCAACCTTCCTCCTTCTCCTCCAGCCGAGTGGCATGCTGGGTAATGATGATAAAGTAAACAGCCTGGCTGCTAAACGTGCCTTGGCATCAAGTCCGGTTCTTATTAGAGAAGAAGAGCGGAGGCCCAGCAAGTGCCCACTGAGGCCCGCAGGCCTTTCACTTGCGGGTTAGCGCCTCATTTTCTGCTGACGGCTCTTTAGGGCAACTCTTTAGGGTGGGCACTGATGGCTCCTGGAGGGGGCGTGGAGTGGACAGGTGCCTACGGCCGAGAGGGCGCTTCTTCGCAGCTGCTACCATCTGGCATGTCATTCAGGCAGGCTGGCAGCGCCCCTTGTGTCCTGCCGTCCGTGGAGGAGGCATGTCAAGGGCAGCCTTGGTACAAGCTTACTCACAGGGCAGCGCCAACCCCCCTCGGGAGGGCATCATGCCTGGGGTAGAGGGTAATTTAGCTTCCACACCCACCACCCATGCCACCTCCATGGGACTGGCAACAATAAGGGCAGCCAGTGCCAAGAATGGGCTGGGTCACCCTGCTTTTGTGTTCATGTGTATGTGTGTGTGTGTGTGTCAGGAAGGATAAACTATTCATTATGATCTGGGCAGCTGAACTCATGTTCCAATGTAGCAGAAATAAACAAAAAAGGCTTAATTACTTCTGGCCTACTGTAATGTGTGGAGCTTATGGTGTTCCCTATGGTCACTGGATTTTATTGCAGGGTATTTAAGGGTACGTCAAGGGTTCGTTGACTAGTTGTGGTTTCTTAGTTTCCTTTCTGATAAGGCGGCACAGTGATTTACTGTTTTTAATTTAGCTTAGTTTTTATTTAACAACAACAAGTTTAGTAATGAAATTAATGGCTTTAGTTGGAATATAGCCTTTGTGATTTTCAACCATCAGTGCAAACACCATGAGTAGCGTATCTTACCCAGTTATATCTGGTGATGCTTTTGGAAACCCAAAAAGAAGTACTAACTTCCTCATTTGGAAAAAATCCAGCACAGTGCCTCAAGCAATCAGCGGCTCACAACACAACAGCCAGTGGATACGCTGTATGAATATACACATTAGGCATGCTGCTCAATATGAATATATAATTCAGATTGAACAGATCATGTGATCATGAATAGGAATACAGATAGGAAAAAATAAGCAGACTATCTGAAATGCACTATTATATGTGGACATACAGTATATATGTCATTATATGTGGCAAGCTTGATTACTTAGTCAGATTAGACATATATTATGTCTAGCTGTTTATTTTCAGATTTGCTATTATTATTATTATTATTATTATTATTATTATTATTATTATTATTATTATTATTATTGTTAGTGTTGTTATTGTTGTTGCTGTTGTTGTTGTTCTTCTTCTTCTTATTATTATTATTATTATTATATTTTTTCAGGGCCCTGAACATATGCAAATAGAAATAGAGATCAGTTTGTTGGGTTACATCCCTAATACACATAATAATACTCTTTATTTATTTATGTATTTATTTATTTATTTATTTATTTATTATAACACAGTAGAAGTCTTAGTCTTAGTTTTCTTTTTTTTTCTTTTTTTTCTTTTTACATACAACTTAAATGGGTTTCTTGTCACAAAGACAAAAATAAGAATCTGTATAAAATCTAAATTTAATTTTTACCTACTGGACCTATACAGTGTAACTTATTCATTCAATTTCTAGGCCACTTATCCTGCTACTGGGTCATGGGAGGAGCTGGAGTTTATCCCAGCACTCACTGGGCAGGAAACACCCTGAACAGGCCACCAGTCCATCCTAGGGAAGATAGACAGACAGACACATTCACACACACAATCGTACCTAGGGGCAATCGAGTATCTCCAATTCACCTGAATGCATGTCTTTGGACTGTTGGAGGAAATCAGAGTTCCTAGACAAAACCCAGAGAGACAAAAGTAGAACCAAATAAGACCCTGGCTGCCTAGTCAGGGAATCGAACCCAGGCCATTCTTGCTGTGAAGCATGAGATACAAAATACACATCATCTATTCATTTATCATTGAACATCACCCCTATTTATATCACTGCACACCTCACTTACCAGCCCAATTCCTTTCACCTCAACAGCCATCATTTATATTCATAACCGCTTTGCAGGATAGCAATAGAAACAACGCCGGCCATCTCTCTAGCATGAAACATCCAGACATCCAGTGTCACTTATGACAGTTTTGATAGACACTTACTATATCAGAAAAATATCTGTGAGCACTTTCTCCATTTAAACTTCTATTGTGACGATTGCTCCAGTCTAATACAGAGCAGCATCAAGTACTCGGGCATGAGCAAAAGAGAGAGAAGAACAGAAAAGGCTTTAATTGAAGGCTGTGATGTTTGAAAAAATGTCACTGCTTTCCTGTGAATGATAGATGGGTGTACACTGAAGCACGGTCCCTTGCTATCATGTTAGAATTACATTAGCCAGCAGTTCTCAAAGCTCATTTCTGATTTAATTGTACTCTGCCACTTCCCTGTCTCTCTGAATGACATTATAACACACTCATAAAATGGCTTTAATGCTTTATAATAACTTACATTAATGCATTATTAATAGAAATGATCAAACCATTAGTTATTCGATACTTAGTTATATAATTAGACAATGTTTGAATGGTTCGAAATAATAGTTGTTCATGTGTGCACTCATTTTTACAGTGTACTCCCGAGCCCTTATAATACACACTGACATGCCCAAAATCATGGGGCAGGGACTAGTATCATACCCTTCTATCTTACAACACATTCAATCGGGCTCGTGTCAAGTGAACATACAGGCTGTGCCATTTTCTCCAGAATGCTCCTTGACCCAAACCTGACTCCGATGGCATGGTGCATTATCCTGCTGGAATACCCCATCATTGTGGGTATACATGAAACCCATGAAGGGCTGCAAACAGTCATAAGCAAGACCAGTCGGCCATAAGAACACACCCAAACCAGTATGAAACCACCACCATCCTGCACAGTGTCTTGTTTGTAACTTGGGTCCATGGCTTCATGGAGTCTATGCCACACAAGAACCATAACATCAGCCCAAAACAACTGCTATGCTGACTCATCTGATCATATCACATGTTGCCAGTCCTCTAGGGTCAAGTTAGCAACCTCCTAGTCATGGTGTTAACAGAGGTACTCTGTGGGTCTTATATCCCATGGAACACTGCACTGACCTGCAGGATAAGTGTGTGTGATGCCTCCTGCATTAAATGTGTATGTGATCTTTGCCAGAGTCACTTGCCTGTTTGTACAGACAATTCTAGCCAGATGCTGCCAGTCACATGCATTAAGCACTCATCGGCGGCCACCAAGCAGTCCATTCTGGGTAGTAATGCTGTCTATGATGTATTCCCAGTACACATGTGACACTGTGGACAACTTTGAAAATGTCTCATCCTTTTGGCATCATGCCTCATTTGAACTGCGGTCATTGATGTTGCTGTTCCGTGAACATGCTGGCCAGTCTTTAACCTCACTCACAAGATAAAACCTTACAACTTATACAGCTATGGGCATTCCAAAGCCATCCCCTGAGGCTACACCATTTCATAATTAAATTGCATATTGTTTTTGAATGACTTCTGGTATGACAATATACATTATGTTTTCCAAAAAAAAACATATATAACTTTCTTTCACAGGCTTGCAGGTCACAAACTTTGGTAATACTGGTATTTTCAAAATGTGAAAAGTCTCAGTATTTTCAGAAGCCTAAAGAATTTACTGCATCAACATTTTGAAAATACCAGTGTTTATGTTAGTGTAGTGTAGTGTTATTGTACCACATTACAACATGACTCACAAACTTGGTTGTGTTTGCAGGGAAAAAATGAACCTGTGCTGAACATGTGTTGTCAAAAGTGTAAACTGTACACATGAATTGGGTCCTCTGGAGATTACAAGTTTAAATCCCACTGATGCCACAGCCACCCATGGCCAGGATTCCAAAAGAGCAAAATTGGCCATGCTCTCAAACAGGAAGTGGTATTATGCTCTCTTTCTTTCTCCCATATTAATCACAAATACATAACTAACCAATCATACTTGGCAGGGGTACTTTCCTCTGAACGTATTACACCGTCCCTAATGTTGCATTGGTAACTGTCGTGTGACAGCAGAGACATGCCTGATGTATAAGAATGTTTAAGGAACCGTAATGCGAAAGACTAATCTCAATCAACAACCTTTCATTTCTAACCACAACCACTTCAGCAGGTGAAAAGATAACAGCTTGCTCCGAGACACATGTAGCCAGACAACCACATCATTTTGGAATTGCTACTCATGCTGTTTAACTCACTCAGAGGAAAGTGCTATCTGCCCTCTTACACATACCCAACTTCTTGTTTTGTGGCACATCTGCATTTAATATATTTGTCCAAAGTGTCCAGCAGATCATTTGTGCCCAGATTTCATCACTGCCTAAGTCACGACATCACCTACATCCTACAGAGCAATTTGTCTAGCATGCACAAGCAATAAATAAATAAATAAATAAATAAATAAATAAAAATGTTATATATTGTATACTATATACACTACTTATGTCATCCCAAAATTACTATGTTTTTCACCACCAACATCCATCTCTTCACCATTTCACTACCTGTACACCTATATATTCATTACCTGTATCATTGTCTTGTCTGTACAGTATAGTTTCTATTTTTATTTTATTTTGTGATGTCCAGACTTCAGAGCTCCTGCTTATTATTGTACTGCACTATACTGTATTGCTCATGACAAATCTTGTCAAGGATGCAAAGTATGTGGACAAAGGTGCTCCCGACTATTTCACCAAGTGATTTGCGTGACGACTCGGTGGTTATTTACCCTTTGTATTTTAAAACCAAGTGTAAACAGGGTCAGTAGGTACTGACTTCACTCACTCTTTGTTCAGCTGACTTAGTCTTTAGCACAGCTTCGATCATTGAGCGCTGGAGCTTCCACAAAAAGCTGCTATTCCATAGAGAAGTGTTAGGTCAAATGGCGGGGCAGCATCATAGAGTGTCTTTTACACCAATCAATCATAACATCTGAATCGCAGAACCACTAATGGGTGAAGTGAAAAGCATTGATTGTCTGGTTACGGTGACACCTGTAAAGCGTTGGGATACAAAAAAAACGAACACTCGGTTCTCCAACTTGTGGTGCAAGCAGGAAAAACGGACTCTGACAAGGGCCAGACTGTGATGTCTAGACAACTGGGTCAGAGCGTCCCCAAAACGACACGTCTACCCAATATACCTGCAAGTGGCCCAAAGAAAGGAGAACCAGTGAACCAGCGACAGGGTCTTGGGTGCCTAAGACTGAGTGATGTGCAGAGGCCGGCAGTCTGGTCTGATCTGAGAGAAGATCCACAGAAGGATCTGTTGTTAATTTATGTTGCGGCAGGTATAAAAGAACACCATTAGAGGTCTTGTGGAGTCCGAGCTGTGTCTTGATGGGTCAGAGCTGTGCTGGGAGCTGATTAGGCAGAAATACGAGAAATTTGAAAAGCCTAGTTAATTATTCAGACCATTATTAACTAAAAGTATATAGACATGATCACATGCTGTGAGCTAAAAAGAATGTCTATTTTTTTTCCTTTTTCTTTTTTTTTTTTTAAATTAATTGTTATTAAAATCCACGATTACCAACCCGTTTCCTAATGATGCCTGTATCCCAGTGTTTCTCAAAGAATTTGTCTGGCAACACATCAGACATTCCTGATGATACTTTCAGGCATGAAGCGGCACGGCACTCCTTTTCCGACCGGTTCAGTTCGAAAATCCTCATTCCGCTTTGCGTA
This sequence comes from Duopalatinus emarginatus, assembly GCA_028565595.1. Taxonomy (NCBI): domain Eukaryota; kingdom Metazoa; phylum Chordata; class Actinopteri; order Siluriformes; family Pimelodidae; genus Duopalatinus; species Duopalatinus emarginatus. Next base: position 7,074,760 of record JAOVVF010000051.1, read on the forward strand.
GGACTGCATAATCTCCCTTAAAATAGAGGGATGCCTGCCGTATTGAAATTGGATTATCAACCTGAACACAATCATTGCTTTCAACGATTATGCGGCTAGCAATAAACAGATGTGAACAATCATACACGAAAATAATTGAGAGCCATAAAACTTAATCCCAGAAAATCAATGGAATATAAACACAATGAGATAGGCAGTCTTAGAGAGATCGATCAGTGTTTGTAGCGAGAGGGTAATGTGTTTTCCTGCGAGAGCAGGAGCTAATCAGAGCTGAGAAAGCAGACGAATGTTACTCAGGTAGAAGCGCAGCGCTGGCTGCATAAAAAACAAGATCTATGTAAAGCTAATAGAAATATCCAACTAAGAGGATTTATATAGACAAATAATATATCTCATATATTATTCACTTTATATTATTTGTTTGTTTATTTATCAGTTTAATAATTTTACTATTAGCTCACATTTGTGACCTGTATGACATTAAATCTCAGTTAACTAGTTAAACATTTACTAAATTAGCTAACTAGTTAACTGCTAAACTAGTAAACTCGAATTGTTCAATGGAATGTCAATATCAAAAGCCTTGAGTTAAAATAACATAAACAAATAACCTATTTATTAAAAATCAGTTTCACATTACACACAAAATCAGTCACATGATATCATATCCGTTGTAGCTTTTCTATTTCCCAGCTCCAGGATTTACAGTTCCAGGGAATTCTGACTTGGAGGTACTTTCTGTTTTGGAGTTTCCACATGTTCTCCCATGTTCAGGAATGTTTCCAGTTTCTGTCTAAAAGCATGCCAGTATGTGGACTGATTCCATTAAGTGGCCCCGATGTTTAAATGAATGTGAATGTGACTGACTTCCCATTCAGGATGTATTCCTGTTTTGGGCCCAGTGCTCCCAGGATAGACACTGATTTCAACATGACCCTGACAAGGATAAATTGTTTACTGAGGTTGAATAAAAAAAAATCCTTATAACAGTTGGATATGATTGGTAAAGCTTATTTAATGAACTCACAGAAGAATATGAATTCAAATAGGAATTTACTGCTGTGTGGACTAATAATAATAATAATAATAATAATAATAATAATAATAATAATTGTGTAACACAATCTAGTTAAAAATGTGAAAAAACATTTTTTTTTTGATACTATACACTGGCATGTAATCACTATATAATTAAAAATCTATACGATGCCCTTGATATGCCGAGATCCAGCAAAGGTCAAGGCAGAAGTCTGCCTGCAAAGTGTGAGGTCACACTGCGTAGTATTATGGGTAGGCCATCCTCAATGAGGCGTCACAAAAACGCCTGTTATAGATGACTCTGACACTTTTTTTTTTTTTTTCACATGCCCACTTTTCCCTCAATCCACCATCTCCTTTGTCTTTATCAATTTTAGAGTAAGTGGCGACGAGAGTGGGAAATATATCTGTCGGTTGACTTTTGACCCCTGCCAGGGTCAGCGATGACGTTTCAGGCAGGAGCTCAGGCCTGCCTTATCACAGATTCCCACTTACAGCCACTCAGCCAAGTCAAGGCCGTTCTGCTGGAGGCAAAAACCAGACACCACTTTAAATTTCATAAGCTCCAGACATGCGACTCGGAGAAAGGGAGAAAAAAAAATAGGGAGGAGAGAAAGATAACATATGAGTCTTTCTCCCCGGTCTGACCTCCGTCTCTCCCTCTCGCTGCCTCTCTCCTGTCATTCATTACTCACATGTCTCTGCAAACCGTCACTAAGTTGGTCATTTGATAAATGAGCCAGTCGTTCTCTCATGGCTATCACTTTAGCAATCAAACAAGCAGGTCATTATATTTCAAAACACTGGATGGACCTTCAACTTCAACCAATCCAGGCCTCGTTCTGCCTGGGACGGAGGAGGGGGGACAGGCTAGATTTGGCTACGTCTGCTTAGTTTAAAACCATCTCAGCACAACTGGTCTTCATTAGCCTGAGAAGGAAATAGATGATGAAATGTCATATCTGAAGTCTAGTGTAAGGAGAGCTGGATTCTGGGAAAGCCAGGTGCTGTTTATGTTATAAGCGAGTAATTATTTAAAACTGTCAGCACACGGCTTTCAGCATGTAGATCCTGAACGGCGGCAGGAATTCCGGGAGAAATATTCAGCACGTATGGTGATTGTGAGGGTCGGTTGGATGTATGCATAAATACATGATATTGTTATATCTTGGAAATACAGTGCATTTATAATTCAAGAACACCTCTGTCTCAGACGCTGTACGAGAAAAAGAGAGTGAGTGAGACGGAGATAATCACGTTTGGCTACACATTTTAATCAGTTCGCCCAATCAAAGAGATAATTGGATTGCATTGCCTGATTGCGAGACTCGGTGAAATTGGATCGAAAATAAATTGCCTCAAACTTGTAGAAAAAAAGGAACGATTGGAAAACAAAAGGCCCTGTTCTGTAAACAAAAGGGATCTTATATACAGCAAACAGCTGTTATCGAGACCCTGAACTATTAGGCTGCAGATTTTTTCTTTTTTTTTTTTTTTTTTCTTCAAAAGTGCTCACCTGACACAGATCCAGCCTGGCTCTGTAGTCAATTAAAGGGTTTGTGCAGAAGCTGTAATGACCTACTAACCCGCTCTCCCAGGCCTCGATCCCCGGGGACAGCCCCTGTCACTGAGTTATCTATGGCCTCCTATCTCCGGTGGTGGAAATAAGTAGGGCTGGAATGTATAGAGTCAGACCCAGCTCTCTCCGCTGCTTCACTTCTGGCTAACGCCGAGGCACAGCAGATTTATATGTTTATCCCGTGTTAAAGCTAACCCGCCGGGCTTGATGGCTGATTCTCGCAGTAATAAAGAGAGTCACTGCATGTGCGTGCGTGTGTGTGTGTGAGTTGTGTATGTGTGTATGTGTGTGTGTGTGTGTGGGTACTCCGAACACGGCTGCATCCGAAATCCATCAACCTGTACAGAACAATAACAGCCCCAGCCCAGCCCCTCTGTCATCAGAGCTAATAAACTGCGCAGCACTCATTAGGACGAACACGGCACACATTATAACGGCATTATGTTCTGGGCAATGCACTATATTAATTTCCCCACCATAATGCCTGCTTTATTGTTTCCAATAAGCATTTTTAATAAGCAAAGTGATAAGTGCTTCCCTTGTAAAATGTCTCCAATTAGAGTCCCATCTCTGAAAACACGCACTCATAACAAAGTTAGAGCGTTCGGCTAATGACCGCCCGCGCAACCGCCGCCAGCCACCGAGAAACTTGACACGAGTAAACAGACGTGAATAAACAGCCTCGTACCGACTCCACTGGGCGAAATTACACCTTACATCACAAGACCGGGTGCCGGATAGAACCGAGTCGGCAGGCTTTCTTCCCTGAACATGACAAGCTGTGAGATATCGTTTCATAATATCGCGGAAAAGAAATGCAGGCATTAAATCTCTGAATCAAGGCGTCGATGTCGAGTATTACTTCTGTGACAGCTTCACAGACACAGTGTGAGCTTTAATTTTGGCGTGCGCACCCTTTCTCGGAAAATACAATATCACTTTAATTAGCTCAGGCACACAAAGGCTTTATCTCTAAACACAAATAAATGCTGTACACCTAAGAACAATTTGAGAAGGCCCTTGCTCCTGAAGTTCCCGGTGTTTTTTTTTAGTGCCTCCTCTTCTTTTATATGGCTTGGTCTACTGTGGATTGTTATTCTTGCAACTCAGTGACAGCTTATTTTAATGGATGCTATGATGTCAGGGGGCAAAGCGCACAGTTTTCACCCAGCCCGC
>JAOVVF010000051.1:7154076-7176116 GCA_028565595.1 Duopalatinus emarginatus
TAATGACAATAATAACAATAATAATAATAATAACAATAATAATATTAAAAATAATAATAATAATAAAAATAGGTCACTATGCAGCATAGGATCCATGTTGGGAAACTCTGTGTTGGGTATTTTTCATAAATCATATAGTGGGTTGAGAAAAAAAAATGAATTATGAGAGATGTTTTGGACACTGAAAGGTCAGCTGTTAAAATAGGTCTAGACTGACATTATATGTAGGTAAAGGTGCTCCAGTTAATCATGAGCAGACTGTCACAGTGCAGTTATTTAATGAGTTGATTCAGCAGCCCAGACACAGCTAGTCTAGTCCTTAGACTGTGCTTTAATAACACTGCCACCTGGGACTGTTCCCTGAAAAATCCCTCTCAGTCTGGAGCTGGCCTTGTTGCACATTTATGCTCTTGTTTTCTATTAATTATTATATTCCTGCACTTCACTTACTTCAATCATGTGTCCGCTGGCTTATCAAATTGTGTATTATGGCAAAAATGCAATGTAAGCAATACATTTACCACAAATGAGTTTTATTAGCCCTACAGTAATGCATACTTAATGCACTTTCTATTTTTTTTTTGCCCTTTTTGCTACATTGAGTTAGGGTATGGATTGCTTAACACACATTATATTGGGGTATTATAATTAAACTGAAATAAAACTGATTAAAATGCCATGCAATGCCTCTCCTCTGTTTTGTTATATTACTTCGGTCCATTAGCTCTAAAAAAGCTTATGTTGACAGACATCAGGAAAGGGGTAATGGAACAGGCCTGTGAGAAATTAAGAGCTTGTTGGGATGCTGAAGAAACAGTTTAAGTTGTGGAAATGATGCCACAGATGGTGTGTTTCTGTAGGCCATATGAAATGCCACATGGCACTAGCATTGACATGCCACTTACAAAAGCAAACATGCGCCTGGAAGCTGATGGAGAAAGATTTATCAGCCTCAAACTGAGCCTCAGCCATCTCACTTAGAATCTAAATTAAAACCCATTACAAACGTGCGGCTTTTACACAGTACCCTTATTACAAAAAGATCAACAAATTAATATCATTCTATCAGATACATTTACACGCTGCACGTCTCTGTTAGGCCTGGGTTTGAGATGCGGATCTGATCTAGGATTAAATTAAGAATTATGCTGAGACTAAATCGATTAGTGACAAATAATAATAATAATGAAAAAAAGTATCTGCTCTTTAGCTTGAGGAAGTGATGCCTAATGAACTTGTTTCTCTCTCTCTCTCTCTCTCTCTTTCTCTCTGTGTCTGTCTATGAATATCAATTCATCTATCCATCTGTTAATCCATCCTTATATATATATATATATATTACAAAAAAATAAATAAATGAATGAATTGAAGGATTATATAAATAGATAAACAAACATATTGTGTAATCAAATAAATATTGTTGCTAGATGGATGGATAGATAGATGAATGGATAAACAGATGGATATATAAATATATAAACAGAGAGAAGGATGGATTAACAGATTGATGGATGGATGAATTGATATTCATAGACAGACAAGCAGCTTGTATGATTAAATAAGATGTTCCTGGATGGATGGATGGATGGATGGATGGATGGATGGAATGATAGACTAAAAAAATTAGGGAATCATAAATAAACAGCCAGATTGTATGAATACATTGTATCTACATGGACAGAACAATAGATGAATAGGCAGATGAATGGATGAAATGATAGATGAAGGACAACCAGCTTATATGAATTAATTAATATGTTGTTTTTGTATGGATGGATGGATGAATGGATAAGCGGATGGACGGATGGACGGAAGGATGGGTAGGTGCAAAGATAGATTGAGGATAAGTAAACAAACAGCCTGTATGAATGAATTGATACACTTTTTCTGAATGGATGGATGGATAGATGGATTGATAGATAGACGGATGAAAGGATAGACTAAAGAAAAATAGGAGGAGAATAAATAAACAGCCAGATTGTATGAATACATTGTTTCTAGATTAATAAAATGATTGATTGATGAGAAGGTAGATGAATGGGTGACAAGATCGATGGAGGGTAAATAAACAACTAGCTTATATGAATTAATTAATATATTGTTTTCGGATGGATGGATGGATGGATGGATGGATGGATGGATGGGTGGGTGGGTGGATGGATGGATGGATGGATGGATGGATGGAGCATAAGCAAACAACCAGCTTGTATGAAACAGCATTGTTTCTGGATGGATGGATGGATGGATGGATGGATAGATAGATAGATAGATAGATAGACAGATAGATAGATAGATAGATAATTATGTCTTCTGACTACACCAGTGTATGTAAAAGTCTCCAAACACACCCACCACCTTTCACACTGCTCCACATCTATCATAAAGGTGTAAGGCATGTTTCGTTTCACCAGCACTACCTACACCGTGGCTTCCCTCCGTTTTTGAGTACCAAGGGAGGAGTAAAACTGCTGAGAGAGGATGATGTGTTTGTGTGTGAGTGCGGGTGTGTATGTGTGATAGATGGGTGAAAATGTGCATGGTTCAACAATATCATAGTTATTATACATACTCGTGCTGTACAGTAGGTAGGCTGCTGGGCTACAACTGCAAAAAGGGGAAAAAAAAAACAAACAGCACTTTACACCGTCAGCCACATTCACTTCTCCAAACCACAGAGCCACTGGGATCCAATTTCATCTCTCTCTCTCTCTCTCTCTCTCTCTCTCTCTCTCTCTCTCTCTCTCTCTCTCTCTCTCTCTTTATCTTAGGCTGCAGGACATAAAGAAGTCCTACACAATAATCACATATACTGGATTCAGCCATATTAGTGAAGAAGACACAAGACAAATGCAAATGTTTTTTTCTTACCAAGGCAGAAATATCAATTTGGTCTAGCAGGCAAATGCATAAAAAAAACAAACCAAAACCAAAAAGAAAAAAAAATGTTGCCGTGCATAAAATGTGTATTAGTGCACCGGTGTGTTGTGTCCTCGGCACAAGAACTGCTTTTATTGTAGGAGCAATACCAAACAAATCACTGCTATATCACAAAATGTCCCCGGTCAAAACTGGCTGGAGGCAAGTGATATCTCCAAGTAAACAGTATATGAAGACCATATCTTAAAATGATAGATCACCTCATTTTGCCGTGACAGAGGTCTTTCCTGCCACAAACATCCGTCATCGAAACTTCAAATCATAGACGGAGGAAGCGAGCAGGCAAGGCAAGCAGGAGAACTGGTAGAGGTTTGACACACAAATATCTGAACCAATTTAATACCCATTAGGTACAAATGCATGCAAAAAAATAACAGAGACAAATTTTCCGTGACCTCTGCATCAGACGGGTGACATTTTATTTATCAAGGTCAGAGCATTGCTTCGGCTAGATTTGTCTGAATCACAGTATGTGTGTGTTACTGAGACTGATACAGACCTGGTGCTATTTTTCAATTCAAACCTCAGGTTATTATAATAAAACTAGTCAACATATTTATTACACGCATGTATATATGCATGTAGTTGTTTATTGCTTCAGTAATTCATTTATTAATAAATAAAATAAAATAATAAGTAAAACTAAAGGTCATAAGCCAAGTTTCCTTCTTATATAATGCCAAAAATATTGCAAAAACACAGTAGATAACATTTTAAATTGACATCTTACTTGTACCACAGGGCGGCATGGTGGTGCAGGTAGTGTGTGTGTGTGATACACAGCTCCATGGATCGGAGGTTGTAGGTTTGTTCCTTGCTCAGGTCTCTGTCTGTCAGGAGTCCGGTGTCTTTTCTCCGTTTAGGTGGATTGAATTTAGGTGCTTAATTGCCCTCTGTGTGAGTGTGTGAGTGAACGGGTGTATGCGCTGTACCCTGCAATGGATATACACCCTGTCCAGGGTGGTATTCTTGTCTTGTGGGCAGCCGTGGCCTAGTGGTTAGGGAACCGGTCTTGTGACTGGAAGGTTGCAGGTTCGATCCCCACCCAGGGCAAGACATGACTGAGGTGCCCTTGAGCAAGGCACCTAACTCCCCTAATTGCTCCCTGGGCGCTGTGGTTTAGGGCTGCCCCCCGCTCCGGGCAAGTGTGTTTCACTGCATGGATGGGTTAAATGCGGAGGTCACATTCCTTCTGTGTGCAAAATAGTTCACTTTCACTTGTGCTTAATATAAAATATCACAAAATATACATTAACACCACCTGCCTAAACAGCCACCAAACTTGCTCTGACACAGCGAGGCATGAGCTCTGGCATAGGCATGGACACAAGACTGAAACATTAGCAACAGATTCTTCTGTGACATCAGACAAGATGGCCTAACCTTTGCCCTCCCCAGCACATCAGTGAGCCTTGGGTAACCATGACCCTATTGCTGGCTCAATGGTTGTCCTCTCTTGGTTGTACCACTTTCGGTAGATACTAACAATGCATACTGGGAAAACACCCCTACAATGCCTGGAGATACTCTGACCATGTTGTCTAGCCAATAAGACACCAATAAGGTCAGAGTCGCTCAGATCCTTAAACTTGCCCATTTCTCCTGCTTCCAAAACATCACAGTGTTGCTGTCTAATACATCCCACCACTCGACAGGTGCCATTTTAATCAATCAATGTTAATCAATGTTATTTACTTTCATAATAACTTGTGTATATATTGTGATCAGGTTTTTAAAGGAAAATTTGGGATATTGGATAAGTATTAATATCAGCTGAAATGAAAGTGAACTATTTTGCCTACTGTGTTTGCACACAGAGGAATGCAACCTACACACACACACACACACTAGTGAACACTCTTGCCCGGAGCAGGGGGCAGCCCCAAACCACAGCACCCAGGGAGCAGCCAGGGGAGTCAGGTGCCTTGCTCAAGGGCACCTCAGTCATGTCTTGCCCTGGGCGGGGATTGAACCCACAACCTTCCGGTCACGAGACCGGTTCCCTAACCACTAGGCCATGGCTGCCCCAACAACAGAGTGCCATCTGGAGATGGTGGGGATTGAACCCAGGCCCTCATACATGCAAAGCATGCGCTCTACCACTGATCTACATCCCCTTGAGCTGATTCTCAAGCTTCTGGTTTCAGCCAAGAAACTCATATTGTGGCATTTGTTTGATGCTTAATGCCATTTAAATTTATATTAAGTCTAGTATGTGGTAAGAAGCGTAGACCTGCAGAATTACGGCATCGTGGATGGATTCGATAACGTTCAGATCTGGTCACTTAGATGTAAACCCCAAACTCAGATGAGTGTTCCTCTAACCATAATTTGGTGTCTCTAGGCATGTGTGGTGGTGCATTGCATTGTTAAAAGAGGCCAAACAGACCGGAATGAATGCAGGACAGTAAGGAGGCACAACATAGCACATTCCCATGTCAGAGATGCTTGTAGACATACCAGGGACTCATGAACTGCCCTCTAAACAAGTCACATACCATCATGAAGCCACCGGCAGCTGGGGTATTTTGTACTTGTCTGTACCAGTTCTTTTGGCATTATGATGCACTGTTTTAGACAGATTTAAAGTTGTGCCTTTAATCATGCATGTTGGAGAACTTTTGTTTCTTTGAGCGAATACAAACATTTTTTTTTTATATTTTAAATTCTAAAAAGTCTATTATTTAATAATCTCACTGCGTTAACAGCATACAAAAATCCATCAACAGTTACTGAATTTGTAGATTAAAGATTTTCTTTTTCTCTTCTGACTCAGGAAGGCAGAGGACATGAAATAAACATTCAAATCGTTTCTTTTAAGACGTGGCCAGTGCTAACTGAGATAAACATTTCTGTTTCTAATGAGTGCCTTAAGGCCAGTGTCAGAGGTATCGATTTATTGGAGCTCAACATCATAATCGTCAGGCCAACAGACCCCCGGCATCACCCCACCCACCCCTCTGCACGTCCTCCCCTTACGTTGCTTGGTGGCGGTTGAAAAATGCCACATTTTGTACACAAGCCAGGCAGGGTTTGATGTATGGCATGAGTGCGTTGCAAATGAGACAGGAGAACATAACGCAATAAGAGAAGCAAAGCACGGGGAAAAAAAGCGATCGTTTTTCATTTGATATGAAATATTCAAAAGACTGAAATCAGGGTTTTAACATCTTTCCAGGAGTATTACTTTCTAATATTTAAACTGAAACATCCATAATGAGACATGAAAAGGGAAATTGTAGGGAGTCGAAAACCAGGTTATGCGTTTGAAGAAATTATTCTTGAACTCCATTCATAATACTGAAGTACTGCCGGGATCCTACAAGGTGGTATTAATATAATACACCTTATTTCTGTCTGAGCTCGTTTTTTTTTTTTTCTCTGTTTTGGGGGTGGTGTGTGTCATGCATGTGTGTGTGTGTGTGTGTGTGTGTGTGTGTGTGTGTTTGGCGGTGGGTGGAGGGGGTGCCGAAATTAATTCAACCCATCTGTACCAGCTTCTGTAATTCATGTGAAAAACTAATTAGACTTTCAAGTGTTGCCTTTAAAACAAACATGACCTTACAACCATAAAATATTTTGAGACGGGTAAAAAAAAAAATGTGAAAAATATTGTAGTAGTGAAGATTTAGCCAGGCCGAAATATGTCTGCATAGGCTTTCTCTCATTAACATACCATGCATAAACAATAAACATGCTGGCTCATTTGCATATAAATATAAACAATTCATTGGCGTATCTGGATTCTGGTCACACGTACGCGGTGCTATCGGCTTACATTTCTATGTTTGCGCTAACCAAAAAAAAAAAAAAACAATGATCGTTTTTTTTTTTTTTCTTTTTATAGGCTAAGGACCTGGCTTTTTGTCGGGCTAAAACTGCCCCCGATTTCATGCGCATTGTTTTTAGTTAATGATTTTCAGCTGTTTGTTGTTCCTCTGATAGCATGAAAATGTACCATATGCTCAGCCAAAAGACAAATGATTAGCAAATGAAATTCTGGACAGCTGTCTGACTGAAAGTGTTTGGTTGATAGCATTCTGCTATCATAATTAGCTTAAGCTTTGGGTTAATTAACTTTCTACCTGAATATGCATAATAATGGAAACAGTGCGAGAGGAGAAGAAGGGGAGGGGGAGGGGAGGAGGGGAGCAAAGCGCTTCCATCACATCACAACAACAGCAGCAGCTTTTTTATTTGCTATTTCAAGAGCGTATTAGAATTTCAAGAGTGATTAATCCCGCGGATGTTCTCTCATACTGTAGATCTTATTTGAGCGCCAGATAATGCTGAAACAATTGGAATCTATTATAACAACAGGAATGGCATTTTCGAATTGTAATTAAAGTTGGTGAAAGGAAGCGCTGATTTTCGAGCACTTTTTTTCCGAGTGAGGAACGTCAGCTGGTTTGTAGACGAGACGGATACAAAGGAGAGGGCTGAATGTAGCCATGTGTATCGAACATGCTTTATTAATGTCAAATATGTTCCGCCATATTCATGATTAGCTCTTTTATTAAAGTTGCTTTTGTCTCGCGTCAATTTGACTTTAGCTGGTACAGAATCCGGTGACTCTAATGGTATGGAGTTTGCTTAGCTGGCATTCTATGGGACCCCTGGTACATCTACAAACGTCTCCACCACACATGTATAGGGACACCAGATTATGGTTAGAGGAACACTCGTCTGAGTTTGGGTTTTTTGCCGTTCCCACCCGGCATTGTCAAGCACATCTGGGAAGCTATGTGATTTTTTTTTGATGAGATATGTGATATTCTTATATACTACATATACTCTGAACACACAAGGTTTGTGATGTGATTAGCAGTTTTGCTTGGTGTTGTACTTTTTATCACAAGTTAGACCAGCTATTTCTGATGCAGTTCCAATGGAATCCCAGTGATCTCAATATAACAAAAGGCATAAGCGTCAGATTTTGCTGTAGGCCATCTTCAGTTCTCACTCACAATGTCCAAGTATTGCTCAATATCATATTACGTGAGAGTGAAAGTGAACTATTTGACTACTGTGTTTGCACACAAAGGAATGTGTCCTCCGCATTTAACCCATTCGTGCAGTGAAACACACACACCAGTGAACACTAGGGGGGCAGTGAACACACTTGCACAGAGAAGGGAGCAGTTGGGGAAGTTAGGTGACAATCATGTCTTGCCCTGTGCAGGAATCTACAGACCTTCGGGTCATAAGACCAGTTCCCTAACCACTAGGCTGCCCCATATTGATTAGTCTGGCATCAAAGCAGCAGGAACCACAAACGTTGGATTTTCATATGACATGGTTATGTCAGAGACTCAGCTCAGCTACAAGAATAATAATGTGGATGGTGCATACCATGGTGCATACCAAAAGTCTAAAGCCCCAAGTGGTCACGTGAGATTTCGGTGGCTCTCTCCATTCACGTGACTCCCGACGCCCACCTAAGTCCCGTATTCTGTGATACTAGTTAGACTATCTAAGCCACTCCGGCACTTATGTTGGGCATAATTGCTATATGTATATCCATTTCTGTAAGTATGCCTTGAATGTTCTCAGGCATTGTTTCATTTCTGTATTCTGGATTCTTTTGTCCATGTTCATGCTTTGTTCCTTTTGGTCTTCCATGGTTTGTGTTTTTGTACTATTTCTGCTTTGTTTTGACGTTAATAAAGCCTTCCTAGCACTACCATCCTAAACCTAGCTATTGTGTGTATTTTTATTATAATACACTCACCTAGACATGACAAAAACACAGCCGCTCTGTCTCTTTAGACAAAGATGAAGCAAGTGATAGAGATGAAGCAAATCCTATTGCATTACAATTAAGTGTGTCAAGCAGCATTGTGGATGATCTAAGAAACCATTACACTGACATACATGGCCTAAACCCTTTTAAACATTTGGCGGAGACACTTATCCAGACCGCCTTACACTTATCTGACTTATGCCATTAAGCAGCTGAGGATTAAGGGCCTTGCTCAAGGGCCCAGCAGTGGTAGCCTGGTGGTGGTGGGATTTGAGCACACAACCTTCTGATCAGAACTCCAACACTGTGCTACCACTCAGTGAACCTCAACTAAAACCTCAACACAAGTACTGACTGTTCCTGACTGCAGCTGGCTTCATCAACAAGACCCGGGAACACATGGAAATAAAATGAACTCAAGCTGATTGTGTATAGTAATTCTATTTGTATCTCATTGCACTTTTTTTATTGCACACCTCTTTTGTATTGCACATCTTTTTTTTTTCTGGATAAATGTAATTTTTATATATTTTATACATGTATTTTTTTCCCTTATGTATTGTATTATATTTTTTGTAAATTGTCTTGGCCAATAAAATGATTCTGATATTTGTCAGGGCTTTGCCTGGCTTCACCCACTCTGAACACCCACCCATCACACCCATTCTCAGTTCCTGTCTTACTGACTTACTGTTGTACACAGATCTTCAGCATTTCTCTTGATTGTGGCAGTTGTTGTGACATTGTTTTGAGTTTCACCTTCCTCCTGTGTTCATCTATTTAAGCCTGTTGGTGCTCCCATTAGAATGCAAAGTATCAGGATGCCATTCTACCCAGAACGAAGGTTGTTTTCATCAAGTCTGTTTCTGCCAAGTCAAAGTATTGTGATTTTGTGTGTTTTGAAGCTTACCATGAACTCTGACTAAGATTATCTGAGATTACAGAGGGGAGGACAACCCTATGTACTAGTCCAGCAACGTCCCAAACCGACAACCTTCTGGAAACAAGGCTGGCTCCTTAACCACAAGCCCACTGCTGCAGAAACTAAAACTCTTTCAAACATGTACATTTATGGCATTTGGCAGATACGTTTATCCAGAATGACTTGCATTTATCTCACTTACACAAGTGAGCAGTTAAGAATTACGGCCATTGCTCAAGGAATGCAGCAGTGGTAGCTTGGTGGTGGTGGTGGGATTTAAGCTCACACCCTTCTGATCAGAAGTCCAATATTTTAACCACTGGGATCCCTGCCTGGGATCTGTCTGCCAATGAGCTGAGGTCTATTCTGACCAAAACCTCTAGGCAAAAGATTATGTGAGATTCCCCTTGACGTTCTGATGGCCAGTCAGCTGACCACTGCCTACTTTCTGTAAGTTTTACCTCGAGATTTGGAATTGCGGTGAGTCTCTGTCTCACAAGTCAAAAGTTGTTAAACTGACAAAAAGTAAACTTCATTCCAAAATAAATCTTGGACGCCATTGAAAATCACAGGTTAATTATAAAGATCATCATGCAAGACATTCAGGGTGGGTTTTTATCTCTAATTACGTCTCTCATACAATCCCCAAAGCTCTGTCCAGCTATTTAGCTTTGCATCATTTGTAAATCAACCGTTGAGTCATGGAGGATGGAACAGGACATGACCGCATCCCTCTTTGAACTTCGTGCATGATTTACCAAAGTGGCCACTAACTCACTGATCATGTTAAAGACACAACGGAGAGGCCTGAGGCAGCTGCTCCGACAGCCTGGACGCTGATTTTTTTGGAGTAAAGAACGCTGTTTACATCCCCCAAAGCACCAGCGAGTCTAGCACTTCATTCTGGAGGAAGTCATGCTTGTGAGTGACATGGTGGATATATCGCCTGGTCCTGAGAGAACAGAAGAGAGAATTATACTGTATGCTCCACCACGCGTGGCGCTGGATAAAGCACATTTTACCAAGACTGAAGAACTTTTTTATTTTCCTCTCGAGAAGCTAGACACGGACATTTGTCCCAAATACATTTCACTAGCATTTCACTCACACATACTATGAAGCCTGTATTCATAAATCCTCATGTGGAATTCTTTTCAGTATATAATCATTTTATTAACTGTAATAATGTGGAGAGACTGGGGTTAATAATGTGTTATGAATGATTTATTGATTTGTTGCTTATTGCTTTACTATCATGTTGTAACTATTTATTATAACATTATGTGTTCTACGGCACAAAATATATATATAACTCTAAATGTTTTTAAAAAATGACAGTCACACCAACATGATCACACTGTCTAAACAGGTTAAATGTGTGCTATGAAAACTCACCAACATGCTTTCTCAGTATATTTATTATTATTGTTATTATTATTATTATTATTATTATTATTATTATTATTATTATTATTATTATTGTTGTTGTTTTGTTGTTATTATTATAATTATTATCAATATAAAAGATTTGATTTTTTATATTTATTTTTGAAAATCAGATGTTTTGGATAATAGCAGCATGTGTGTATGTATGTATGTATTTATTTATTTGTTTGTTTGTTTGTTTATTTACACAGAAAGATTTGTGAGTCCTTTACTGATCATCCTGGCAGTGTCTCTGGGAGTGTGTGGGATTCTGATCACTGCTCAAACCATGTTCATTTATAAAAGAATATTTTTATTTTTATAATTATCACGGTGGTGAGTATTTATAATATTTATTAAAGTTTATAAAATGTCTTAGATTTGGTCTGTTTAGGGAAATAATATAAATAAAATTTAAAAAATATAAATAAAAATATAAATAAAAATATATTATATAAAATATAAAAATATTTGTATTCAGTGGAGATGTTTGTATTTCCTTTTATATCTAGAGAGACATCATCAAGGTTCTGTGACAGAAAAAACTGATCAGGTACGGTATACACTTATATACACACTGAACACTAAAGATCATGCTGTTATAGGAAAAAAAAATCAATGCTTGTGTGGTGTCATAAAGCAGAGCAACTGTTACAATTCCAATGTTGATTATTTTTTCTACAACAGCGTGTTCTGAAATGTTTTCCAAACTCAGATTGTGACAGATTCTTATTTAGTGAAAATGTTTCCTGTTCATTTCCACAGGGTGGTGATGTGGAGCTGAATTACACTGCTTTACATTTCAATAAGAGGAAAACCAAACAGAGGAAGAGTGAACGACCTCAAGACATTGTGTACTCTGAAGTGAGACGTCTCACCGTCACAGAATAACTCAGTTCTATAATCCATACTAATTCTTCAACTTTGCTGGAAGATCCAAATCATATCTGTGTTTGTCATGGAGCTGGTAACATCTCTCCAGAAGGTTCTGGGTCACTTAGATAGTGAAGGCCTCAGCTGTACAATGACACTAAACCTGGCAGTGTTGTTACTGTGACATTCATGAGGAACACGTCTCGTTTTATATCTCTCCTCCTGTCTGGACAACAGATAATGTCGCCTGATGGTGTTGAGGTCCAAACATATTGTGTATAATCTGACCCACACTTGGGTCATCATACAGAATCAGAATAAGAAGAATCATCTTCAAAATAGAGACTTATAGAGAATTCATAACATTTTCATTATTAGGTTTTATTTTTATTTAAATTAAATGTGTTGTAAATGATCACATGATTCAGTTTTGTTAAACCGCTTTGTGAAGTTATAAATAATAAATGTGGAAGTGGAGTTTAGGTCCCTGCCAGTCTGTCTGTGTGACTGAACCCAGACACTACCCACTGCATCACCATGTCACACAGATAGACTTCACACCTGAGAAATATATGCCACCTAGTGGTTAAAACTGGTGTATGCTTGGATCAATTATTCACATTAAAATGACTGAGTGTGTTTTAAATCCATAGCTGCCCCCCTGTTGGGACCTGAAGTGTTTTTAACACTTACTAGATCAGTATATAATACACTTATTTTAAAATGTACATACTTTACATACTCATTCTAGTGATGGGAGGATTGACTGGCTATAGGTTGGAATCAGCCAAGGCTGGTCAGGTTTTGGTCAAATGTGCTGATCAGATAATATTTATTTTATTACTGATACAGTGGTGAATTGAATGAGCTACATTGCGCTAGGTTTACAAATGTTAAAAGCTTTACTGTGTACAAAAATGTGTACAGTGATTATTTTAAAAAGAAATAAAAAAAAATAAATTAAATTAAATTAATGAAATTATCGCCTTAGCCAATAGTTTTGAACAGATGCAGAGTACAGATTATAATGAAATATATATGTGCAAACAAACCATATATATGTAAACAAGGAGACAAATCAAGTTCAGAGAGATATTAAATAATATTTTTTATATATACTTTTTGCTTTATATTCAATCAATTAATAAAATTAATATGAATATTATATTTATATTGCATTATATTTATGTCCAGTCATAAATATAGTCCAGTCATAAGGAGACGTTAAAGAGACGAGAGCTTCACTCCCAGCCAAAACTCGCCACATCAGAGTACAGAGTTCTGTCCACGTCTTCATCTGTCTTAGTCGTCTCTTTTTCTTTTTTTCCACTCCGTGTAGAGAAATGTACCGCAGCATACTGTAGATCAGCTTCATTCTTAGTCTGGTATTAAACACAACCAAAATATTCTTTTTTTTTACTCTTCGATTCACTGCATCCCCAATCTTACAATATTACCTAAGCAATTTAAACAATAATACACACACACACACAGACACACACACACACACACACACACACACACACACATGCTTGCTTTGGCTCTCGACGGAGGCAGTTGCACTTTCTCCCTCTTCTCTCCCTTATCTCTCCTGCTTTGCTTCTCCTGTCTTGTGTACAGTCTACTGTCTTGAGAGACTCTCCCTGCACTGCTCTTTGAATTACAAAAATAGATTTGATCAACTAGTCTCTCCATGCAATTGACACCATCTTCTCGACAAGAAGTTTGGGGGAACCAACCTGTCCTGCCGGAACATTTGCAGCTGGCTACACGATGGACGCGTAGGAGAAGTGGCGTGTCATGTGCATGGAACCATGATAATGGGTATTTTGCTGATTGGATTGGGCATTGCCCTGGGTTATCCTGAAATTCAAGGAATTGGGACAGCTGTGTCCCAGCAAATTGATGTGGTTGTCAGAGCTGTTGGCACTCATACTGTGACTATGAATCGCAACATGGAAATCATCTTGGAGTAGTTTTCGGCCTTGCAAAGGAAATAAGATTGATTTAGAGTCCAGAATGGACAAACAGAGTAGTTGTTAAATTGAAACGCGACTTCTCGCCCTAAACCTAAAAAAATCTTTTCTGCTTTCGGCTCCCCGTATCAGCACTGGCTTTGGCCAAGGCCGCTGCTAGAACAACAACTTCTCTGGAAGAACACTGCAGCAAGACGCTCTTGTATCCCTTAACCGATTTCCCCTAGACACCTGATGATTGTTAAATCTGCCTGGGGCCCGATCAAGGTTGGCTCCATGGCAACTTGCTGTGTTATTGCTATGACACTCTGTGGACTGAGAGAACCAGGTTAGGCGACTCCTCCAGGACTCCCCACTACCCCCAACCCCCCATGCCTTCACTGCCACCTCCCCTTTTCCCATGTACTCTGTATTCTGCACTTTCCGCATCCCTGTCTCCCCCCCCTTGTCATAATTGTATGTATACGGACGGGTTGATGGCTAATTATGCTGGTACCAGTGATTATTGACAATAAAGGGCTTACAACTACTACTACTACTACTACTACTACTACTATCACTATTACACACACTCACTCACACACATTTAAAATACTGATGTACAAAAGCAACAGAAACATATATAACATATTATTTTGTTTACACACACACACACACACACACACACATATATATATATATGTCATATTTATATTAAATTATGTTTACATAACAGTAAAGTTAATTTATAAGTAAACTCACCACCTCAGAGTACAGAGTTCTGTCTACGTTTTCATCTGTCTCAGTCGTCTCTTTTTCTTCTTTTTCATGCTGTTTAGAGAAATCTACCACAGCATACTGTAGATCAGCTTCATTCTGATATTAAACAAAACCAAAATATTTTTTTTAATCTTCAGTGCATTTATTACATATCCCTAATCTTATAGCATTACTTGAACAATTTGAATAATAATAATAATAATAATAATAATAATAATAATAATAATAATAATAATAATACTTTATATATATAAGTGAAGTTTGCCATGTGCTTTTTCTTAATCAATATCTCCTGATCAGAATCTAGAATCCAAAGCACTATATGTAGACCAGCCTGAACAGTGTGTAGAGCTGTTCTTTAACCATTACTGAACTCTGAATTAACATTAATCATTAATCAGTTAAACATTAATTAACATCAATCTTCTCCTGATACATGAAAGGAAAATAATGTAATTATTATTGTTTTTCTTTTCTCCATGCAGAAATTAATAACTGGGGTCCTCACCTGGACTTCTGTGTGTCCGTGCTGCTGTGTGCTGTGGTGTGTGTCACAACAATTCAATGCATCTAAATAAAAGTAAATAGTATTGTAATTTATTCTATTATAAAATAATCTGACAATTTGTACAGGTGTCGGTGTTCCTAAGCCGTCCGCTGAGGAAACGCCAATTCATACTCATGTTTTGCTATTCTATGATATTGTTTAACATGACAATTTCTGCATTATATGAATGTATATACCTTGCATATAAATCATTTAAATAAATAAATAAATAATAAATAACTACTTACTATAGACTCGCTGACCCAGCTCTCGGTTTCTCTTCATACAAAACAGGTAGATATTCAGGATAATGGACATTAATAAAGCTTGAGAGAGACAGGTGATGATGGGAGCATAGATATTAGAGCCACATTGCAGGTTGCCCATTCGTTGAGATGCTGTCCGTTCCAAAGGAATTAAAAATAAATTAATTAAATATATGTATAAAATAAAAAAGTGTGTCAGTACAGCAAGATTTCCAAATGTTTCTTTAATAATAATAAGCGTGTACATGCATGAGATACTCACAGTTGTAGCAGGCCAGCAGATGTAATACCATACTATAGACATGCTATGGTACAAATGCTGTGCTGTGTGTCTGCTACACAGAACTAACCACAGCACCACCACTCCCATTTACACCCATGTCTTCTGTGCAAAGATCAGTGTGAACAAGACAATTTATCAAAACTTTAACTTGAAACCAAGAAACATAAAATGTAACATATGCTTACAGTTTATGGGATACATATAATGAAATTCAGTATGTACAATTTTATACACACTATGTGTCCATGTCCATGAGTCTCAGCCATAACATTAAAACTACATGCACTTACAGGTCAAATAAATAACATTAATTTCATCTCATTACAATACCACTTGTCAAGGAGGTGGAATACTGTATATTAGGCATCAAGTAAACAGATCCTCCAATCCTATGTGTTTGCAGAAAAAGAACTGAGATCTGAACAATTTTAACAAAAATATCATTGTCATGGCTAGATGACTGGTTTATCTAAAAAAAACCAGCATCTTTAAAACAGCAGGTCTAATGTGGTGTTTTCCAGTATACAGAGCACAGTACATACCAACACTGAATAACAACCGGTGAACCAGCAACAGTCTGACCGTCAGTGGTGTTGGTCTGATCCTTCATAAATAAAACAATTTTAATTACTATAATCATTGATTACACATAGCTACACATATGTAACAGATTCCAATCAGTTAACTGTTTAACATTAGATCTTGAGTGAGAGTAACACAGTCAGTCAGTATTGTGAGAACAACTTGATCTGTTAAATGTCTGACTTGAACTGTTAAAGATCATTACTTCCTGTCACTGAATTCACACGTGTCTCTGCAGTCACACTTTTTTTTCTTCTACAAATAGTTGCTGGAACATGGCTGTGCTTACACAGGAAGTCTAGCAATAGCTTATAAAAATAACCACAACACATGCTTGCAGCACAGCTTTAATCAACTGGGTGAAATGTCCAAACAGCAACTTCAGATTCTCTACTTAACACGTATTTACTCAGAGATACTTAAAACAAGAATTAAATCGATGACTATTATTTATAGTAATATGCAGTATGTGTAAAAGATTTATCATTATTACAGTACCAGTGCACCATGATTTCCTGGCTCGAAGTTTAAAGCCGCAACACATTTCCCCCCTATTTAGATTTACATACCACTTATTCTACAACATGCCTGATGTGCTTCCTGTATATTCATTTGGCAGAGTATTAGACAAATTAGTATATGTATTTTAGTTCCGAGGAAAATAAAAAAAAAAGTAAATAAATAAAAAACTGGTCAGAAACACTGTGCGTATGTGTAGTGAAGTGATCAACCTCTAGTGAATACACACAAGGGGCAGTAAGCACATTTACCCTATCCATGGCACCAAAAGGGAGTGGTATGGTTAGGTGCCTTGTGTGAGAGCTGTTGCATCTTGAAAGTCAGTGGATACATGAAATTTCACCACAATTGGTAGAAGACAGAGCTGCTCTACATCCCAGCAGTAACTGGTTGTCATCATGATCTTTTGATTTCCTTTGAGAAGACCATGATCACTCCAGCTACAGGGGCACATAGTCTAGGAGTTGTTCTTGACAACCAACTTCCCTTCCCTGTTTATGTTGCAAACTTAGCTCGGTCATGCGGATTTCTCCTTCACAACATTCAGAAAATCCGACCATTTCTCTCGAGAGAAGCTGCTCAGGTACTAGTCCAGTCTCTTCTCATCTCAAGACTGGACTACTGCAACTCTCTCCTGGCTGGTATTTCCATACATGCCATCAGGCCCCTACAACTGACCCAGAATGCAGCAGCTCAACTCATTTTTAACCTTTAGCCATGTGACAAGCCCTTTCTGCAAACACTTTACTGGCTTCTTATAGCAGAACGTGTTAGATATAAAACCATGATGCTGGCCTACAAAGCCAAAAACAGTCAAGCTCCCTCCTACCTGATGACAATGAGTAAGGCCACACCTAGAATTTTTCATACTTCAAATACAACTGACTTGACCCGCCAAGACACATGCAAGACACACTGGAGGCATAAAAAAAGCAGTACAAAGAATTACAACCAGTGAACCAGTGACAGGGACATCGGGTGCAAAGGCTGACAGTCAATAATGTTGGTCTGATGCTTTATAAATAACCAATTATAATTATTAATTACACAAAGGTAAGAGATTCCTATGAGTCAATTGTTAGATCTCGACTGAGAGTAAAACTGTCAGGGCAGATGAGCTGCACTGGCCTCCTGCGACAGTTGGCTTGGGACTGGTAGGATCTGGCGGTTCACAGCAGTGCCTTGCAGACTTTGTTCCAGGTCCTCCGGCAACGCCTCATGAAGTGATGGACCAAGGAGACCCTGGTGTCTTTCTCCTGATCCAGAAACAGCGGCAACTGGAAGCGAATTGACACTGGAAAGGAGACACGTTAGTGGCAGAAGACCCATGGCATATTCCACTTACGGCAGCCAGGAGCTCTATGAGGATTGGTCATTCATCGCCAAACTTCCCAGGGAAGCCTTGAAGTCCTGTTTGAGCCTCTCTGTCTGCCTGTTGGACTGGGGGGTGGAAGCCAGAGCAAAGACTGGCGGTGGCCCCAAGGAGTCTGCAGAATGCCTGCCATACCTGAGAGGAGAACTGGGGTCCCCGGTCTGACCCGATATCCTGGGGAAGCCCAAACACTCAATACATATGGTTGAACATTAGTTTGGCAGTCTCAAGAGCAGACAGATTTTTTTTGCAAAGGAATAAATCAACAGGCCTGAGAGAACCTGTCTACCACCACCAAAATAACAGTCTTACCTTCACACTCGGGGAGGCCTGTGATGAAATCTGCAGTCATGTGGGACCAGAGGCCCCTCAGGGTGGGGAGGGGATGAAGCAGACCCTGAGGATCCAGGCGAGAGTTCTTGCTCTGGGTACACACGGGATAGGCCATAACAAAGGACTTCACCTCCTTCTCAATGCCGGGCCACCAGAACTGTCTCTGCAGGAATTCCATGGTCCTCCGAGACCCCGGGTGAGCAGTAAGGTTGGAAGAGTGCCCCCACTGAAGTACCTTGGCCTGAGCCTGATGGCCCCCTCAAGTGCCATCTTGATGTCCAACAGTTTTCGATCCCCAACATCATACTGGGTCTCAGGAGGGGAAAGGCGGTGTCAAAAGTAGGTGTATGGGTGCAGTCTGCCGTTAGCCCATTGAGACAGAACTGCCCCAACACCAATCAAAGAAGCATCCACTTCAATGACAAAGGGCTGCGAGGGGTTGAGGAGGACCAACACCGGTGCCTCGGCCTTGGAGGTCGAGATGAAAGGTGCTCCTGTCCCTTTGGTGTGTGCAGACATGGGTGCAGCTACTGAGCTAAAATTCAGAATAAATTTGCTGTAAAAGTTAGCAAGCCCCAATAATTGTTGGACCTGTTTTACTGACCTTGGGGCAGGCCAATTCCGTACCGCTATAATCTTGACAGGGTCCATCTGAATCTGCTCTTTCATCATGATTAAGCCAAGAAATGAGACTTCGAGTACATGGAACTCACATTTGGGGGCCTTGACATACAGATGGCAAGTCCAACCAAGCCAGTATAAATACATAGCCAGATTAGCTGACATGACCACTTTAACTACCCAGTCCAGGTGGGCCATTAGGAAACAGCGAGAAAACCGAGTGTGGAGTAAGAGGCAGGGCCTCAGTCCATGAAAACTAAAACAAAGACTTGACACAAAAGGGTGCTGAGAGAGCAGCCATTAGGGGTCATGTCCGTCTTAAGTCCTCACAAACACAGTCAGTCAGTACTGTGAGAACCACTTGATCTAATAACCATTAAAGATCATTACTTCCTGTCACTGAATTCACACGTGTCTCTACAGTCACACTTCTACCAATAGTTGCTGGAACATTGCTGGAACATTGGTGAGCTCACATCAAGAAGCAGTGGTGTGGTTAGGTGCCTTGTATGAGAGCTGTTGTGTCATGTCTTGAAGTTCGGTGGATACATGAAATTTCACCACAATGTGGTAAGAGCAAGCCCAACTTCTAGAAGACAGAGCTGCTCTACATTCCAGGAGAAACTGGTTGTCATGATCTTTTGATTTTTTCTCTTGAGAAGACCATGATCACTCCAGCTAGGAATCTAGAAGTTGTTGTTGTTGTTGTTGACAACCAATTCTCCTTCCCTGTTCATGTTGCAAATTTCTCCTTCACAACATTCAGAGAACTTGACCATTTCTCTTAAGGAAAGCTGCCCAGGTACTAGTCCAGTCTCTTGTCATCTCAAGACTGGACTACTGCAACTCTCTCTTGGCTGGTCTTTCCATGCGTGCCATCAGGCCCCAGCAACTAATCCAGAATGCAGCAGCTTAACTTGTTTTTAACCTCCCCAAGTTAAGCCATGTCACCCTCTTTCTGCAAACCCTTCACTGGCTTCCTATAGCAGCTTGTATCAGATATAAAACCCTGATGCTGGCCTACAAAGCTAAAAATGGTCCAGTTCCCTCCGACCTGATGACAATGGTTAAGGCCAGGTACACACCTATAGAGCTCTTCATGCTTGGTGATTGTGTGAAAGTTTTTGGACTTATGATTGAGACTACATGGCTCTTTTTTAGTAAGATTCTGGTTCGAGAACTTCTCGAATCCTGATCCACATTAGAAATCTTTAGCTTTAGAAATCAACACCAAGAAATCAACAAAGAACTTTTCTAAGTCACTCTGGATAAGGGCAACTGATAAATGCTGTAAATGTAAATGAAAGAAGCCTGGATGCCCAGGAAGAGATACTTCCATAATTTATAAACTGAGACCTTTATCTAATCATTGATCTTTTTACAAAGGACAGACAAGGAACAACATGCTTGCAAAAAGAAAATGATAAGCCTGCCCTCCCCAAACAAGGTCAGTGGAAGAACCCAATGTTGACAGGTATGAGTTAACATCTGGAACTGAAATCCCCAGAGAAGATCAGTGGAGAACCCAGTGTTGTTTGGTGAGTAGCAAACCTCTGACACCATCTTTGCAAGATGACCTGGATGTTGGGTTTGGCTGTGAGTCGACAGGTTGTGGAATTTCTGGTACAGTTACAGTGCAGTAATCAAACTTATATTTTCAGCTTGTTATGTCTTTGTTGTAGTTTTACAATGTTGGGTGAGGATGGTAGTCAAAATGACATGTGCACCTTGCACAATGCATAGAGACAGAGCACTTCTCAAATGTTCACGTATTGTGAAATACTTACTTATTACTGCTAGAAATACAATACATTTGATTAATTGCAATTTCCAAATATGTTTTTATCTGTTTATTACAGACTTGGTATTTCAAACCCTTTTCAGTAGCAGTATTTGAAACTTCGGCTGTATTTATGTGAAAGATGTCACTGAAGTTGTCCAAACCAAAAAGAGTGACTTTGAAATGGAATCAG
Source organism: Duopalatinus emarginatus (assembly GCA_028565595.1). Taxonomy (NCBI): domain Eukaryota; kingdom Metazoa; phylum Chordata; class Actinopteri; order Siluriformes; family Pimelodidae; genus Duopalatinus; species Duopalatinus emarginatus. Next base: position 7,175,208 of record JAOVVF010000051.1, read on the forward strand.
ACAACCATGAATCAAGTGCGAAGAGATGGATGAGGACGCAGGACCAGTGAATGCACAGAATCAGACACCCATCTATTGCTCAGCTGATGATGAGGACATCGAGGCAACCAAACAAAAAGAGGAAAGGAAGCTGACATCGAGTGTCTGGATAACTACTTGCCTTTATATCTCCACAAAAAAAGCCTGACTAGAAGATCAATCTCCTGACCAATGTTTCTGTATGACACACAAAGGCAGGAGAACATGATAGCATGCAGCTCCTCCTTACTGGTGAATGTGATTATGTGAAGGAACATGATAGTTTCTGGTATGAGGATGGTTTGTTTCCAATAGTGTGACAGGGTCAAATAACTGATCCACAGACTTGGCCTAAATGGTGTTAGATGTTGAAGCTGATGACAGCTCTAAGACAGGAGATTTTCCCAGTCCCAGGAGCAAATACTACAGTGCTTTCTGGAGTGAGTTTGAAGCTCATGACAGCTTTTGACCTTAACAACCTTTTGTCTCTATGATACTTTCTGTTTAAAGAACTCCAGGTTTATTTTCTATTCTTTATATTTTTGTTCTCAATGCACTCTGTTTTTTTTAGTGTTTAGCACCACATCACATACTGTGTTTGGAGCTCAGATGGTGTCTGGCTGCTTATTTTGAGTTTAAAGATGTGTTCACTGTTATGAAACAGACTGCATGAGCAGACCAGCCACACCAGGGATTGTTTAAATCAAACTAAAATTGCCAAGTCTAAACAAACCCTTAATGGGAACAGAGCCGGCCAGAGGCATACTCGAAATACGCCACCAGGGGCCCCCCAAGAGCACCAAGATATCAAGATAAAAAAATATATATTTTAAAAATAACATTGAATAAGAAAACGAAATGGTATTACACAGGTAAAAGTGAATATTATAT
>JAOVVF010000051.1:7205418-7222186 GCA_028565595.1 Duopalatinus emarginatus
TTTTACAGTTCGCAAATTTGTTTAAATTTTGTTAAAGTGGAGATAGATAGATAGATAGATAGATAGATAGATAGATAGTATAAATATAAAGTATAAATAGTAAAGTATAATAGATAATAATAAGTAAAAGAAAGCGAAACACTGCACAGTTTTTGGACATTATAATGAGATCGTACATAGGAGTCACAGGATGGTCAGATAATAAATTAGTACAACAGCACACAGCTTAGTAAAAATGAGTAAACAGTAGTATATTATAAACATGATTATTACATATGAATATACGTTACTATGTATCATAGTAAACACATTATTTAACAATACACTGATCATCTATAACTTTACAGCCACTAAACCATGAAAGGTGTCCGTCAGTCTGTCATTCTCATCAGCTTCGGCCATCAAGGTCACGGTTTGTCCAGAGCTCAGCCGGAAATACCGGGTCCAAGGCAGGAATACACACTGACACCTAGGGCAATTTAGCACATCACATCCATCTACCATCAGTGTTTTTTAGTAGGTGGGATGAAACTGGAGCACACCATGAAAACCAGAGAAAACACAACAGGTGAAGTGAATAACGTTAATTATCTCATTACACTGACACCTGTGATGGGGTGAGACATATTAGTCAGTAAGTAAATAGTCAGTTCTCAGAGTTGATGTGACGGGCAAGGTTCAAACCATGATGTATAGACAACTGGGTCAGAACATCTCCAAAACAGCAGGTCTTGTAGGGTGTGTCCCAGTATGCAGTGATTAATACTTACCGAAAGTGGTCCAATGAAAGACAACTGGTGAACCAGTAACAGGATCACTAGCACCCAAGGCTCACTCATGTGAATAGGGGCTAGCACATCTGCTCCAATCCCACAGAATATCCATTAAAGGATGGGTCAGGTGATGTTAATGTTACAGCTGATTTGTGTATATGGAAAACATGATACTACATCTGAATGAATTAATAATACAGCCAGTGCGATATTGCTGCATGACAGAATTGTATTTTTGGTGTGTGATCTGATGTACAGGAAGTGGTGTGAAAAATAACACTGTGCAACAAATAAATCCTCATTTAGTCAACAACAGTAAAATTATTTTCACTATAACAAAACATAATTTTAGTATTTTATACATACTTTTTTTTTTTCATTTTTTCATTCAAATTCATATTTATGCACACACTGTTCACTTCACAAGCACTGGGATTGTGAGTCAGGGGACACGAATGGCGCCTGAGGTCTCCTGGAACAATTTTAGGTTAAGCACCTTGCTCAAGGGCACACAGTCATTGCTCAAAAGAGGGCCACTTGAACCTGCAACCTCCCGGCACAAGGTTAACATTGCTGGTCCCTGTACTGGGACCAAACCCCAAAAAAAAAAAATCTTTTGTAAAGCTCTAATCTATGAATCTCCTGAGCTGGGAGTTATTAATTTTCATTAGAAATGTGTGTATTTCTAATCCTTATAATTAAAACAAATTACAATTAATACACAGAATTAAACGTTTGAAAATAAATTTTAAAGCAGTAACACTTCAGTTACAAAAGTAGTTCAAATGTGTCTGCTTAACTGTGAAGTCTGTACAGATTAAAATGTTTTAAAATAAAAAAAAAATAAAAAAATACAGATGTGTGGTTTGCTTAAGTAAACAAAACTTCAGGGATTTCCTTCAAACCAGCATCCGTCAATTAATAGTTATTCCTTAGCCGCAACTACACACACTTCGGACCACTTCCTGCATTTGCTCCTGCTATGTGCACTTGTATTAAAAACCATAAACCATGCACAAGTGTCAGAGTCTAGCTGGGTCTGGCTCGCTCGTCCAATTTCAAAAAGCAGCGCATGTAATAAACACACCGAGCCAAAATCTAGAGCTGTGGGTTTCAGAGGCCAAAAACACAGATTTAAAGTTTAAAATATAAAATATGAAGAAATCTGTTATATAGACAGTCGTACATACTCGCATGGTTATGAAGTGAGCAAGATTGATAATCAATAATGTAAAAAAATAATAATTTCCGTTTTCATACAGGCGAATGTCTAAATGATCACGTTTCCCTAATAATGTGGGTGAATAGAGTTCAAATATTTTTCCTATGTACATAATTATTCTACAATAATAGAGAGAGAAAACAAAAGAATGATATTGTATGCAAGCCATGCTGCCATTTTACATGCTGAAAACTTTTTATTAATCAAAAGTCAACTATTGTAAGTTGACTCATACATAATGAATTGCATGCAAACCTCCTGGGTTTAACAGATGAAAAAAAAAAAAAAAGAAAAAGAAAGAAAGAAACAGAAAAAAAAAACATGAATACAGGCTGCATCTGAAGAAAATTTAACCTGATAGCTGTGCATATTGTAATTGTTTTTTAATCATTTGGGACTAAATTATTCATTTACATCCAGTGTAAGTTCAGTCACAGAGTTTGCAATTTTTTTTTTACTTTTTTTTTTGTTGTGTGTCGGATTATTTTGTGCAAATCATCACTATTCATCACATGGTTATTCATCGCTGTTACACATTGTTTGGATTTATTTATTATGTATGGGCACAATCCCAAGAATCAAGTTGTTGTGATTTCTGCTTGAAAAACTGCTGTTGTGCTGAAATTTAGGTTCATGGGAATATTTGTTTATTTATTTATTTATTTATTTATTTATTTATAATTTATTCCTTTTTTTTTTGTGATTACCATAACCTTCCCCTACAATATTAAACACACTGACCTGGCAGAAAAAGTGGTACACCAGACCCCTTAACAGGTCACCCACCGGACATGGACTCCAACAATTTTGTTGTATTCCGAGTTGTAGGATTTCTGTGTTTCACATGCCATCCGTGTCCTTCTACCCATAATTTTGTGTCTCTCGACATCTGTGGTGGCGCATTGTCCTGTTAGAAGAGGCCAAACCCATCAGAATGAATGCAAGACATGAACTGGTGTAACTCATCAGACAAGACACGCACACACACATCTGTCAGAGACGTTTATGGATGTACCAGGGGTCCCATGGAATGCCAGCTAAACAAACTGCATATCATTATGGAGACAGCACCAAGACTATGTATTTTGAATAGGCTCGCCTGTGTATGTGTTTTTTTTTTTTTTTGCACTTCCATGTTTATGCACTTGTAAGAGAAATATAAATTGCCTCATTGTGACTCCATGGACTCATAAAATCGGAAAAAAAAAGAAAAAAAGTCCTATGATCTTTACATGTATTACATCAGGTACGTTAAACAGGCTATTCACCAGGGTAAGTGTCCTGTCCCCCTGTAATGGAGACATCAGTCAAAGTACAGTAGTATTTTTAGACCCAGTTAGTCTTCATTAGCTATTAGTATTTGTATCGTGTGCATTTATTTATTTTTTTTAAACTGGTTTTTATTTAAACGCCCAAGTGCGGCTGTGTTCGTAATTTAATACAGCAAGCGGCCTTAAAATCCCAGATCGAATTCCACGCTTCTACTGAGGAAACAGGAAAATATCTTCGAGTGCGTCATTCACGCCTGGCCACTGCGCTCGCAGAGAACAACTCTCCCAAAGTGGCTCGGGCCTTTCAGCTTCATTTACATCCCAGCAGCCTCTCCCTGCAACTGCCACAGAGGACCACTTCATGGCACCTGAAAGCAGAGGCTTTGCATAACACTATGCAGTTATGAAGGTTAGTTAGTGGTTAGTTAGTGGTTGGCCGCTCCATGTGGCCATGTTGCTCTTGGCCAGGCTTCGCCTCATTCTTGGCACAGGTGCCGAAAGCAAAAGCAGGCTCAACTCTTGACATGACTTGGCTTGGAGAGCAAAAAAAGCGAGCTGGCCTCGACTGGCCCTAAAACTTTCAATGAGCCTTTTGTTTGTGTTGAGCGCTAGACCAGCCAGAGAGCATGCCGGCTTTAAGAATGGACAATTACTAGCATTCCACGCGCCGAATAAAGCTAATTACTCACCATGAGAAAACTCCTTACTGGGTCACTTTGTTACAATCTTACATCATTACACCAGTTATTTCCTACAGCGCAGAGCAGTTGGAAAGCTCGCTTTTCCGTTTTCCCCAAAAGACCAAAAGAGGTGACATGCAGTTAGGCCCCACATTGTGGTTATGAATATGACTGCTTTCACTTCACACAGACCACACAGTTGGAAAGTGAGCGAAATGAGAAAAGCAGTTGAAACACACACCTCCAACGCTCCATATGGAAACTTACGCTGAAGCAGGAAGGCGCAGTTTAGTAGACTTTAGTTACAGCACAAGTCCTCTCCTTCCCTCCCCGTTCTTCTCATCTCCATCAAAAAGACAGATGGCCATGTCAGAGCCGAACAGTGGCGGCCGTTTATAATTCAACAGCTTTTTCTTTTTTTTTTTTTTTTTTTTTTTTTACTTCCTCTTACTCTAATATCAAAAGTTATTTTGAAACTGTGCGGGTTTGTAAAATTATTACTCTCTCACTTTCCCGGATAAGGACGAGGGATCTCAATGATGAGGTGACAACGTATCATATTTCCATCCTACCTCCACTCACGCCTGTCAACAGCAAATTCAAATATACGTGATTGGCAGGCCGACATTTTTACAATCTCATGTGAAAATGTGTGTGAGCGAGAGAGGGTGGAGGGTTACTACGCTTCTCCAAAACACTTCGGATGACATTTTCCCTTCTATTTTTCCCTGCAGGCTCCTTATTCGCGCACTTTAATTATTCAACTCTCCGTCTATTACCGTGACAAAACGGGGATCCTGTAAATGTGTTCACTGAAATACCAGAAAAACTGGTACAGATGAGCCTATGCATAAATACGTAAATATATATAGCAACGTCACCTATGCATATCATTGGCTGCATCCACCAGTGAGTATATAAAGCGAGAGACATCTAGGAAAGCTTTATAAAGGCATGGGCTGGTAATCCATGGGGGTCTGTGACAGGTGAACACTATGTGTGCTTCCTTTACCAAACGTTACACCTGTTCATGTCCTGTATTCATTCTGATGGTCTGAGGTTTGACATCATTCAACAATGTGCAGCCACCACACCTAAAGACACCAAATTATGGTTAGAGGAACATTTGTTTAAGTTTGGGGTTTTGCCATTCACACCTAAGTCACAATATCTCAGAATTGTGGAACGTTCTGCAGGAAGTATGGTGTTTCTTGCCTACAGAATATTTCCACAAGCTCATCATATTTCTGCCAAGACAGTTTCAGGTATTTAAAAGATTCAGAGATATGTACTGTATAATGGTCAAATGCATTCATGTTGTCGGTTGCTCGTTCTTTGGGGAAAAAACATAAAGAAGTGCAGACAGTATATGTACTGTACATTTCCAGCAAACACAGACAGTCCAACTAAAATTAGTCCTCCTGTAGACTGCTTAAAAAAGAAGCTTCTCTCTGCATTCTCAAAAGTAAGGGTTAATGAAGTCAATAGATTTTTGTGTTCTTGTATTGCAATGGTTAGAAGAATGTTAATACAACCAAATTAGAACGTTATTCAGAGGTTCTCCAAAGGTTCTCATTACACCTGTTAGGAAAGGGAAAGTTGACGACTGTGCTTGCATACAAATGAATTTGACCTCCACATTTAACCCATGGAGTGGTGGGCAACCCTGTGTACAGTGCTCAGGAATCATGTTGGGGTTAGGTGCCTTGCTCAAGGGCACGTAAGTCCTGGTTTGACCCTTGTACCCCCTTCCTACACCCCCACTAGCCTGCACTACTATTACGCTTTGATGTTCTGGTCCTGAGCATCTGGGCCTGAGCATGCTTACATCAGCAACATTTTTTGGGGTTGCAGAAACGCATAAATACTACGACAGCATGTTTGGGCCATTGCTGAAATCTGAGAATAATAGTATAAAAAATGTCATAGTATTACAAGAAGAAAGTTTTCGAGAAGAAAGTCTAAATAATATAAAAATAAAGTTGTAGTATTTTGAGTATTAGATAATATTACAAGTAGAAATTCAAAATAATTTGGAACTAATAGAAATGATTACTTTTACTTTAGTTTTTTTTACTTTAATTATTACTTTTTTATTTTTTTACAATGTACGGTATGCAGTGTTATTATTACTCGAATTAAACATTACAAATGATAGACATGAACACTTATTTACAGAGTTATTTACATATATTCAATAATATTAAAATTATTACTAGGTTTATAATGCTGATAGTTCTTAAAACATATTCGCAAATAATTAATAATACAAATTAGTAATGTAAAATGTTTTGTATTACTGTGTATGTAATTGAACAATTAAAAAATAATAATAATAATTACATGGTACACTGTGATACAAATTTACATCTCTGTAAGTTGTGTGCAGACACATAACACTTGAAAAACCCTCTAACACAATAGAACGAGTTTATTCTCAAAATATCCGATCATATCATTTTTTTTATATATAATACTACAACTTTATTCTTGTAATATTATGACATGGCATAATTAGTAATAACACTAGATGCACATTCTCAGGCACGGCATGGCACAGCGACCACACTGGTCAAATTAACTGGAGTTTGGGGTCAAACGTGCTGGAGCATGGTGCAGATGGCCTAGTGTGGGTGAACCCTGAGATCGACAATAGTGTTAGGAAAACTTTAACAGTGCATGACACATAGACACATAATGTTAGCAGTATCAGTAGTACACAAACACTAGGGCTAAGCTTTATGCTTTTTTAACAGCTGATGTATAAGATGGAACTATAATGTGACCATGTCATTGATGGTAAGTCTGGAAAGTATTGACGAGACTAGGTGTAAAACGGCATAGTTATCCTGTTGGTTATGAGCACCTGAGTGTAAAGAGAGTGTGTATAAAGTCCAGTAGGGCTGCTGAGTGCATGCTGAAACAGAAGTTTACAAATTCCAGTATGTTTTCTTACTTTCTCATCTCTTATTTCCTGACGTGCATCTCAGCATGAAACCCCCATTTTTTTTTTTTTTTTTTAAGTTTGATCCCCTCCCTGTCATTAAACTATGAATTGGCGCTTTGAAAATAATGACTACAGAGGCTCCAAATCGTTTTAAAAGAAAATATCAAAATGGTTTAAGCTACTTAGGATGAATGCCAATTATATTTTAATATTCAGCCGAGCATATTTCAGTTGAGGTGGGCGACGCATGCATAACTCATGGCGCTGGCCAGCTGCGGCTCGCAGCGAGTGCTTCAGTGGCAGGCTAATTTAGTGAAGAACTACCTGACTGATGGCATCCTCAATGAGCAGGTACTCTACTGAGGATTGCTCTGTGGTTATGAGCTCGCCGCTTCAGCTTGGCAACACAAAAATACATCAAGACCAATTACGATATCAACTTTCAGTCTGATACCCTTGCCACGCAAGTGCATGTATTTCTGCCCCAGGCACTTTAAATTGCATCTAATTTGAAATCTTTGGGGTTTTAATTAAATTTCAGAATATATGGAATTCTTCATTAGTACCTGTTTGGAATGGGTGATTATGCGTCTGTCTCCCATTCTCTCTCTCTCTCTCTCTCTCTCTCTCTCTCTCTCTCTCTCTCTCTCTCATTAAAGTGTAGGGATAGTCGTTATTTTCTCAGAAGCAGATTCAGCATAAGCTGCCAGAATGAGCAGCTCTGAAATGCTAAATATTAAAACCAAAAAAAAAAAAAAAAAAAAAGTTTGATCCCATTGAGAAATAGGATTCTCCGAGTTTTAATGAAATCTTCCATTTCTCTTAATGATTTGCAAACTGTTGCCTGATTATGCCTCGTATTGACCTTTTTTTCATCGTAATGGTGATGAAAGCTATTAGCACGATTTTGTCAGTCTTTTTATAGAGTGATTCCCAGCAGCAGCTAAATTCTGAGGGCATTAATGTACTCTGATGTATTTTACAGCACTACAAGACGGAGAAGTCTATGAGCAAATGTGGCTTTTATAACCGAGCGATGTGCTTGAAGACTCTAATTGTGCTCACGCTGGTGGGGAACAAAAGACATTTCTGTTCACTATGCACTTGTGTGAATGTATGCTTTCCAGATGCATGCAGCGTACATCTGTAGCGACGGGGAAGAGTTACAACCACTGTGCATGTCTGTGAGTGTGTGGATTTGTCCGGTCAGTAGGCAAAATGAATCCTGAAACACATTGAAGATGTCAATCCTTAATGTGCATCCTTAATGTAGGCTGTGAAGACATCAGATGAGAACATTGCTAGGAATCATTTTGGAAAGAAGTATCGTTCAGGGATCATTTATGGGATCGTGGTCAGGTCGTCAGTGTTAGCTCCGGAAAATGACTTTTAACTATTTTCCAATAATGTTGAATATTATATTCATGTGAAATTTATTGCATATGTAGTGGGCAGAAAAAAAAAAATAAAATAAAAAATAAAATAATAAAAAAAAAAAACTGTTACTCAAATTGAAACTAGACTAACAAGTCAATAAATAATCTTTAAACCACAACTCAGAATTTTATTTTTTTGCTGCCTAATAAAGATCAGGTAAAGATTTCCTTTAAATTTGGTTTGTTGCTCTGTCTGATACGATTTGCAACATTCATATGTGATTTGCTACAGGAATAAGATAAAGGCCATGTAAAGGTGTGTGAATGAGGCTTGCGTAGCAGTAGGTGTTGTATAAGCAGAACCCAGTATCTCCCGAGTCCTTGTGTTAGTATGCAAAGTGCAAGCAGTGGCTGACGACGTGTCTGTAACAGAGACACGAGAGCGTGTCAGGCCGCAGCCTCCCAACCTGAGATTACATACACACATCGTCACCTTGTGAACCTGCATATGCTCCAGAATACGTAGATTACACACACAAATGCACACTCAAAATCATGCTCATTTATTTACTAAGGCAAAGGCTTAATGGATACTTTTTTCATGTGAGACAAAATTTTGTAAAATGAGTTTCTAATGAAGTCTATAGAAGTACCTAATGCTTGCGTTTATACAGCTGTCACTGGATATAACCTACACACTCCATGTACTGTGGACATCATATGTCTCATGGGGTCTCCGAAAATAATCAGCAGCAGCACCGTGTCCCACCTTTGTGGAATGTAACAAAGCCAGTCGAAAAAAATATATATATATTATATGACTATTGTTATTAGGTCATATGCCGTGGGTTATGAGGGCATCCTTGGCTTGAGCTTATCTTGTGACCAAAGATTGCAGGTTTGATCCCCAATACCTACAAGACATGACTAAAATTCCCTTCGGGCAAGGAAACTAACCCCCCAGCTGCTCCCCAGGCATCATGGATATTTCTGTTCTGGGCAACTGTATTGTGTGGGTTTCACTGCACGGATGGGTCAAATACGGAGGTCCAATTTATCTTTCACTCTCACAGCAGGCCTGGGTTTTGTTTCCCAGCATCTTTTCTGTGTGGAGTTTGCATGTTCTTCCTGTGTCTATGTGAGTTTCCTGTAGGTGGTCTGGTTTTCTCCCATGGAGTTACTAATTCACCCCTGAATGTGTCTGTATATTTTCTCCATGATGGACTGATGACCTGTCTGGGATGTTTCCTTGGCCTTTACCCACCGAGCACAGGGATAGACTCCACTCAAAACCCAGTATCAATATAAGAGGCTTAGGTAATAAACAAGAGAACGACTATTGTCATACTTATGTTTCTCCTTAAATGTCTGATTAGTGACTGAAAGCTATCATGAAGCTGCAGTTTTGTGGTTGGTGTAGTACCGTGGTAACATCATTAGCTCCAATGTGAGAGACCTGGGTTCAATTCCTGATCTGGGTCTGGGAAATCAGTCTGTGCGACATCAATAAGGGTCCTTGGGCAAGACTCCTAACACTACGTTGGCCTATCTGTAATAGCAGTAACCTTGTAAGTCACTCTGGATAAGTGTGCCTGCAAATGGTGTAAATGTAAATTTAAAAAAAAAGAAAAAAAAAAAAAAAAAAAAAAGACACAGACTTTTGAATACTGATGCATTAGGGTCCTTTCGGGAACCTGCAGCCAGCATGAGTGACTCCTCTCCTGGACCTGATTTGTTGGATGTTAGTGAGCTATGTAATTTTTCCTCCCATTTGCAGAACCTCTGGCTCCACAAACACATATCCGGTCACTAGAATCAGTGTCTCCACCTTGACTTTTTCTCACATCATCATCACTACCATGGTAATTATTAATAATGCTTTTTTTACCAACAGACTGAGAAACAGACTGCTTAAACAGCTATCAGTTTTTTTTGTCTCCGTTTCTCTGGAAGCAGCTCTGAATACTGTGCTGTACTACCTAACCATTTATTACTGAAGTAGAACTGCATTTAAACCCTAGAGATTATCTATCCATATCCTCATCTATAAATATCTCAGAGAACATCACACAGACAGAACACACCGAGGTCCCACTGTCGGACCAGAAATATATGCATGAGCAGGTGGGAGTATGTCAAGAGTGGATTGACTTCCCATATGTAAACCTGGGGTCTGATTGTTGACCTCTTAGATTCATCAACAATCAGGAAGAGCAAGTGTGTGAGCTGTTGGGAGAGTCAACATTTTCTGACATGCTAATACTGCCCAAGCTAAACTACCGAGGTCCATTGTAATTCTTTCAGTAGTGACTTAAAGTTGATCCATTGTGTCGGAATGGCTTTTTAACCTACAGACTATTTTACAGCTTTGTTCAGCACTGTTTTCTTTAAGGCTTGTGTACAAACTGTTAAAACTGCAACATGGACTCACTTGCAAACATATAATATTCTGTACAACTCAATAATTCAATTCTGGAGGTTGAGGTTTGCAGGTTCTGGGTGGGTTTCCTCAAGCCAAGTTCACACTACCCTGATTTTCTACTTGCTGACAGTTTTTGGAGGTCACTGGGAAAAAATTCCAGCTCAGAGGCAAATCGGCGTTCGCTAGGGGCTTTCAGTTTTTTCAGAACTGAGAGGCTAGTCGATCACTTACAGATTCGGAAAAAACTATATATAAAACTTTCTATCATGCTAAATATCTGTCGGACAGTCCAGATCCTGTAGTGTGAAACGTGTTGCCAGCAGTGAGTGCAGTGTTGTGTTTTTTGTTTAGTTTTTCTTTTTATTTTATTTATTTATTTTTTCGCATATCAACTGAATATCAACACACAGGCAGTTCAGAACAGTTTAAAAGGTTCCTGATTACACCGCATTAAGTCGACTAGTGTGAACAATGCATCGATCTGACCACTTTGAAAGTCTGTGTTTTCAGGGTTTCGTGGTTTTCTCCCAAAATGCTAATACGATGATGAATGACAATGTGAATGATCAGCTCTGCAATGAATTGGAATCCCATCCAGGTTGCATTCCCATCTTACACTCAGTATTCCTGGGACAGACTCCTGATCAACTGCAACCCTGCGCAATTAAACCCATTACTCAGGGTGACTAAATAAACATTCAGAAAGGTTGATCTTATGCAGGGTTAGCATTCATACAGAAAAAAATAAATCTGAATATAACTTGTGTTTATAATTATTGCTAGCAGAAACATTCCCTGGATCTTTTTTGCCGCTGATTTCATCATCCTGCACTGTTTTTTTTTTTTTTTTTTTATTGCTGCAATGAAGACTTTTGGTTCTCTTTAAATGACAACATAAATTCTGACACTTATTTATCAAACCCTGCAAAACTTTACTATCTTCAGATTATGCCTAAATTCATTAGTAATGCAATGCCTGTTTCCACGCATCAGGAAAATGCTTTATCAGAATCTCAGACTGAGGAACTGAATGCAGTGTAGGGACTATGAGGCTACATTGGGCCTAACAATGCACAAATTATGCACCCGCTTATTCTCATCAATGATGCATACAGCCAGTAATGGAGGTAAGTAGCACCTCTCTGGGAGAAGACAGGAGGAGAGGAGGGGTTCTTTAAGGCCTGCGGTTGCATTATTCGTGCTCATGTTTTTAATCATGTCTTCTCAGCTGATAAGCGAACCGGTGCTCCAATTCCTCCGCTGTGATCTTAAGGGAAAGTGAGGAAATGAAAGCTCCCCTCTCGAGCTAATCATTAGGGGGCCACACTCCCTCAGAGCACAGAACTTTCAAAGGACCACCGCATGGGGTCTTCTACATCATAAAGAAAAAATTGACCGAAAGGATTGGGTGAAAGAAATCGACTAATAACAAGCTCGCAGACTAATTTAATTGGAAGATATGTAGAGTAGAGAACCTAACTGGGGAAGTCTCACTATAGGTAACGGAGATCATAATGAGTGGCCAAGTAGTGCAGTTTTCAACTTAAAATCAGTGTTAAACAGGAAATGTGTGAGAATTTATGAGTATGAATAATAGTCTTTGCTCAAACAGGGAAAAAAAAAAACAAAACTACGCATGAGCAGGTGTACCTATGATTTAGGCTCAGTTTATGCTCTTTGCTTTATTTTTCTCCAATAAAAGCATGGTTTTAAAGTGGCCCCAGCTGTGTTCTCCCATTACATGAGCTCAGTGACTGGCTAATGCCTCCTTCATAAATACTTGCCACAATAGTGGACATAAACCCAGGCGATTGGTTTTGCCTGATCAATACGGACAAATGCAGCCCCAGCCAATGGGACAGCTCCGATTCCCTGGTGGCCACTAGCAGTGTAATCTGTTTTGAGGAGGAGTTTAATGAGCTGTAGCGTCTTTACGACATGTACTGCCTCTCCTAGCAGGGATACCATTTCAGAGGGTCGACTCGCACTTTTGTTAAACAATTTACACCAGTGCTCGGGCTCGCTGTGAGGTCCTGACCCCTCACCGTGTGCTTTAAACTTTTCATTAAGTATGGGAGATTACTGCAGTCTGCTCCACTGCAAACAGCCTAAATAAGAGGTGCTTGGAGCTTAGCTGAGTGTAGAAATTGTTTGAATCCCAGGAGACGAGCGTAGAGCTGTAGGGAATGCGCAGCGCTCAGGGGTACCTATATACAGGTGTGCGGTACAATAGTCTGTAGAGACTTTTATAGATTTCCGTCTGAGATTAAGATCAAGGCAAGGGGAAAGTGAGCACGGCTGGCTTGAGCAGACCGTCAGCATTTCTGACCGACTTGTGAAACATAATAAAAGTTCTGATAGGATCCAAGCGCTTTAAAATCTTAGCCGAATGCAGGGGATCTTTAACCAGAAGACAATGTCCTTATAAAGCGACATAATAAATAAACATAATGAAATGAAGAATGACTGGACTGAAGTAGACCTAGATGACCTACAGGAAAACTTGTAGTGAGCAACTGAAGTCAAAGTCACAAAATCAGAATGAATCGCATTGATCACCTTATTAAATGAATAGTCAGTTTTCAAAGTTAACGTGTTGGAAGCAGGAAAAATGGGCAAATATGAGTGACTATGACAAGGGATAAATTGTCATGGTGTAATGTCTGGGTGAGTATCTCCAAAACATGACATCTTGTGGGCTATGGCCCAGTATACAATAATTAATATCCATCCAAGTGGTCCAAGGAAGGACACCTGGTGAACAGCTTGCAGGGTCATGGTTGTGCAAGGCTCGGAGGTGTGCGTAAAAGTTAGTCTGTCTTGTCTGATCTCCACAGAAGGATTTATTTCTAACTTGATGCCAGATCCCTCAGTACACCGTCAGATTCCTGCAGAGTCCAGGCCGACACCGTCTGGGCCGTTTGGGCAGCCAGTTCTAACGTTATCGCTGATCAGTGTATTGTAAACAGCACCCATTTACATATAAATGCACTTATATGATACCACTTTCAACAACCATTAATGTTGGACATACTGATTATAGTAAAACAAAACGTAAACCACTTATACTAAGACAAATTTACATCAGTGTCTTCATTGTAAATGATCATTTCTACAGCAGCAGCTAATTCACAGGGACTGCAATAAACATGCTACATAAACAACAAATAAAAAAAATAAATAATAAAATTTAATAATAATAATCTTTATCTTCAATCTTTATTCTTTATACCGAGCTGCATAAGAAAATGATGGAATGAGTGGTTATGGCTGCCATAACATAAACACTGCCTGCCAAAATAGCCAACAAAACAACCCTGACCTATTAAGGCACCGACCTTGGAAGGTGTTCTGTGATATCTGTGGCACCTAGACATTAGCAACAGACCCTTCTGTGGATCTTCTGTGGAATCAGACCTGACAGGCTAACCTTCATTACTCACACACATCACTGAGCTTCTGCTTCCCATGACCCATGTCACAGGGTCACTGGATGTTCTTTCTTAGATCACTTTTGGTAGGTATTAACCAGTGCATACTGAGAACACCCAACAAGACTTCAACTATGCTCTTGTAGTCAATATAAACCAAAAAAAAAAAAAAAAAAAAAATAGATTTTGGCTTTGCATGTTTGAGAGCAGAGCCAGGGTCAGTAAGTCCATGTTTGGGTCAACATGTTTTGTAGCTATTTGCATGACTCATTAATATGAAAAGTTGTGAAGGTTAAGGTCAGGGTTAGTGATGGGGTAAGAACTTGTAACTTTTCTATATTGTTAGAATTCGCATTTATTTTTATGGGATCAGTTTTGGGATCACGTTGGCACTGCATTCACAAGCATTTATTTAAACTGACAGCGTTTCTACTCTAGTAATTACAAACTAAAAAAAAAAAAAAAAAAAAAAATACAATGCGGTATAGACTTGACAAACTGGTGGAAATATTCTGTATTCAATAAACACCATATTTCCCGCAGAATGGACACGATTCTGAAATCTGGTGACTTAGGTGGAACGAGCAAAACCCTAAGATCAGATGAGTGTTCTTCCAACCATAATTTAGCATCTCCTAGATGTGTTTTGTCCAGTCGGAAAAAGGCCAAGCCTATCAGAAAGAATGCAGGACATAAACGGGTGTAGATCATCAGAAATGAGGCATACAAAGGATTCACTTCTTAGAGATGTTTGGAGATGTACCAGGGGTCCTAATGGAATGCCGGCTAAACAAACCACTTGTTATTATTAAGCTTTCATAGATATCTATCGCTTTATATATGCACTTGCGAACACAGCCAATGATGCGCATAGGTGGCATCGCTGTACATTTTGCATAGTACCAGTTATTTCTTGTAATTCAGCGTATTGTATGACTTAAGACCAGATTTCTGTAATGTCTAGAAATGTGGATATATGATTAATCCATATGCGAAAATGTCTTTGCCTTGCCATCGTTTAACCACAACTACAGATTAACTAAGCCTTTTTTTTTTTTTTTTCATTTCTACTGTGTTTATGTTAGGAATCCAAGTTTAGAGAGTGAGACAGAAAATGTCAAGGACGTGAACCCAGTGTCAGCAGACACAAAATAAACACACGTGACCTTGACCTTAATATCACAGCATGTTTCACAGCAGTGCACAAAGAAATGTTAGGAGCAGGATTCTGTTACGCTTCAGGTACGGCGATAATTCAAATCCAATTCTCTCAAATTGGACAAAAAAAAGCTTTTATTGCCTCTAGTGCATGTACTCTCATTGACCATCCTTCATTTGAATAGCTGCGAGGCTCGAACGTGATTCTTTCTGGATTCCCGTCACTCAAACTAGGAGGGGGGTCTGAGGAGCAGGAGGCGGTGGGAAAGACGAAGAAGAAGAAGAGGGGAGAAAAGTGGTCACGAATTAGCGTGAATGGCGGGGGGCTAGAGCCCAGTGTTGATAAGGAGATTAGTCCCTAAAGAGCTCCGTCTTCGCTAGCTGAGAAATTAAAGGCTGCCAGCCCTTCTCTCACCTGTCCCTCTGACAGCTCTCTCTGCCTTAATCCCTGTCCTACACCAAAGAAGCATTTATTAACAAATTAAGAGGCCTCGTCTCTACCCCCTTAATACTCCCCCTTCGCCGTGCTTACAATCCCTCTTTGTCAGCTCAGTCTTCAAAAAGTTGTCTTGATAGCAATGACAGGGTGATTATCAATGAAAAATTATTTAACACCACCGCAGGGCCTTTGCTCTGACAAAGCTTAATAAGTCACATGGGTGGATATCAATCAAGCCCGGCCGCCCTGGATTTGGTAAATATTCCCCTAAGTTCAGGCAAATTACCTTGATTATGTGGAGGCTCGGCATGGGGCTGGGTGGCTGTAGGGTAGGGGATGGATTTTTACAGAGGGAGGAAAGAGGAGGAGACGGAGGGGACATGTTTTTAAGCGCTACAAAAGATGACAGCATTGGAGAATTAATTAGAATCAAAACAAACCTGAACACAGCGAGTGTCAATTGCCATGAGACCGCTGCTCTGCCTCTTTAATTCCTTTATGCCATTTGATACACAAGGCAAAATTTATGCAAATTAATAAAGTTGACATTTTTTTTCTCTCTCAGTAATGGACTTGCTATCAAGTTGCTATCAAAATTCTCAGACATCCATATTAGTCTCTGAACACAAATTTCGACGTGGCTATGCAAATAAATCATGTTTTACTGTCATTGAAATGTTTTTTGTTGTTCTTCTTCATTTAGAAGGACTGATGCGTTTATCCCCAACTCACCATCTCTCTGATAAAGCAGCACTAGTCATCATTCCGGGCCCAGCGGCTAAATCCGCTCTGTCACTGTAAAATCACTCAGAGACAACACTGTGAAGAAACGCACTTTTTTTAATGACTCAAACTAAGTGCCGTAGAACCGTGATTGACATATTGAGGCCTGCGAAATTCTCACGTCACACAAGGCTGTGAGTTCTCCTTTCTATCCGTTCAGCAGCGCTAAGCTCAGACGAGAGGTATCGCCGTTCTGTCGTTCACCAGCCTCTCTCTGCCCCAGGCCAAAGTCTAGCCACAATGTAATCAGTCCAAATTAACCACAA
>JAOVVF010000051.1:7262224-7280690 GCA_028565595.1 Duopalatinus emarginatus
CTCATTGGCAGCGCAAGCATCTTATGTAGCACTACACAGTGTAAGTATCTGGTGTAAGTATCAGCCATAGTGCCATCTGCAGTAGTCTTAACACCAGCACTCTGTTCGAAACTGAATAAAAGATGCTGTCGGAGTGCCACTGGGTTCTGGGTAAAAAGGCAACTACTGTTGAGCTGGATGTGGCTTTATATCAAAACCCTGTAGAGAGCTGTGTGTATGAAGGGGAGGGCTACTGGAACAACTGGTATCAAGTGTCAAAGTGCCTGTAGAATGGAGGGAGAGGAAAGAAAAGGAGTGAAAGACAGAGATGAGGAGGCATCAGAGAGGCACAGATATCACCATGGGTACCGACAGTTGAGACTGCAAAAACAAAGATTATGCCATGTAGTGGGAATGTGCATGAGGGAGAACAGGGGTGATAGGACTAGCTGAAAAAAAAAAAGAAAAAAAGAAAGGAATAAGAAGGAGCTGTTGCAGTTGTCTCAGAGCGGTGCCCAGTAGACGCCAGGGACAAAATCCCTTAACTACCCCCACCTCCACCCCTCTGAGTCGAGTGCCTGATTGTTGCTAAGAGGGATGTTTTTATTCCTAGACGATATGATGATATGCTTTGGGTTGCATGGATATCCCTTATTTAAACATTTCCAGCCTTTTGGTCTATGCATATTTAGTAAGCTAACACCGTGGCTTGGACAGTGATTTCCTACTGAACAAATAATTTAGTAAAAAGTTGAGAATAACATTCCTTTCTGTCTAATTTCTGGCTGTAGCGGGGAAAAAATAGATGCTCAAGACTGATTTCCAAAACATTCTCAAGACTCAAATAATTTTTATTTATTTATTTATTTATTTTTGGGCATAAGTCAAAAAATAATTTAATAAGGCAAAAGATAATTTGAAAGTTACTTGAGAGCTGGTGTTTGGAAAACACTGCAGACTAGCCTATGCAAAATAAATCTGCCAGTGCATATATAAAGCGATAGACATCTACGGGAGCTTCATAATAGTATGGGGTTTGTTTAGCTGGCATTCCACAAGGGCCCCTGGTACATCTGCTAACATCTCGGATAGGTAAACGCTATGTGTGCCCCCTTTATGATTAGTGACATATGGGTTTGGTCTCTCCCAACAGGACAATGCTGCGCCACCACACACGTCTAGAGACACCAAGTTAAGGTTAGCAGAACACCAATCACAGATTGTGGATTTGACATTCACATCTAAGTCACCAGATCTAAGAATTGTGAAGCTTTCTGCAGAAAGTATAGTGTTTATTGCCTAGAGAATATTCCTGAAGCTCATGGAGTCTATGACTCATCGTATTTTTGCAGTCTCACTCTCGTACCACATGTCAGACAGGTGTACCGGGTTTTCTGGTACCAATTCAAACCAAACAAGTCTCCAGTATTTTGCATTCTCCACCCTGTTAAAGGTTATGATCTAAAGTTGATCTAAGACACATTAACATCCATCTCCGAGACTGAGGTGAGGAGTGTGTATGCAGGACGAGGCCTTTGTACCGATGGATTCTCTCCTTTGGGAACCTCCAGAGCCCTGATTTACTGCCTGTGAGTGTGGTATTGAAGGCAGAGGCTCTATGATAGATAACAATACATAAGCCACTGTTCAAACCCATGCTCTGTACAAAACACACGCGCACACACTTCCCCCCCCAAAAAAAAGACGTAGCTCAATATTGTCTTGCTGTACTCTGGTACAAATTTTAGTGACTGCAGAAATAATTGTCCTAATAATAATGACAGCAGATGCTCCAGGCTGGCCTCGGCTCTCTTTGATTGAGCGACCCCTTGACCTTTTGGCTTTATTTCAGAGTGCATGGGCCGCAGTAAATGAATGAGTGTCCGTCTCTCTCTGTCTGGGGTTATGAGGGATTATTGACTTGGGTTTTTATAAATATTTAATGCTTGCATTAAAAAATATGTCAGAGGATGGCCATTAGGGTTGGGTAATAAAGAGGCTTTCTGAGTGATTGAGTGAGGTGCTGGGCTGTCCGGGGCCGACGCGAGGCCACTCTTTGATGAACAGAGAACACGTCACACACTGGACCACTCTGTCTCCGCATTTACAGAATCCACAGAGGACGAGAAGCAGGGCTGGATGTTAGAGCAATGCTGGGCCACAGGCCTGCAGCTGCTCCAGTAATAGCCTTAATGGCTGTGCCTTTGTGCCTTTATGACTGGTGATAGTGGACAGATTGTTCTGAAGTGTCTATTTTCTTTCGAGCAAAAAATTAAATAAAAAATGCGTTATTAACTTTACTACTGGTCATATTTTGTAGATCTGTATTTTCCCTCTTCGTACAGAATGGATCCTGCTATACAAGCGTAAGCTAGTTGCAACAGTCTGTGATAAATAAATGCGTAACTTTTATCTCAGGCCAGCTTCTGTACTCTTACATGGTGGCTGTTATCTCAACCCGACGTCAAAGATACTTCCCCAAATGGCAAGCGGCCAAAGATCGATCCCTAATCTGATTGGGGGTTGTTTTACTTCCTCTGATAGAATTTAGATTTGCTCTCAAGTGCTTTTTTCCAGTAGATAAAAGAAGTTATTTGAAGGTAAAACGAGGGTTTGATTCTCCCTAGCCGGTATAAAGACAGGGGCTCTCCTTTGTCCAGTTGGTTCATTGTAATAATTGTGCGAGACACAGATAGGCGTCACGCCGCGTCCTCGGCAGGCAGGAGCTCAGTTATCAGGCCGCAGATCATCCGTTGGAGGCAAATAAGCACAACAGCTCACATTCAAATGTTCTTCTTTGGCATATTGACACTGCAGCTATCAGGCAGCCCTATTATCTGAGGCAGGGCCAGATCTATGCCAGCGGGCGGTTGCATAATAACCTGCAAATCACTGATGCAAGCG
Source organism: Duopalatinus emarginatus (assembly GCA_028565595.1). Classification (NCBI taxonomy): domain Eukaryota; kingdom Metazoa; phylum Chordata; class Actinopteri; order Siluriformes; family Pimelodidae; genus Duopalatinus; species Duopalatinus emarginatus. Next base: position 7,265,108 of record JAOVVF010000051.1, read on the forward strand.
CTCTGCATCTTGTTAATTGTCTACGTTCTGAGAGGGAGAAAAAAAAAAATGAAGCCGGCCCGTTGTCTTGATGAGAAATTGACATTTTCTGACCTGCTAACCAGAGGCACTCACAGAAGAAGATAACAACCATGCTTGTTTTTAAAAAGGGAGGCCATTCGCATGTGGTCTTTATAAGGGTTTCGTTGGCTTGCTTGATGAGTATGGATTTCACCTTGCACCTTTTTAAACATCAGAACTATAAAGGGTTCAAAACGATACCACCCCTTTTAGGCATGTGCTATCCTTGGCCCTTGAATTTATCGACTATTTATTTGCAGTTAATTAGAAAGTGACCGCGCAACCTCTGTTTGATTCTGTGTGGTGCAAAGTGCATAGCGTGCTAGCCATATTACTTACACTTTGCTTTTTTTTTTTTTATGCAAACAACACTAGGCTTCAAAGCATTGCTACTACACAATAGGATAAAAAGTAAAGCATTATTTAAGAGAAATATATAGTTTCTTTACATATAACAAGACTAATTACACCGATCAGACAAAGCGTATAAACCGCCTGCCTGGACAGCCACCAAAACAGCTCTGACCTCTGGTAAATAAACATTAGCAATTGTGGATCTTCTGTCTAATTGAACCAACTGGACCAACCTGCACTCCCATTGTGCTCCAGTAAACCTAGCACTGGTACACCAGTTGTCCCTCCTTGGGCCACTTTCGGTAGGTATTAACCACTGTATACTGGACCACACAAGACTTGCCCTTTTGGAGACAAATGGCAGGGCTTGACGACTAGATGCCCCTTGTCATTGCCCATTTCCCCTGCTTCCAATACATCACCCAGCTGTATAATATATCACATCACTCGGCAGTTGCCATTCTAACGAGATTTTTTTTTTTTTACTTCACCTGTCATTGCTTTTGTGTTTTTAATGTTATGGCTGATTGGTGTATATACTGGTCCAGGTTTCTGTATAATTGTTAACAATATAGATCATTGGAAGAGTTTCAAGCCTGATCATTATGTATGTGGGTTCGTCCATGTCACCAGTTTTTCTTTCACCGTCTTTCAATATTCAAGTCTGAATGAGAGTGTCTATGGTGTCCTGCATTGACCAGGCATCCTGTTCATCCCATCAAGTGTCCCATCTGACGTTCACTGAATACATGCAAAGTAATCCAATCCATTCCTAGCACATATAAACGTTCCTAAAACAGATCCACACCAGATGACCCGTGAGTCTGTATTTGTGTGGCCAAGCACTGAGTGTTTAATTGGGAAGATCACAAGCTGTCATCAAATTCACAAACTGTATCCCACTTATGACAAGCATATGAAATCAGCTGTGCTGAAATTAAAACGCTGCTATTATAAGTCACCCTTCACAGGAGCTGGCACGAGTGCTGTAAAGCTAACCGCACTCTTTCTAGGTTGTAATCGTGCAACGTACATTTCAAACAGTGCGTTCAATGAAGCGTCCAGCCGAATCACTTATTAAGCAGATTCCTGATGAGACAGAGACAGTCATGGCGGACACGCTAGACACCTAGCACGCGACCTTCCTCAAGGTTAGAGCTGGCACCGTCCTTCCGTTCTCCCTACATTGGCTAGCGCTACTGCTTCTAGTTAGCTAATGAAGCATGGATGAGTGACAAACCCCATGTGTGCCTGTAGGTTGTAATTCACATCATGTGTAGATGAAGAGGTTCATCTGGCCAACTAATGGCGTCTTGTTAATGTCTACGAAATTTACACTTTTTCGGAGTCGCCGTAGGCGTGCGGTTTATAGTGAAATATCGGCTGCAGTGCTCTCAAGTGCGAGGCAGAAAGAACCAGCATGGATGGAGGCCGGAGTGAAATGGCAGTTGTTCTTCAGGGATCAGTGGGCTGAGCAGGAGGGCTGCTTCCCCCCCGAGACTGCCATTTTCTTCCAGGAATTCACAGGAGTGAAAAGATGAAAGCCTTGTGTCACCAGCTCACCCCAAAACACCCAGACTCGCCTTACAGTTTCTCGCCTACATCATACCACAACAAGTGCAAGTCCAAGGACTCAGTCTGCCCTGTTTCCTTTTGGCAATGACTCTATACAAGTCTTTAAAATTTAATTTATATATATTGAAAATAAACAAATGAACGAATAAATAAATCTACTATGTATTTATTTTTGTTTGTTTGTTTGCTTGCTTATTTATTTGCCTATCTATTTATTTTGTATTTTATTTTTTTATTACATTTATTACATTTATTTATTTATCAGGGGAAAAAAGTATATGTACTTCATTAATGTCTCATCTCAGTCAAGCGTCTCCCGCTATCATCTGATTAGCTGATTTGGAGAAAATATCAAAGAGAGGTGTAAAACACATGTATCAGAGTTGTATTTTCTACACTCTTGGGTGTCTTCAGACTTTTTACAAAAAAGAGATTTCAGTACTAATGTCTACAAACAGGAAAAAAGCGGGAACGCTTGCAAAATAATTAAGATTACAGGGAGGAGCCAGTCACAGACAAGAAATACTTTAATTAAATATTGTGTAAAATGAACATCTTTGTACAGTAAAATGTAGAAATGTTTACATAAACATAAAAAAATGTATACATGAAACAAAAATAGTATTTTCCCCTTACAGAGTCAATCTACAATTTACCGAACTCTTCAGACTAATGGCAATAAAACACTGAGTGCATGGTCTAATTAGGCTAAAAACACAAAACCAGGTTGCAGTAATGACGATATTCACAAATACACTTCATGTAACCTTGGGGTCCTCTTACTTTCAAGGTGACTTCCCCAGCTCCTCCACTTAGCTAAGCTTTGTTGAGCTATCACAAAGCAAATGCATTGCACATTCATCACTCATTCCCTTCTACAGCTGCCCTTGCTTCCTGCTGCTAAAGGAAACTTGTGTGCAGATTGCCAAGAGGGAACATCCCCTTTTGGTTTAAAACAGACTACTTAACAGTACAACAGGAGAGTTACAAAGTGTTAAGTGCAAAAAGAAAAAAAAAAAAGAAAAAGAAAATAAAAAGTTGTTGTTTTTTTGTTGTTTGCTGATTTTGGCACAGCTAGGCAAATCAAACTCGTTTGGAGAGAAGAAGAAGGAATTGGGTTGACTTGTTAACTAATATGATTGGCTACTATGCTGCTGTATCATGGCGTAATTACAAAATGACATGTACAATATAGACGATCTTAATCTCGGCTCTTCATATACGTATGATACAAAAATCTAACCTTTTTAATTATTATTGTTACTATTTTTCTTTTTTCCCCTTGGATTATCAGTCTTACTTCGAGGGAGTACAGCAAATTCAACGTCAAAAAAAAAGAAAGAAAGAAAGAAAGAAAGAAAGAAAGAAAGAAAGAAAGAAAGAAAGAAAGAAACTGACAAAATAGTCAAAAGGATGAGGGGTCACAATAATCACTTTTTTTATTTTTAGTAAAAAAGTCTTGTGCTTTTTACACCATTGATCATTTGAATGGTAATGATTGGCTTTGTGGTGGATGGGTTGGTATTAAAACAGCAGAAAGGTCACTCTCAAGACTTCAGTCGAAAGGCTCGGGACAGAGTTTTTCTTTTCCGACGTATTTTAATAAACAGTAGCGACTGACATACATGTCATTCCTGATCCTTTCTTTTGATTCCTTATGTGAATTTTTTGTTCTTTTTTTTCTTTTTTTTGTGTTTTATTCCTTTGTTCCCTGTAAACATGGTTGAGCTATAATGTGGCAAAGTCATGGGCGGCAGGTAAAAATGACTTTTTACATTTTACAAAAAAAAAATAAAAATAAAAAATAAAATAAAAATTACAACCACAATTGAATCTTCCCCCCTGGGGCTGCTTGACATGCACATATTCTACTAATATTATTACAGCCATGTGTCACAAACAATTTATTTGACTATACAACAAACAGGTTTTATTTAAAAAAAAAAAAAAAAAAAAAGATAATTTAAAATGAATACAAAAATAAACAATGGATTTGACTGTTCTTTGAAACTCAAAAACAACAAAAAAGAGAGATGGAATCGTTCTGATGGTGTAACAAAACACAAATGGCATCGCGGATGATGTTGCAATCTATTGATACAAAAAAAAAAAAAATGGTGGCAACTGGTCTTGGCATTAACATTCTGTGTTGCATCACGATATTGGCTATAATAAACATTACATATGAGCTCAAATAAAAGAATGGAAAGCAATATACAAAAAATTTCAAAGATAAATACAATATTTATAATTGATATGTTACAAAAAACCCCTTAGTGATCGCAAAGTGTGTGAAAGTGTTGCAATGTATAAGACTATTTTACTCCTAGCTGCTTTAGTAGGAATAAAACTCTGTACTAAATATTTAAGTGGATCTGGAAAAAAATTCAAGACAAGTGTATAAATATTTAGCTACAACTTTGGCAAAATCACAAAAGTCTACAATTGTATAACCACATACAAAACACATTAGGGAAGAAGGAGCTAGAAGTAAAAGGACAACTTTCTGGTACAAGAAACATAGACTCCACAGTAGCCTAAGAATGCAATAGTATACAGTGCTAGCAAAAAGTTGAAAAACATTGCAGATCACACTTGCTTTACAGGAAGCTTTAGCAGTGGAAGTATTTTTCCTTCTTTTTCTTTTTTTTTTTTTTTTTTTTAACCAACAGACAGTAGCATTTCATCTCTGTTAGTGTGCTTGTTGAAGGCAAAGAGAATTTTTGCGATATCAAAGTTTACAATTTCTACCTACAATAAGTTACAAAGTTCATTTTTTTTTCCGATGAAGTATGCATGATAACATCTCCTCTGCCTGTTCCTCCCCGTCCGCTCTTATTCACTTTACATTTTATAAATCATATGTTTTAGGTTAGGTTGTTTCCAGTTTGTTGGCTCTGCAGTATTGGCTTGGCCCCTATTTTTCTCACCACAAATCAAAAATAATAAAAAAAGCGAAAGCAAAAAATAATGAACAACAACGAAAAAAAAAGAAAAGAAAAATGACTTCACATTATAGAGATGTGCGACGGATGCGCATCACTCGAAAAGAAACATTCAGAGACATTTTCAGTGTGTTTTCATCGAATGGCATATCCACAAAGTTGCTCCCCACACAGAACGAGATCTAGCCAAGATCGAACCAGAAAGGTTTATACAAAATAGGCATTTTTCCTTCCATGATTTTTTTTTTCTTCTTCAAGACAGAGAAACGTGAAAATATGACAAGAAATCCAGTCAATAAATTTCAATTGTTCATGACGATGTTTCTTGCATGTTGATTTACATAAGTCTGAATAAAATCTTTAAAACAAAGTCTCTTTTTTTTTTTTTTCCTTTCCTCGGAATTAGTTGTTGTAGAGTTGTTGACTAACTTCATGATGAATGCCGGTCATTTCAGGAGAACGTTCTGGGAGAGCGTTCCCCTGAGGCTCACTGCACAGATGCTGCTGCTTTACAAGAGGTGGAAGTGCAATTTACATGGGAGGGACCACCAGTCCGGACATAGCTACAGGGGGAAAAAAAAAAGAGAGAGAAAGAATTTAAGTCTTGGATATCTGTAAATACTGCATGTAAGATAAAGACAGCAGAGTAATTTAATTTCTGTTGCATTTTGACTGACGAGGAATGGCACAGCTGAATTGGGTTTAAAAGACATATTATTAGGAACAGAGGTATCTGTGGGAACGGCTACGTCTTGTTGGAAGTATACATACATGCATATACACAGAAGTGCCAGAAAACCGGTACAGACAAGCCTATGCACAATACATAGCCATGTCACTTATGCAGTACGTTTAATATATCTACAAAGGCCAGGCTCCATAATGGTACAAGGGTTTGTTTAGCCCACATTCCACAGGACCCCTGGTATACCTACAAACGTCTCTGACAGATGAACACTGTGTGTGTCTCTTTTCTGACTAGTTACACTCGTTCATGTCCTGCAAAATACTTCGAATGTGTTTGGCCTGTTTTAATGAGACAAAACATGTCTAGAGACACCGATTTATGGTTAGAGGAACATTCGTGTGAGTTTGAGGTTTTGCCATTCCAACCCGATCTCAAGTCACCCGATCTCAGACCTGTGGACCGTTCTATGGGAAGCATGGTGTTCGTTGCTCAGTGGGGGGCCTACCAAACACCATTTTTTTCTAGCACTTGTATGTATGTATATATATACACATACATACCCATTTATATATTTATTTATTTTCCTCCAACAAGACGTATGCCGAAAAGCCTTCACCATTTTAAATGTGGTGCTTTCTGACGTTCTAAGGGGAAAGTATCCCAGCTTCCACATGTGTGAGATTTCTTTTAGCGTTTTGTTAATGGCCATCAGAGAGGCCAGACTCCCGAGGGAACGTCCACGCTGACAGCTGAGAAACAACACGGTCACTTCGGCTAACGTCACTGAGCCTCTCTCTCTTTCTCTTTCTCTCTCTCTCTCTCTCTCTCTCTCTCTAGCCAGGACTCACATTCCTCTCTGCTTAAATTGAAAATCTCGTCCGTCTCTCCTTCCTCGTTCCATTTCCTATTCTACATCTGCCTTAAGAAAGAAATCTGCAGAGAGTTTGCTTTGGTTTGATGAAAAAAAGGAGAGCACTAAGATTTATGAACTCCACTCATTTCCACAATTAGGTGGCTAGTGAGCTGCCTGGAATTTTTCTTTTTTCCTGCTTCAAAATAAAAACATCCTTTAGCTACTTTGTGGAGTCATGGTTGAAGTGCTTTTAAGTTTGCCTAAGCACCCAGTGCCATGGCATTCCTCATTAATTTCTGCAAACCACATATTAATAAGTGGATGCATGTAGCAGCATGAACTTTAATTTCCCAGTTCATTAGCTCTAACATTATTAATCTTGGATGCACACACTATGACTAAAACATGTTTTCAAAGCAAACAACTCGGCCTTGACGGAGAGGAAATACAAGTGGGCTCAACAGGCTCGGGAAGTCGTTAATTCGCTGAATGACGCTGTCCTGCCGAGGATTTCACAACTGTTTCTCTCTGTTATCGTGCCGACTTCTGAGCGCCGCCTCGCATTACAGTGTTCATCAAAACAATGTCTCAGTCTGCTGGCACAGGAAGCCAAAGCTCAGTGCCTCTCTATGAAATCTTAATGCGTCCGCTCTGTAAGCACCATATAAGAGCCATTGTTTTCGTAGCTACACTGGAAACAAGCCGACATTTTTAACCAGCTATAATATTCATAGGAAAAGGCGAGGACTCTGACATGTGTGTGTGTGTTTGTGCTTTTTCAAGGCTGGGAATGGAGTGATCTTTCATTCAGGATCCATTCCAGCCCTGTGCGCTACATGGCAGACATACACAACCCTTGTTCGTTTGTGACCCCGGGACACCTGGTGAAGTCGGTTAAAGGCGTTGGGGAATTTGTGAACGCGATGCTCAATTCAGATCGAATGCATAGAAGGCGGTGAATAATGCATTAGTCGAACGGCCAAAGCATTTTAAGCATCTTGTTTGTGTTAAGAATTCCTCAGATTGGTAATTCGCCCACCGATACAAACAAACTACACGACGGGACGGAGATGCGACTGTGCCAAACCCGGTGAGAGTCAAAGTCTCGTGAGATGTTTGACTCCCTTCAATCATTGATGTTAGGTAAATACATTAATACATAAAAAAGCCAGACATGCACGTTCATGCTACATGCCTGCATGCATAAATCCTAGAACTCACTCATCCACATGTTCATTCAGCCGTCCAACACACACGCGCACACACACACACACATACACATATATATAATTAATACAGGCAGCCATGTTGGAAAAACAGCATGGCAGCAACGAAAGGGGCATTTTCAAAGAGAGCCAAAGAGTGAGGCAGCAATGCGGCGTCATAAAAGGAGGGAGGCGGCTCTCACCTTGAAGTCCATTGCCATTTGCACTGGTGCAAGAAGGAGGTGGAGATGCTTGGGGCCTGACAACGGGGGCAAAGGCGCTCTTTTGTTTCACTGCAGAGATGACATTGGCAGGTGAGAATGAGAAAATGCCGTGTGTACTGCTACAGTTTGAAGAGAGGCTGACCGAAGAGGCTGCCATGGTAGGGCTCGATGGAACTACTGCAATAGAGCAAACATAGTCACCACTCAGAGAGTTTCACTTTCGTTTCTTTTTCCTCTTTTTTTTCGTTTGTTTGTTTTCTTTCCTAACAGACAAGAGTCAGGTAGAGCCAGGCCTCGCCTCGCCTCTTTTTCAAATAATAATCATGGAATGAAAACAATATCAGGGAAGAATGGATACGAGGGAATGATCACTCTTTAGTGAGGTGGAGTTGGTGGTGGTGGTGGTGGTGGTGGGGGAAGGTTATGCGTGATATTCTTTCGTTTGCAAACAAAACGAATGCAAATAAAGGAAGAGAAAATGGGGATTGGGATGGAATGAGATGGGGTGTCCTGCCTCGGCCACTTGCTGGATAATAGGTGTCGTTATCGACTCTGACGATAAAAGGAAGAAACTTTTATCGAGGTAGAATTTGAAGTCAGTGGCCTACTCAATTGGGTCGTGTGTTTGTTCATTTTGTTTTGTTTGTTTATTTATTTATTTGTTTTTTATTATTATTATTATTATTATTATTTAATTGGTTGGATCACTATGTGGCTTGTTTCGGGTGTTCAGCCTCCAGAGTCACCCCTCCTTTTATCCAGTAGCACACATTCCCAAAAAAAAAAAAAAAAAAAAAAAAAACCAAACAAAAAGAAACACAAACAGACAACAGGAGTGTCAAAAGGAAAGGGAGCACAAGTGGGGGAGAGCAGAGGACCGGGAGAGGGGAAAAGGGGAGTAATTACCTTGATACTTACTGCCGTAGGGCGAGTTGGCGGACGAGCCGTTGAGGAATCCAGGCGAGCTTGGGACGCCCAGGTTGGGCATGCCTGCATTTCCGTAGCCGTTCATGCTGTTGCTGACGGTGTTGTAGTTGGACTGCTGTGGGGTGCTGCTGGGCACGTAGCCGCGAGGCGACACGCTGCTCGCGTTACGGCTGTAGCCGACTGTAGTAACAAAGAAAAGCATTGTTGAGGAAACTCGAATGAAGGAGATTGTGGTTTTATATCTAGAATGCATTTAGGTGCCAGGTCCTGTCCACAAGATCCTTTACTTCAGGAAGCTTTTAATGGACATAATTCCTACATCTGTTTTTTATTTTTATTTTTATTTTTTTATTGCATTGTACCGTAAATGTAAAGTGAACTAGCTTTCCATCGCCAATATGCATTTTAAGCTAGCATGACGTTCAAAGTTGGGTCTCAATGAAATGCTACCGTTCTGACAGACAATCAATTTTCGTAGCAATTTCTATACTTGTGCAGCTATAACTTGGTCCTTACCCTGTGAAGTCTCAGAGACGTTAACCGCCAGCTGGCTGCTGAAAGAGTTGACGCCCATCATGCCACCGTGGGACGCGGTGTTAGCGAGAGACGGGATCTGGTTGTGGTTGCGTGGTACGCTGTACAGAGCCTCAGCGATGTCTGCCGCCCGCTTCAGTATGATCTCCTGCATGACAGAGTCAAAGAGATGATGTGATGTCGCTTTGGACTTTATTGAACGTTTTGCCAAATCTTCAAGCCAAACCTGACAAATCTGATCATTATAGCTATATTCAGCCCAGTTACTTTGCAGCTACAATGTTGAACAAATAAAACACAACGAACGGCTGCATATGAATATGTATTAAACCTTATAACCACATCAGAACAGCACTAGTGTCTATAGTGTGTTGGAGAAAAAACACCTTTCAGGCCAGGTTCAAGGTTATTCCCTTATTTAAATCAACCGCTTACTATGTGTGTGTATGTGTGTGTATATGTGTGTGTGTGTGTAAGAGAGAAAGAAAGAGTGATTAACTCTTCTTTTTTGCTCCATGTGCAGCAAGCACAAATAAATAGGGAGAGAAAACAGAAATAAAAAGCAGACACTCGTGGTGTAATGATGCCCTGCTACAGTACAATGGCCTGCAGCTAGCTTTGAAATGTATAAAGAGGAGCAATGCAGGGGGAGAAAGAGGCACTGATTTAATTACAGCCACTGTACTGAGAGAGAGAGAGAGAGAGAGAGAGAGAGAAGAGGGGAGCTCATTAGCATGCACCGGTGTAGAGGGTATTTTACCTGGTTGTTGTGGGGCATGCCGTACAGAGCCTCCACAAGGTCAGCTGCTCTCTTTAGTAGAACCTCCTGCAGCGCAAACACACACACACACACACACACGTAATGAGTTACAGAAATGCAAAGTGTGTTATATGTGTATATACATGCAAGGGTTGTGTTTACTGTATGGTTTAGTCATGACATTACTGATGTACGCTATTGAACTAATATTTACATAGCAACCATTTTCACCTTTTTTTTTTTAAACCGTATGTCACGCGCCAAAGTGAGTGAAGTGGAGTGTAACCTCTAAGCTAGATGAAGAATAATGGTAATAAAATAATAAATAAAATAAGCACTTGAGTTTTAAATACCGCTGTCTTTGGGGTATTAAACAAACAAACACACGCGCACACTTGCAGCGATACATAAAGCAATGCAGGAGCGACGTTGGGTCGGCTAAATCCACCCACTTTAGCACCGAAGAACAATGAGTCATTTTCCATATCTTAATTAAACTGGCAGAGTGCTCAAAGACAACATCTCACCCTTTAATTCATGCCCCAAATTTGTAGTGGAGTTCAATGCCAATTCCTCTTTCTTCAGAACAATAAAGTGAATTAGCTCGGGTTAATCTAGTTCTTTCATAATGGCATTAGGAAATTTTTCAATTAACCTCTTTCACTGGCTGTTGTAAAGGACTTCATAAATGAGTTCTCGTGCCGAGCTGCCTGAGAGGCTGCGCCCGGGGACCCGGGTGCCCACAAACCCCATCTTATCCATGTCTGCATGCCTCTCCCCCCCTACTTATAGCACAACACGGATTAACTTTCTGCTTAGCTTCCCTTCAAAAATTACACCCAGCCTGCCAACAAGCCAACACGGCACCCTGATCCAGGACGTCTCGCTTGGCCTGGCCTGTTGTATTTATTTCTTCTCTGCTACATGTGACCGAGACCATGCTCTGTCAAGCTGGCGCACTGAACGATTAGCATCTTATCTTCTAATAAACTTCAAATTCTCCCAAGATCTCTCCTAATAAGTATCGTTTTTTTAGTTATTTATTTATTTTTGACGTTCGTGACATGCAAGCTTGTTCTAACCTCGGCGCTGCCCTTGCTAGCCTGTTCTCCGAATCACACTCTGTTCCTTAGCATGGCCGACTGGCTTCATTCATAGTCACGGCCGCCATCTTGAATCCGTACTTATCAAGATTAATCGCATAAGTCGGGGCTCTTGGTGCGTGCACCATACGTTTTATAGAGACGCTGTCTAATCCTGAGAGGGAGCGGATGAGTGGCTTTTAAAATGGGCATTTAGCTTAGAAATTGCTGTCTCTGCTTCATGTTGCATGCATCTAGTTTGCATACAAATAAAGAATTACACTTGTCACGCGGCAGGTACAATCAATGAAAGGCCCAGCTGTCTTAATCCTGTCCCATCAACCGCCTCTGTGCTCTTTCTCTCCCTCTCCATCGCTCTCTCTCCCTCTCTCTCTCTATCTCCGAGCGAGATAAAGTGCTTTTCTGCCGTGCTAATAATTACTCATCATCTCCGCCCGTCATATCACACGACTCCTTATACGTCGCTCCCAATTTTACCTGGCGATTACTACAATTAAGACCCAGGCTCTCATTGAGACGGGAGCCTGCCTGAGCGAGCCTCTCTCCATCTCCTTGTCCATATGGCACCCTGGCCGACAAGATATAAAGATAGTTTAAGGAAATCACGTCTCCTCTCCAGTTTAATCTGTTGTTAGCTACGCGGTGTCTCCGCTAATGAAGCGGATTTAGCGGCCGACGTTGGAGTGTGACGAGAGAGCAGGCCCCTATCGGCGGAGGAGGCGTCGAGCAGGTTTGTTTTGTTCCTCTCAGCCTGCTTTGCCTCATGCTGGGAATATTATTAGCAGTGAATGGTATTTGAGGAGCATTTCGATGTAAATTCATGAGCGCCGTGCTAAGTGTAATTGACTCCTCTTTCCTCCCTTCGCCAAGACGTAGCCGACTTCAGGTTAAACGGAAACTATTAAAGCTCAGAAACGATCCCCAAGCTTGCTTCCATGACAAATGCGGACGGTTATTATTACAAGCGTTCGCTGTTCTGCCTGTGGACGTGAACCATTTAAACGGGGCTCTTCTTGTTATCACAGTCCAATATCTGGAGTGGTACACAGTATATCAGCAGCGTTGCAGGAGACGGGCGAGGTGAGCTGGCTGGAGGTGCTAATGTCATTCTAAAGTGTAAAGCAATTATTCTGTTAGTTCTAGCCTCAGGTTATGAATACATTGAGGAGCGTGGGGCCCAATAGATGTAGCTACTTCAAAAAGCCGAGAGAAAGAAGATGAATTTTAATGCATGGGTAATTGCTTGACATGAATGCATTTCTAATAAATTTCCTTGTATATTAGATTGAGGAGGAAACGGTGTAGATTTGTGTTTGCCAGCTCGAAACGAACGGGAGAGGAATGGAAAGACGCGAGGCAGCCATTAATTTACGGCCAAAGCAGGCAGGTTAGCACTATATCATCGCAATAAAGATCATTTGATCAAGCACAAATGAAAAGAATAACATCTAATCACATCCCTATTTCTCTCTTTTCACCCCGGCCTATATGGAGAATAATGGACGCCGCCGCTTTCAAACGGAGAGACTAAGCAGAGTGAGAGCGAAGGCCCCCTTAGCAATCTCGTCCTTCATCACATGACTGACTCCTGATATTGCCTTTATTCTCGCTCCCTAGCTTCGTATATAAATATGTTCGCTCGACACCCCTCACCCGGGATTGGGCTCGCAAATTTTGATCTTATCTAAAATTAGGGAGGTAAACTTCAATTTGGAGGCTCTCTCGCTCCCGACGTACATATGTAGCGGCCACATTATTAGTGTACGTCCAAAGCAATACAGGCTCGCCGTATTGGTTTTCTGTCCCGAGCACAATTACCCATCAAAGCACGGCCATTGTAGATTCCAAACAACAGGAGGAAAGAATGGAGGGGGGGGGGGGGTATGGTGGAAATCAATATCAGGCCAGTATTATCAACTCTGCACTGAAGTGGCAGAGAAAACAGGGGTGTGACGCGTTCACCTTAATGCTAACACGCGGTTTACATTTCTCCCTGCGAGCCCCCTCCTCCCTATTACTCCAGCCTGTCTTGGCCCTAATGGTGCCGTCCCTCACACACACACTCCTGGTCTCATTGCGAATCCGTGTAAGGGTCAATTGCTGCTTTGCGCGGAGCCGGCTGTGACCCGCCGGGTTGGCCGCCTCGAGCAGACGGCTGCCGTAACTATGATAAATCACTTGGCACTTTCATTTACATGCCGCTGAACTCCACATTTGGGTCCATTAAAAGCCAAAATCAAATATTTATGTTGTTTATTGGAGCTGCTAGAATCCATCTCTCTTCGGCAGTCGGTTTGCGGCGAAGGCCCCCGGTGTTGAAGGTTTACCTGAATTAGAAAACGCCCCCCTTTTCTGAAGATTTCACACCCACTTTCCCTGTATCGCCTGCCTTTTCTGCCTTTACACTTTCCACAAAGTGAAAAAAACAGCGTTTTCCTGACAAATCAATACTAATTTTTTTGTTCCGCGATTTTTTTTTTTGGAGCCTAATAGAGACATAAGTGTCTTTTAAAGCTTAGCAAAAGGCAGAACATTGCGATGTTTGGAACAAAATGCCGGCTGTACAGGCAGGGAGAGGCGGCCTGGCTGGTTCTGTTTTATTGGTAATGGATAGTTTAAAGCATTTACTGGAACAAGATTTCCTGTCTAGATATTGCTCTCCACAGAGAGAGAGAGAGCCAAGTGTAATTGAAACACATCATGTGGCGTGGGCCGGCTCTGCTCGGGGATGCTTAGCTCGGTGTGTGTCTGTGGGACACGAGGCTGGTCGCGCTTGTGCTTAAAGCAGCCAGGCTCGACTTAATGATAGCACCCGCGTCCCCATGCTGAGCTTTAATAGATATTTGTATGATATCTGTTATTAGACTTTAGCGGTGGTCAGCTTCTCACTGAGCGCCCATTAACTGGGTACAAAATAATATCTTAATGTGGTATTAGGAAAGGGCGCTTGGGCTCAGAGGGAAAATTATCCTGTTTTGGAGCCGATCGTAACCAAATGAGGACGATAAATACATATATAGGAGTGGATAATCTCAAGGAATAATCTTTGCTGTTTCATCTATGGAATACACTGAAGTGCCAGAAAAACTGGTACAGACAAGCCTATATAAAATACATATCAACGGCAGCTATGCACCTCATTGGTTGCATCCACCAGTGTGTATATAAAGCTATATACGTCTGGGAGGCTTTATAATAATATGGGGTTTGTTCGCTAGCATTTTATGAGATCCTTGGTACATCCTTGGAATGCTATGTGTGTGTGTGTGTGTGTGTGTGTGTGTGTGTGTGTGTGTGTGTGTGTGTGTGTGTCCTTTCTGACAAGTTACACCCGCTTATGTCCGGCATTCATTCTGATGGATTTGACCTCTTCTAACAGGACAAAACATGTCTAAAGAGACGTAATTATGGTTAGAGGAACATTCATCTGAGTTTGGGATTTGGCTATGAACACCTAAATCACCAGATCTCAGAATTGTGGACTGTTATGCGAGAAGTGTTGTATTCATTGCCACAAGCTTATGGAGTCCATGCTATAATATTTCTGCAGTCCTATGCTCCTATGTACCAGTTTTTTGTTTTTTTTTTACTGCCACTTAAGTGTACATTCAAACAAGGAGATGGTGATATGTGTCATGGGAAATGTTTGGTGATCGGGTTGAACTGTGAGATTTAAATAGAAAAACACACACACACACTCACAGAGAGGATGCTGATATTAACGTTTGGACTTCATTTATTAACCCAGTAAGGCTTGGACTTATATCGGAACGCTTTGTAAACAAAAGATTAAAGTGGATCTAGCTTCGGAAAATGAAAGGAAAACAAGAGCAAAATAATCACACATCAGAAAGAGGGCTCTGCTCCGATTACAATCACCACTGCTTACTGGAGTGGAAAAATGCTTAATTGAACTATTTCGCTACACTGAAAGTTTGCGCAATTCGGGCAGAATTCAAACACCGGGTTCTGCAGGTTTCCTGCTTTTGTGTGTGTGTGTGCTAGTGATTTGATTCGTGATGACTTGCCAAAAGAGATTGCATGTACTCGCATCGCCATCCCAAATAGTTTCCCATTTTAACATTTCTTCTCCGATAAACATCTCTCACTCTCTCTCTCACTCTCTCTCACTCAATCTCTCAAAGCATACTGACCTTTGGCAACCTCTCCGGGTCACCTGGATGTCTGGGGATGACCTTCTGCAGTCTCTGAAAGCCATAGTCGATAGTTGGCTCGTTCAAAGCTAAACCACAAAAAAAAAAAAAAGGGGGGGGGGGGAGAAAAAACAAGCGGGGTGTGGGTTAGTTTGGCCCCCAGGCGCGTGCACGGCTTTAACAGTCAAACTGAAAGGTGGC
>JAOVVF010000051.1:7282944-7294341 GCA_028565595.1 Duopalatinus emarginatus
CAACACCCCCCACCCCTCAGCTGTAAACCCGTTCACACACACACACACACATACACATGGACACACTCATATATATATACACGCAAACACACAGCAATCATGGCTGTCTGTCAGTGTGCTGAAGTCTGCATCAGGCCTTTCCTCCTGTATCACCAGCTAGATTTATAGCAAGAGCCTGATGATGACATATGTCTGGCTATTGCCCCTCTCAGATTTATCCCTCTCTCTCTCTCTCTCTCTCTCTCTCTCTATTCCTCCCTTCTTATTGCCTGAGTGCAAACCATGCAGGAGGTGCACTTCATCTTACAAAGCTTTAATAATCTGTGAATGGCTGACTACAAACTGATGTAGGGCACCATCATTCTACAGCTGTGTTGGGCTAGCCTCATGAAATTGCTGGCCACAAATAGTAATTAATCTTTCCTCTCTTCCTTTCTCTCTCTCTCTCTCTCTCTCTCTCTCTTTCCCTCCACACACGCTCACGCTCACCCACACACACATACACACCGAGCCTCCCCCCCCCTCTAAAATAGTAATTTTGAGTATGAACAGAGCAGGTTATAAATCAGAGGCCAGGGCCGCTGCATATACGAGTGCATGAATCATAATCTCAACTCGCTGCAACTGCACACATTGTGTTTAACAAGCTTTAGAGGAACTGGTGGAGGTCTATTACCACTCGGCTGTACTGAAAAAATAAAATAAAATAAAATAAAGGAAACAGACTAGAGAAAACAATCCGAACAGAACATGCAGGCTGAGCAGGTTAAATGTTATTAGACATAACAGGTCAGATCAGACAGGTAAAGGAAGACGTCGGAGCTTCTCAGAGCTGACTAATATACAGTGGGACGTTCCTGAATAGTTGAAGTTATATAAATGATCAGATGAGGAGGCAGAGCAATAACAAAAAGGTGGTGACTTTTCCAAATTAAGGTCTACAGTGAGCAGTTCTGGGTGTTGATGTGGGAAACTGGCAAATGTAAGGATCTGAGTGGCTTTGACAAGGGCCAAAGTGTGATATCTATATGACTGGAACTGTGCATCGGCATAACAGCAGGTCTTGTTGGGTGCGATCTAGAATACAGTGGTTAGTACCTAACAGTTACCAGTCATGGCCACTAAAATCTCACTGGTGTATGTAGAGGTGAAGGCTAGACTGTCTGGTGCAATCCTACAGAAGGTTCACAGAAGGATCTGTTGCTAACATTTTGGTGCCAAAACACCTTCAGAGGTCTTGTGGAATCCATGACTGAATGGTCTGGTTTGGGCGTTGTTTAGTCAGACGGTGTTATTTTCATGTAGATAAAAAAAATCCCAACATTCACAGTTTAATCACAGACCACAAGTTTATATCAGACATCTGCGGCTCAAAGTCTATATAGCAAATTTGCCCATGTTCTCTGGGTAGGAGGGATGATAGCAGATAGCGCTACCCTCTGAGTGTGTCACACATCATTTCAAAAGCAAGACTTCGGGAAAAATGTGGTTGGTTGGATCACGTGGCTCTGAGGAAGCACATGACAGGCCTCACTTATGCGTACTGGTATGGAGTGCAAGATAAGGAAGAGCTGGCTAATAGCGCCAAATGCTAAATGACCAAATTGGGAAGAAAAAAAAATTTAGTGTTACTTATGACATTATTAGGTTTTAGATTGTTCATAAAACAATGAAGAATATTAAATAGTCTTTAATAACTCTCATAATAATAACTCTAGACTTCAGATTCTGACACACTATAGCGTATGTCGTTAGCATCATACATCAACTGGGCCTTGTTCAAATCTTCATGTATGCTGGAAAGGCGGCGAATAGCTAAAACTTCCACTGACGAGAACTTCCTCGAAATAATTGGTGGACTTTGTGATGAAGTGGCACAATTACATCTAAGGGTGAAGGCTAATGATCGATATCTTCCAGTTCTCTTTCTCTCTGAGCATGCAAGCACAGTGCACAGTGTGTGTATATATATATATATATATATATATATATATATGTGTGTGTGTGTGTGTGTGTGTGTGTGTTCATGTGACTGACAGGCGTGATGCTATTTGATGTGCCATCATGCATGGTTGAAGCCAGAGTCACACAGGAATGAGAAATAAGATGCTGCCTTGTTAATACAGCATTGATCGCCTATATTGATTTTACATGACATGACTCTTGCAAGGATGTAACTCTCTCAGTGTCTCTGTCTGTCTTTCTCCTTCTCTCTCTCTTTCTCTCTGGCGATCTCCATTCCTGCACTTGTTCCTCTCTATCTAGGGGAGATGAGCGAGTAACTGGTGCCTACGGACGCACAACTCGGAATCAGTTTATTAGGTACATCTACCTATCGCCTATCTGTTTCCATACGGCTAGTTCACTGTATGTAGGTCATACCACTAATATACCACCATATAGGCGAATTCCAGGTATGACATGAATGTATGTATTGCTACGGACAATTTATCAAAGTTGGGGCATCTATTTAGATATCTAAAGGATTTAATTGTTCAATGCTGCTCTACCTGATACACTCGCACCAGCTGTACACAGTGTTCAGGAATGGTGGTGTGTAAACACGTCGTGAGTAAAAGATAAAACACACTGCATACCTTCACACACACACACACACACACACACACACGTTTATATATAGACTTATAGAGCTGAGATTGTGACAGGGTCTATGGTTTAATAGATGCATTCTGATGGAGATAAATGCACATCACTTATTGATCGGATGCTAATGACACTGAAGAGGTCACAGGATCCTTCATTGACACCCATCTCTCGCCTCACTGCTACACACACTCACATACTCACATACTGACATGCAGTATGCAATGTTAGGACCGTGGAAGCCCTAGTTGGGGTGGATATGTGATCCTGACTGTGTGTACTAGTTAAAACAGGAGTGTTTGAGGTGTTAGCGACTGACAGGAGCGATGGAGAGAAGAAATCGGTGGTATTGACCTCCAGACGGCCCTTTATATCACCCACATACAGCGTTTTAGTTCACACATAACACTCTGTCTCGTTGCTTTGCTGAGAAATGTACAGAAATTGAGCAAAATTTCCACATCCTTTTCTCTCTCTCTCCCTGTCTTGCTCTCTTCCTCTCCTCTATAAACTCCTATGACACTACATCCACCCCTTAGAGTATATTGGGAATACAAAACCTTTACAATCATTCCCACAATCTTTCTCTTTCGCACACACACACTCCATTCACTGAAGTAGTGCCGGTCTATCCAAGACCAGGCTCGGACCGCAACCCCTCCCCGTGGGCTCTGCGCCAGCCCCCTTGCCCTGGGCTCAGCCAATCAATAGCACTTTCCTGTTTTGGAGGCGGGTAATTATGAGGTGGAGAGAGTGGGTGACCTCTCACCTGTCCTGCATTACATTGCTGATATTAAGATAAATTGCCCGATTTTGGGTAAACATATGCTGCAATTCAGCCTGTCAGCAAGGGTTTGCTCAAGGATAATTTGTATTGATCTATCCGCTTCTTCCCAATGCTGCTCGCTGACCTCAGGGATAATGAGAGCGCAAGAAAGAGAGAGAGTGAAAAAAGAGAGAGAGAAAGGAGAGAGGGAGAGAGAGAGAGCACAGACACCAGTGTATATATATTTATATATGTATATATGTGTCAGACTGGTGGCCTGGCATCTGTCAGTGTCTCCGGGATTTTGCTAGCATCTTCATTTCTCATTCCTCTTTTTTTTCTTTTTGGCTTGTTTGTTCTATCCATCCAGAATGAAGCGGGAAAGTGCTTCTTAGCTAACAAGCACAAATGAGCATGTTAAATCAAACGGGGCAGGCATCCCTCGCAGCGCTCTCGCGATTTACAGAGCTCCAGCGGAAAGAAGGAGTTGCGTCTGCTAATGAGCTAGCAGACTGTACTGCGAAAGAGAGGACAGAAAGCAGAGACTTGACACTGACAGATGACAAATCTCAAGCTGCCTACTTCACAATATAGTGTTTATATGCTACGGATTATAAGAAACAGAGCTCAGAAGATATAGGTTCGAGTCCTGCATAAACTAGCGACTAGCCGCGTCCTCTTGATCCTCAACCAGCTCGGATTTGTCATTTAGGCAGAACACAGCATGTTTTGAAATGTCAACGTGCGTACGCGCGAGCCCGTCTTGGTATATGTGCATCTGAGCAGGACATCTGTATATTTGAAGATGGAACGCTTTGACCTTGTTCTCTCCGACTGTACGTTGTCATTCCTCACTCCTGACACCCCGCACGCCACAAGATACATATCACCGACATGCCTCTTTTTACCCTTCTACAATAACAGCGGCACGAAAGTGACACGTCTGCCATAAATCCTGATGAATCACGGGCTGTCTCGAAGTTATGAAATGTGGCAAAGTTAAGACCAGGGCGTGCGGAAAAGAAATATGACACTACAGAAATATTTGAAAGGGAATCGCCGTCAGTCATGTGTCAAACCCGGGCGTGTGAAATAAAACGGCTCAAAGTTAGAGAGGTGATACGATCTGAAATGTCGGCGGTGTTAATGGCACTCGACAGAACGGAGTCAATGATGGAACAAAGTGCGACGACACTGTGAACGGAAATAAAAATCAAACGCTGCCTTTCTCAGGCCTGTGTCAGCTTTTTTTATTTCGTTATGGATTTTATCCGTGAGTATCAGTAGTAATACTTTCTTTTTTTTTTTTTTTTTGACAGCACGTTGCGTCTGATTTGCATTTTCTGAGAGCTCAGATCCAAAGAAAACAACACCGATGTGCCAGGAAAACCGGTACACCAGTCTAATACATGCACTCCGCAAGTGAAAATTGTCTCCATAATTCCTGCAGAATGGTCCACAGTTCTGTTGTAGGATTTCTCTGTTCCACAGCACATTGCATGGCATCCCAGATCTGTCTAACATTCAGATCAAGTCACTTGGTGGCACTTTGTCCTGTTGAAAATGGCCAAACTTGTCAAAATAAATTCAGGACGTGAACGGGTGTAACACGCCACACATAGCGTTCACCTATCAGAGACTTTAGTAGATGTACCAGGGGTCTCATGGAATGCCAGCTAAACAAACCACATACCATTGTGGAGTCGCGAGCAGCCTATATATTTTGCGTAGGCTTGTCTGTACCAGTTTTTTTCCAACACTTTAGTGTAAATGATCGTAGAAAATGGGCAAAACGGAGGGGGGGGAAAGGGAGGAGGGGGGGCTAACTTTGATAAGTAGACGCTGGTGTAATTGTGCTCCTTTGAACAAACATGAGTGAAAACAGTGGGCTTTCGACTAGCATTCCACGCCCACATTATGGCCTATTATGATAAGGCTATATCTTTGCACAAGATAATGAGTGGCTTTATTGCTGTTGCTCGCTATTACTTTGTCTAATTATACTTAACTGCTCCGAGCTTATCTCTGCTCCACCTACGCCATCAAAAATCTTACCCCCACCACACACACACACACACACACTTTTTCCCCTCCTTCCGTAACCCAAATCAGGGTGAAGGAAACGACGAAGGATAGCAAGAAAAGAGCAGGAGGAGAGAGAGGTTACAGTTCAGAGAGAGTTTCAGTATAGTGCCGTGCCTCTGTGATAGTGAGAGCGGAGAGAGTTTTCTCATGGGAACAAAAGGACGGCCGTTTAAAACAGGCATGAAATACCATGAGCTCGGACAGTAGTGCCCGTGACAAATATATGTTCTCTCTCTCTCGCTCTCTCTATTTCTTTTCCCTCCTCTCTGTCTTTATTCCATCACCACCACCACCCCAACACACACACACCTTCTTCTATTTAAGACGTGCGAACACTGAGAAAACAACAAAGCGCAGACAGGAAGCATCTTTTAATGCCGTACAGCCATCGTTCCAGCCCAGTGGAGGAAGGAAGGTGAAGTGAGACAGACAGAGGATTGAAAAAAAAAAAAAAAAAAAAACAGCTTTCATTTAGTCCAATTCCTCGCCGGCATAACAAAAACAGGAAAAGATTCATTTGGACCCGAACAAGCCGCAGGATTCGTTCGCTAACCCAATTCAGTTGTTCAGCTCATAATACTGCGTAGATCCCTTCTAACCATATGCCTGTAATAATATAGTTAGTTTCCTCTTCGCAAAAAACAGACCACCGGAGTAATTATAATTTCATTGAGCAGGCCCAGACATATAATCTACACTGTGCTATGAGACATTTGTTACTGTCAAACCAAACAGAGACATCGAGTATGAGGCGGATAGAAATAGAAAGCGAAAAAAATAGTAGTATAGTAATATAGAAGTTAAACCCAATCATAATGCTCGATGAGAGGCCGTACCTCTAGAGGGGGTTAGCGATTTCAGTGACAAAGTGTCAGTCGCCATGCTTCACAGCCCCGGTTCAGCAGAAAGACACCAATATTGATTACACTGTCGTGCCAGAAAAACAAGTCCAGATGAGCCTATGCAAAACACATAGGCTGGTAGTGGGTTTTGCATAACTGGCATTCAATAGGACCCCTGGTACATCTACAAACATCTTTGACAGGTGAACACTATGTGTGGACGAGTTACACCTGTTCATGTCCTGCATTCATTCCAAATTATGGTTAGAGGAACACTCGACTGAGTTTGGGGTTTTGCTGTTCCGATCTAAGTCACCAGATCTCAACATTATATAAAAAAAAAATAAAAATAAAAAGTGTCTGGGATGCCATGCAATGCACAGTGGAACACAAAAATCCTATACTTCAGAATATAACAGTATTGTGGATTCGACAGTATTCTGCAGGAAGTCTGGTGTTCGGTGCCTACAGAATATTTCAGCAAGCTCTTGCTCTGTGGGGAACCTACTAAGTATTAGACTGGTGTACTGATTTTTACAGCACATCATTTTATATCAGAAGGCACTTATGAAATGAGCTGCTGATTGTTAATTGAATAAAGTGGACCAGGTGGAAGGAAAGTGTGAGGGACAAGTGAATAACAACAACGAGGACAAAGCCAAGCTCCTGGCTTGTTGTTCAAAACACTGATATTTCCCCCAGAATTTAAAGGCCTTCTCTTCGACCTGGTGCTAACTTCATTTTATTGCCAGCTGTCTCCGAAAGAGCGATTCCATCTCTAAGAAATTCAGATGCTCCGGAAATTAAAATTTCAAAGATCTTCAGAGGTGGGAGGAGGAGGGTGGGGGAAAAAAATCAATGGTGACAGATCAATGCTCATAGAAATTTCATGAACTTTGAACCGATACAGGCATGAAGATTGGAGTGGGAATGGATGGAAGGCTGAAGAAGACTCCTAGTGCTCGGACAGAGACAGAAAGCCACTCTTCTCCAGACCGTTGCGCCCTTTCATATTTTATTTCGCTGACACAAATTACATTTCGAGTCTATTTCTATAACAAGGAGGTTCGAGAATAAGAAAGACCCCCCTTTTGACTGCTGTCCACTCTTCTATCTCCTTCCTTACTATCTTTGTGACCCTGTAACCCTTCTCTAACATCTGACTACCATAAACAGAAACATCCCTTATGCCTTAACAGCCACACTATGCTAAATAAAATCAAACTTTAATAATCTCATGTCCAAATTAATACTGTGAGAAAAAAAAATAAGATCAATATGTGGACAGAGTGCCAAAAAAAATCAATAGGTTTGTTAAATTATTGCTGCATTTTTTTTTTTTCTCCTCGTTGCCGAGATGAGTTAAGTTTGCTCTGGCTGTCAGTAGGCTATAGCTTTTAGCATTAATCTATAAATAAAAGCTGGAAAAGGATACCATGGGCTCAGGTCTGGATAGGTAAGGAGGAGCGTAGAAAGGAGGGAGAAGAGGACGGGGAGGGGAAAAGTGCGAGTCATCCATCAGAAAATGCTCTGGTCACTGGAGCACAACTAATGTGTGTGACTTGGTAAGGGCGAATCTATTTAAAGCAGCCCGGAACTGGGAAAACTGCGATGGACAAAACAGGAACCAGTATAAGCAATTATATCAGAATCGCTATATATACTAGTATATGAAGCCCCAAAGTTCCAGATCGAGACCTTCTGGCTTGTCGAGGTGATGTGTTGCTGAAGAAGGGGTGTGGTGATGATTACATAATCTCCCCAGCTTCTGATTACTACTGTATGCATGTAAGAGAGAGAGAAGATAGAGAAGGAGTAGCTCTATCTTGATCCGGTGAAGAGAGGGTGGAGAGAGGTTGATGCCCTGATAGTGTCTTCTAAGTCAGCCGCTGATCTTCCAGTGATACCGCGTTTCATGTGGAACTGTTTAAAGAGTTTATTTACCCGTCTTTCTGCCTTCACCTCCTGTCTGAGCAGTGATGCCATCAGGACATGTATCAGATCCTGTCCAAGATGAACTAAAAGACAGGACTTAGTCAGTGTTGTTCCTGTCTGGTTTTAATAGCTTTTAAATTTGAGTGAATAGTCTCTAATAAAGCGACAGGGTTCGGTGCCAGCGTTTGTGTGTTTCTGTATGTTTGCATGTGCCAGGTCAATCGAAGTGTGTGGCAGCGTTGCAGAGTGAAGTGGCGAGACGACCCTTTTGTCCTCTTTGGCGGATGATGAATGACTGTCTCCTTCTTGGCGCGTTTTGTCAGTTTTGGCGCAGCCGAGTCAATACCTTCACCTTGACGAGGAAACTTTGTGATTTATCAGGGCCACTGGCCAATAAGCAGGCCAGGAAAGCCAGACCCTCAGAGATACAGAGAGCAGCCTTTTGGTCAAAGTCTTCTCGAACAGAATTGCGAGAAGGTGTATGATAGACAAATGGCTCTTGTTAGAGGCGGCCGAAAAAAATGAAGGGGGAGTAGGAGAGTGAGGGGGAAAAAAATGCTTGACTTGAACTAATAACAGAAAGGGGCTGTGGCGGTCACTGCGGGTCTAAAGATGAAGCACCCTGTCATGCGGCAGGTTGGGAAATTAGCAAATAATGTTCCTTGGCCCTGATAAATGGGTGACAGCTCTCCTTCGCCAATCATTTTTTAACATTTTGATGCATGTCTACAATCCCATCGGAGGAAAGGAAAAGTTTACCGGCCCTCAATTTCCGTGTGATAAATGGTGGCCGGTAAATGTACGATTTCTGTATGAGGTATAGTTCATTTTAAGCAATTCTGGTAAATGGGTGTCACTGATTAGGACAAATAGTCCAGAGGGGTGAAAGCTCCAATGGTACATCTCTCTCTCTCTCTCTCTAACACCTCCTTTCTCTCAGCTCCAGTAGAGCGTTGAGGCCAGGCTCTCTCGCAGTGACCATGCACTACCTAAACGGAAAGCAATAGCTTTGATGCAATTAGAGCCCAATGCTGAGCTATATTTATGATAGCTGTCGTTCTTCTAAATGATTTGCCCGGGCGCTCGCGAACCTTCCTTCCATCTCACCTACCAGCCGAACTATTTCTTCTTATCTCTTGGACGAGTGAGAGGGAATACAGGATCCGTGTCGTTTAACATTAAAGGTTTGTCTGTGTAATCCCATACACACAAGGGCCACTTGCTGTTTAAATGAACACTGTTTACCTTTTAAATCCTTTAAGAAAGGTACAAAACATAGGACAGTCTGTCAAATCCAATAAAGGAGCTTAAAGGGAACATCTGGACAAGGCTTTGGAAATTGCACGATCAGCTTGTGAAGCTGCTTCGAACGAGTGCTATTGGCAGGAGGACAAACACGTCTGTCCCGCTTTCTTTTTTTTTTCTTTTCAACTTATACTGTATATAGACCTTTCTGACAGGCTGTTCAGCACTAGACCTGATCAATGGATCACTGATATAGGTCTCAGA
The DNA here is from genome assembly GCA_028565595.1 of Duopalatinus emarginatus. Classification (NCBI taxonomy): domain Eukaryota; kingdom Metazoa; phylum Chordata; class Actinopteri; order Siluriformes; family Pimelodidae; genus Duopalatinus; species Duopalatinus emarginatus. The sequence goes on from JAOVVF010000051.1 coordinate 7,292,686, forward strand.
TGCCAACCAAAAACCATACAACAAACATGGTGAAGCAGGTAAAAACATTGCAGTATGTCAAGATCTTTAAAAAATACCAAAGGTGGGAGCTAGGGAAGAAGATCAGGAAGCAAAGAAGCCAATAAACTCCTGGACGCACACACACACATACACATATTCATGACACACTCCAAAACAAACACAAACTCTTGCACGCATGCACACCGGCTCTTCATCCATGGATGATAGGTATTAAATGACACTCTGTTTTAAGCGAGGGACTCGCAGCTCATAAAGCTCTTACACACTCGCGGTGTTTGTGTGACCTTACGCTCCGCTCCGATGTCATCTCCTGGTTTTATTGTGCTCATCCTGGCCTGTTACACTTCGAGCATCCAGCGGGTATCATTTCACTGCTGACCCCAGTGCTCTGCTTGAAGTGTCAAGACAGAAAGCCGGACGAAGAGACGGAGGAGAAATGTGTGAGGACACGGCCTGCCTTTTAAAAGCCAGACTGGAGTCATTTGCTTAAGGAAGCCTGACCTCTCAGACAGGTGGCTTGCACTGCCATGATGGAGAAGAATTATCGACTCTTAAAGTAGTGCGCCGGTTCTGGTGACCTAGCGTAAATCTAAGTGAGTGTGAAGGACCTTCATGGACCTTTACTGCTATCTACAGACTGGAGATGTAATACCGAGTATCGGATTTGACATATTTTCAGATATGATCTGCTGTCACAATTTTTTAAAAGGAATCTAAGGATTTTTCTAGGCAGTTATGTTTCACTGGGGTAATGAAGAACAGATGTATCAGTTGTAATGGAGGCAGGTGGGTTACAACTGTAGTATGATATCACATCTCTGTCTCATCATTGGTGGGCATGAAGGTAAGGGTGTTGTGTGGTATCTGTGGCACCATGACATTAGCAGCAGTGGATCTTCTGTCGGATCGGACCAAACAGGCTAGCCTTGGAGACCCATGACCCTGTTGCTTGTTTCCTGCTAGTCTTTCCTTAGGGCACTTTTAGTAGGTACTAACCTCTACATACATTTCCCTGCATAGACTAGAAGGTAGACTAGACTAGCATGTGTGTGTGTGTGTGTGTGTGTGTGTTTTCCTGAACAAGCAATATTTGGAAAAAAGTGTGCGTCTCCCCAAATAATGAACGGCGATCACCATCCATTGCATGCAGCCATAAAGCACTTGAGAACTATTTATGTTCATTTTCTCTAATTCCTCTTGAATAGCCTGCCATTATTCCACTTAGACCTGCAAACACACTATGTACGTAAACACACATGCACACACACACACACCACACACACACACACACACGTTTGCAAAAGCTTCTACTAGGACCACCTAGTGTTTCCTGTTCAAAGCAGGCATTTGTGAACTAATTATGAGCACAGGTCATTTGTTCTGATCGATAACTCTCCTCAGTCAGAAAGAACTACAGAGAGAGAGAGAGAGAGAGATGTGAATGATGAGGTAAAGAAAGAGAGGAAGACAAACTCTGTACCTCTGAGCATTTATTATAGTTATGACCATAATTACACTGATTATAAACTGAGAATAATGTGCTGATAATAATTAATGAACAAATGCAGCCATAATGGTAAAATGGTATTCATAGTGAACTGGGAACTAGATGTTTTGTAAGGAAGTGAGTATATA
>JAOVVF010000051.1:7299239-7310502 GCA_028565595.1 Duopalatinus emarginatus
ACACACACACACACACACACACACACGCACACACACACACACACACACACACACACACACACACACACACACACACAGACTGAGACAGAGAGAGAGAGAGAGAGAGAGAGAGAGAGAGAAAGAGCTTGCCCTTAACTAAAGCTGTTGACTTCATGCTAATAAGTTCATACAAATTTTCATTTCTGAGGCTTGCGAGTGACATTTGCTTTTCTTAATTGCAGGCAGAGTGCTTGAAAGCAGATCAAGTCTCTGAAGACAGACGCAGCTCCTCAAAGGGACTGACCTTCATCAACACTTCCAATTATAGTGAATCATTCACTAAAAATTACAGTAAACAAATTTACTTTGTGTAGGTGAGCAGACGGAGGGACAGAGGAGGGGCCTGCATCTGTTTGTCTGTGTGTATGTGTGTCTGTGTGTGTGATGTAAAAGCGGACCCACGTGACGGGACGGAGAGCAGCTGCACGTAAGAGACCACCGCACGTTGCCTTGGAATTTGCAATGACTCCCCCCATCATGCAGAAAAAGAGATTGCAAGTCGCCTTCCCTTCTGCCGAGCGACATTTGCATACACTTTCAATGCAAGGTAGTGGGGGAACATGTGTTCAATGGAAGGCGTGGCAAAGCGAATTACACAGCCATCGAACTCTATACATGCACAATGTGCGCGAGCAGATGATGGAAAACAGAGAGAGCAGACACAGGGGTAGTGGACTTCAGATGCCAAGTTCAACACACTTCCAGGACGAGAAATTAATATTTATCCATAGGAGTAAAGGACATAATGTGTGTGTGTGTGCATTTTTTTAAACAAGGCATCGCCTTTTAGCAGGGTTTGGAGCAGCGTTTCCTAAATTGTGGGTCTTGGCCCCCTGTTGGGCCATGAAGGTAATAGAGGTGGGCTACTATTTACCAGAAAAAAATTACAATATTTTTAATTAATTCAATTTTAAAATTACTATAAAATATTTATAATTCATATCATTCAAAAAGTAATCAGATCTAATAAAATAAAGTAATTAATTATTATTGTTATTATCTCCATTAATTTGACCTAGTTATTGTCCTTGTTTTATTCCACCTGATATTCAATTTGTATCTTCTCCTACAGCTTTCGAGGTATCGACTTGGGAGAAATGCTAAAACATCCAGTATGTTAGGGACAAGTGTGCTTGTATACGGCTTGAGGAAATGTTCATCCTTTTTCTACTACACTAAAATAGTTACCATCTGGTTGAACGGGGATTTTTTTTAGAGATTGCTGTAATTTTGTTAATTTTTGAAAGTTGGCATGCTTGGACCCAGTTACACCCAGACACATCAAATTACAGACAGATTACTCTTCTCCTTCTCGTTCTTTCACTTTGCAGTCTCTAAAGGAACTGTATTTATTACTTTTTTTTCACCTGATATTTTGTGCTTATCTTTTCCACATGATATTTAGTTCTTATCTTTTCCTACAGCTTTTGAGATATTGATATAGGACAATCACTAAAACAAATAATGTGTTAGGGAGAAGTGTGCTTGTATACAGCTTATGGAAATGTCCATTCCTTCTTCTGCTACACTTGTTTTTTTCTTTTTCTGGGAGAAAGTTCCCATCTGCTTGAATGCACAGAATCTCACATTCTGTTCTATAAAATAGAAACAAGCAAACAAACAAACAAACAAATAAATAAATGATGCCACATCTTTGTCTGCTCTTGAGCCATCTTTCCCACCCACCCCCACTCCTGGACACACCAGTGTTTACACTCAAGCGTGTCACACTTGTCGAAAATCTATCTTGGACATCCGAAGGAAGGTGACGAGTATGTCTGAAGTGAAAGCACTTTGGCTGCGTGTGTGTCCTGGCCTCCTGCCGTCTTCCCGTGTGTATTGTTTTCCTGGTGTGAAGCTCTAATCAGAGGCGCGCTGTCTTCCATGGCAACATGGCCAATGCCGTCGCCGTGTTTGTCACCTTCCTCCTTCTCCCCCAATACACTCGAACAGGTCCGCTCTTGCCTGATGCTGCCTCCCTTTGTTCAGCCGACAGCCAAACGTGCCGCAATAGTGCTGGGGATGGCCAGATGGCAGGCTGATCCAGGCGCTGATGGGATTAGAGCACGTACCTAGTGTGTGTGTGTGTGTGAGTGTGTGTGTGTGTGTGTTGCCCATCTGGCCCCCTTTAACAGGCTACAGCCCTGCAGACGCGATCCGCTTGTCTTTATTGCATAAACCTAACAACATTACCGCCACTTGGTATGCAAATCGAGCTGGAACTGCAGGCCTTCAATGCACATGCAGAGAGAGAGATGGAAAGAGAGAGAGAGAGAGGAAGAGAGGGAGGAAGAAAGAAGGCTGTCTCTCTTTCATATCGCCTCCTGTCTCTCTCTGTCTCCTTCACTTAGCTTCGAAAACCTGCAAATAGTAAATCTAAGATTATCTCCTTTTATTGAGTGCCTCCTTAAAACCTGTGCATTGCTTATGTGTGTGTGTGTGTGTGTGTGTGTGTGTGCACATGTGTGTGTGTGCGCTGCTGCACGCAGCAGGTGTAATATTTTCCTGTCTGATTATGTGCATATGGAGTTGTGTCTCTATGTGTGTCTTGCAAATGGCTTAGTTTGTTGTTTCTGATCATGTGCATATGGCGCTGTGTGTTTGATGCTGGCTAATACAAAAAAGACCTCCACGTGCGAGGACGTGACTCGCACTTGCCTTCCTCGTGGCCCAGGTTGCACGGAGAGGCGTGTCGGAGAGGCACGGTGGGGGGGGGGGACTGGGGGGGATGAGGGGAAGAGCGGTTCGCAGTCCACTGGGGGCAGCAGCAAGGGGAATTACTTTTAGTTGAAGATCAGAAGCCAGAGTAAATTCACTGTCCGGGAACATTAGCCCTTATTAGATGATTAGATAAGAGCGTTAGGGGAAGACGAGACTGTCTCTGATACACAGCAGCACCTCTCTCGCTCTGTCTGTCTCTCTATCTCTCTCTCCTTCACTCGCATCTTCCCGCTCGGAGCACTTATCACTTCCAAGAATGTGTTTCTAATCTCAAATACCCCAGTCTCTCTCTCTCTCTCTCTCTCTCTCTCTCTTTCTCTCTCTCTCTCGCTGTTATAGCTTTTCACTTGGCATGTGGATATGGCTGGGATTATGCTACACAGCCATACACATCGCATACACATCTGCCTGTACTTCTCCGTCTCATATTTTCATGTGCACGTGGTACAAAAAGAGCAAATCTGCCCATTATCACCTTCCTCCCCGTCATTGACGGGTCCTGCGTACTCCGAACACACGTGACTGCGTTCTTTATTGTGAAAAAGTCAACATAAAAGGAGTTAATTCTGAAAAATTAGCAGGAGTGATTATGGCGAGAAGGCTGAAACCGAGGGTGAATGACAATCATAAGTCCGGAGTTGGATCTCTTCCTTCCCTTTGCACTAACTGTTCCCAGTTCGCTCTTAAAGCCCCTTATTAGGAGGCTAGTGGCAATATCAGCTCGGCCTAAATTTGACATCTGGGCCAGCTGAAATCCCAGGTAGCTAAGTGGTATGAAGAAAACAGTGTGTGTGTGCATCTGTGTGTGTGTGTGTGTGTGTGTGTGTGGTGAGAGAGGAGGGCACCTTTTGGGACTATTGGGAGTTTTTTGTTTTTGTTGTTTTTTTGTTTTTTTGTTTTTTATCTCTTAAAACATCACGGTTGCTGTAAAAAGATCTGACTGATATTTTATAAGAAAAAATATTTTTTGTGTCTAAGATGTAACCTAAATCATTAAATTTGCTGAAAGACTTAATAAAAGGATGAATAAAGGAAGCTCTACAAATAGGGCTTTGAAGATGAGTAGCACCAACAGCATATAAGCCGGGCCTCCTTCTATCTCTTGTTTTCTCTCTCTCTCTCTCTCTCTCTCTCTCTCTCTCTCTCTCTCTCTCTCTCTCTGACTTTCTTTCCCCAGGGATGGAACGAGACAAGGGGAGAGGCTTCAACCTTCTTAATTGCTCTCCTAATTAAAGGCGGTTGCTAAGCAAAACACACCTACCATCAAACGGGTGCAGAGGAGAGACAAACAACACGTCACGGGGGCCAAACGGCTCCAGCGCTCAGGGCACCGGCGCGTAATTAAGCTATTTTCATTTTGTCCCTGTCGTTAATAAACGAACAAATAAAAGTCCAGAAAACAAATCATTTAGCGAGGTTTGCTTTGAGAAAGAGGGTTGCATAGGGGGTAAAACTGCTCATTAGCATATGACCAGTCATTAGCATATCTATTATTATATATGTTGTTGTTGTATATATATGACTGAATAAGGCTAAGGGAGAAAAGCATATGTGGTTTGCCTGGCTTTGTGGCTGCTTAAGCTTACAATTAAAACCAAAGATTAGATCTCTGACTTATATGTATTTGCATTTCCACACTCGCAAATGCTGGAGAAAGCATGCTTTGAAAACTTAATTGTTTTTTTACGCCGTGTTTCTTTTGTCACACTTGACATAGACATGGCCCAACATCATTCATGAAAAGTGATAATAATAATAATAATAATAATAATAATAATAATAATAATAAAAATGGAGGAAGCAGGTAGCAACATAAGAGAATGGAAACTAATCCACGTGATCTACAAGTGTAAGTGTGAAAAGTGTGTGAAGAAGAAAACACTAAATTCACTAAATTCCTCATTCACCTCTACACTCCACTCCACTCCACTACTAAGTCAGAAAGGAAAAAAAGAGAGGATGGAAATGTGCCTAATCAGGAGGAAGGAGGGAAAGAGTGAGAGCGAGGAAGGGAAAAGTGGGAGAAGGCGCTGCAAATAATAAGTTCATGTAAAAATGTGCCTACCATTCTCCAGATAAGGAGGGGCCGTACCTTCAGAGGGGTCAAGGCGCCGAGCCCGGCGCCCGTGTTTGGAATTGTTGTGGACGAACATGTTGTCCGAAACGGCCAACACGTGACCGTCCACGTTAACCGTCGTCGATATAACGACCTGCGAAGAAAAGAGAGACGAAATATAGATGCATGGATGTTTGCTTGTATGTAAACTGAAGTGCCAGAAAAACTGGTACAGACACATAGCCTATGCAAAATACATACCAACACAACTTATGCAAATCGCTGGCTGCGGCCACCAGTGTGTATATAAAGCGACATTATAGAAGCTACGTAATGATACAGGTTGGTGTGGTACAGTGGCAACATCATGGGCCAATCATGGGCCAATCAGCCTGTGCTACACCAATAAGGGTCCTTAGGCAAGACTCCTAACACTACATTGGCCAACCTGTAATTCCAGTAACCTTGTTAGTTGCTCTGGATAAGAGCGTCTGCCAAATGCCATAAATGTAATACAGGGTTTGTTTAGCTGGTATTCCATGGGACCCCTGGTACATCTATATGTAACACTATGTGTGCGTCTTTTGTAATGAGCTACGCCAGTTCATGTCTTGAATTCATTCTGATGGGTTCGGACAAGGCACCACCACACATCTCTAAAGACACCAAATAATGTCTACAGAACATGTCTGATAGCTCGTTGAGTCAGTGCGCTATAGTTTTCTAGTTTGTTTTGGCGCTTTAGTGTTTTTGTACGTGATACTTACAAATTTGATCGTCCCTCATGACACAAGAGCTTTATTACGAAAAACAACCAATGTTTCAGACAATACCCTATAACCCCAGGTGACTCGCTTACGCTAGCTATTTGTTTATTTGTGACATGAATCAAAAGGAGGGGTGACCTGGGGACCTTTCTTAGTTTACTGCCACTGAGTTCACCTTATTAAGAAAATAAATTACACTCTGCTAATCAGTGAGCAGCTGCTTTCTCAAATAAACACCCGAGTCAGCAGCTATACCAAGCTTGTGGGACCAGGGATCAGATTTTCGATGGTGATGATGATTATTAATGACCTTTTTTTTCCAGGAAAAAAGGTGTACGCTTCTCAAATACACGACATATGAGTTTCACACGGCGCGGGGTTCATAAACATCGCTCCTGCGTCGTTGTGCGCCCGTGGGACGCATTTGTCATTTAATATTTCATTATTCTTCTAAAAAAAAAAAAAGGATTCTGACGGTGTTACAGGCACTTAATTAAATTAAACAATATTTAACATCTTAGATTTCCAGAGTCCCAACTACGGCGGGTCTATACGTCAAAGCGGAGAGGTTTCAGTGCAGCCCGGCTATATAAAGCACACTCAATTTCTCACTTGATAGCTACAATTAACCTTTGTGTGGATAAGAGCAGTTTAGCCTTCTATAAAAAGGATACACTTAGGTAAGAGTGTTCGAGTGTGCTTTATATAAAGAACCCCTTTTTGAAAGGTCTGTCAAATACCTGTCACTCAAACCCAGGGGCTTTTTTTGTGTGTGTGTGTGTGTGTGAGAGAGAGAGAGAGAAAGAGAGAGAAAGTTTGTGTGTTTGCGGTTAACAAACCTCCAATTAGGCATTAATCTGCCACTTGCGCGAACACAGACAGGAGAAGAGGCTCTCGTTTGCTCTTTCAGGCATTAACAGTCTCTCAGACATTGCCTGTGGCCCTCGCGGTGCTAATGCTAGCCATCTGCATTGATCTATTGATATATTGATTAGTTGTTTTCCCTCATTAGTGGCAGTGTGAGTCAGTGCAGAGATAAATGAGACTGGTGTGGGGGGGCTTGAAAAACAGAAAGAAAGCAAACTCTTCAGTGAATTAGCGAGGTCGCTGCTATTCTGTTTTTTTTATCTGTTTGGCTCACGGTCGCAGCTTCAACAGGGGCACTTGATCTGACGAAGGGGAGCGTTTAGCATTTGAATGGAGACAAGAAGGGGGAGAGATAGAGGAAAGAAAGCTGGAAATCAGCATCAGAATAAACATCAGAGCAGCTTTTACATCCCCCCTTTCGCTCTCTGGCTCTGTATCTCTACAAGGATGATGGATAGGCAGTGCTCCGGCCCCCACCTGCCCGAGTGAGGGATGAGGAAAAGAGGAGCAAGAGAGGAACACGGAGAAGTGCCAGACGCATGACCCTGACACGGGTTAAAACTTTGTGGGAAATTTATTCTAGAGATGGCATTTAGTTTAACATGGAGCGGTCAGGATAAGAGACGGATTCGAGCGGCGCTAGGAACAAGGCGGGAACTGTACTGAGCTGCGGCGTGTTTAGAGTGAGGAACAGTAGCGTATAGGAAAAATATCATCTCAGGTTAAAAATCCTAATCATACAAGGCTGAGATAAGAGTTCTGGTTATAAATAGCTTCATCATCCTCCTATAGAAAGAGTGACCCAAATAACTGCTTCTCAGAAAGCAATAGAGAGAATGGACAAAATATGGGACAGTCCTCTAAGGTCAGGAGGTCATCATTATGCTCCCCGTTCGCTCCTTGGTCTCTTTTGCTGAGGCAGCAGCAGGCAGAGAAAACTGCACCGAGGGCCCTGGCGCCCTGTTAAGACCAGTTAAACCTTCAGGGAGGAGAGGAGATTAGAGAGACAGAGAGAGAGGGGGAGAGAACCAGAGAGTCAGGTGGGGCCATCAGCAGTGACGGATGTTTCTTTTAGTCACCACAGAGCCAGAAAGGACACTTCCTCTCACTCTGACTCTGACCTTCTGCTCTGGACACATGGATCAATATCATCCACGGCTCTCGTCCACTCGGGCCTGCAGTGCATGAGAAATGAAAAACACCACCGCCACTGCCTGGTCCAGGGATCCTGTCTTTATACGTCTTTATAACATGGCTGAGGATGTAGGCACACACATTTCATCAGCCCAGAGTGCTCTTACTTAGAGGGAAAAGTAAACTGATATTCCTTTTATATCCTTATAAGGTTGTTGAAAATGATTATATTGTAACGTTGAGTCAGGATATGAGACCATGATCTGGATCAGTCTGTATCGGGATTTCCGGAAGCAACGTCTGGGGGTCGAAATCCTTCATTAATAATTATTTTATTACACATTTTATTATTGTTTTATTGTATTGCTATAATAATAATAATAATAATAATAATAATAATAATAATAATAATAATAATAAATAATTAAAAAAACATGGCTTAACTTTAATTATTAAATCTTTTTCTATCTAATTATTGAATCTGGAATCAAATTCCGACTCCTACAATTTCCAAAATTCCAAGCACAGATGTGTGCGTATGTGCGTGCATGCATACGTTGCACATCTTACACATCATGCGTGCAATCATTGTACTGTAAAACCGCTTCAGTCCCAGTTGTTCATATAATATTCATGTAGAATCCCATATACACCTGATATCCTTCTCACATATCTGACGAGATGTTTCATTGGATGGTCACTTTGTTTAACCGCTTCGGTTAGTGCTGTCAGCTGTCCTACTTTGAGGAAGTTTGAGATGCATTCACAAAACTTTTTTTTTTTTTTTTGTGTGTGTGTGTGTGTGTGTGTGTGTGTGTGTGTGCCCATATATTGTTTTCTCTGGGTTCATAGATCTGCTAGATATGGCTTCTCTTCCTATATGGTGTTAGGGAAAGGTGTGTGTGCGTGTGTTTGTGTGTGGTGGTGGTGGTGATTTGTAAGGTGTGAGTGTATTATGAAGCAGGATGCTAGAGCAGGTGAACCGTTCTTATGTTCAATACCAAGGGCTGAATCATCATGTCCCAAGAGAGAACCTCTCCCACGCCATCTCTGGTTCCACATCCCTCCTATCCACCTGCTTTACAATACCTGCTCTATAGACTGTAGAAACCTATTTTTTATTTTAGAATGGCCTTTGTGGATGTCTCTCCCTCTTCTCTCTCTCTCTCTCTGTGTGTGTGTGTGTGTGTGTGTGTGTGTGGGAGAAAGTGGAAAGGAAGTGAATTACCTGGAACCTGCGCATGTCTCGTGGGTTGCCCGCATTCTTCAGGCAGTTCTGATTGCACTTGAGGAAGAATTTCAGAAAGAATCTGCAAAAGAAAGAGAAGAAACCTGCATCAGACAATCAATCCGGCTCCGAACATACACTCGACAAACACAGCCCGGGACGGATCAATAATACGGAAAATAGATATGGACTTCCCAGCAGAGGCGGAAAACTCCACAAGTTGTAAACCGACCAGTTGTAAATTGTAAACAGCCCGAACACTTAAAGCACACACACACTCGCACACACACACACACACACGCACACACAGTCTAGCTGAACAGTAATGATTGCGAGTGTTTTGTTCAGAAACCCTCCCAGCGGATGTCTCACAGAAACTGTCTGTCTGTCCGTCTGATGCATACAAATCCCACAATTCCCATTAGAACCCATCTGTCCACACACGCACTAGTAGGTAGGCAGATATTCTGCAACCCCCCCCCCCCACACACACACACACACACACACACCCACCTCTTATCCTCCCCTCCTCCCCCTCTCCATCCTGTAATTAAAGGGAGGCAAACGAGTGCACCTGAGCCCCTCTCATCATCAGGAGACGTTTGAGCACTTAACAAGGTGAGAGCGGCCCACGAAAAACTTCCACCTCGCGCTGACAATTAGAGCGAAGCCCAAGCAGCAGACCAGCAGCACCCGGCAATTACAGCGCAAATTACAGCCAACCTAATCTGCTCTGCAAATGTCATGTGTGTGTAAGAGTCGAGGTGGATCCCCTCTGGCACTGACACCCACACACCCAGACATGTACACACAGTCTCACGCAGCACCACACCTGCACCTAAGCCGGTGCATCTGTACGAACGGGGAAGTGTTGAACAAGTGGCTCTCGACTTCTTTCCACTCTACGGGTGAATTCGTCTCAAGTCTCTTCAAGAAGAAGAGAAAGTGAGGGAGATTACCGCAAGCACTTCAGATGCACGGGTTCATCTCAGACGCCTTACATACACACCCAGACGCAAATAACGCCTCATTCAGCAGGAATACCCAACCTGTCCGGTATGTCTTACATATGGATGTCCATGTGCACAAATATTTGCCTCTGCCTTCCCCCCCAGTCACAGGTTAGCCTCGAACCAGAGCTGTGCCATGCATGGCCGATGTCATGCATTGCTGATTGCGTTACCGTGTCGAGTTAACACATGTACGGCACGGCGCTGGGCAAACAGGAGCGAGTCAGGGGGCACGCACCAGACGAGCTCTAGCGCGACTAGGGCCATAAATCACAATGTGAAATGATCCCAGTAACCCTGAACACCTCTCCTCATCCCGGCCTCATCTGTTTACATTCTAGCTCTCCATCCTGACAGTGTGTGCAAGATAGATAAATGGAGATAAAGATGGAGAGAGGACAGAAACGTGAAAATGAAAGAAAAGAAAGAAGAAAAAGGTAGCCTTGGACGGTGTCAGAAAATCATTGCCGGTCGTCACAGACGAGACATAAACGCCATAACGGCAGCCACAGTTTGGGAGGAAGTGGTCATAGTGCTGTCTGGAAGGCTGTAAAAATCTCCACTCTTATGATGGCAACTTCAGCTTTAATTGTGTGGCGCGTGCAGGGCAGCGCTCGCAGGCCAGTGTGTTCGGACGTGTCGCTCCGAGGATGAGTGTTATGGGCTGTAATTCTCAGACCCCAGTACTTATTTCCCCATAGGGTCGTAATGTTTCCGCAGCAGGTATCAGGCCATATCTCGGCTGAAACATGGCCCTCATTCACTTGCTCCCTGTGCCAGACGACAAACAAACAGCCTGACTCACACACAAGTCACACACACTCACACACATGCACTCACACACCTCTCTACACACATACGGCTTCAGAAACTTCTCAGATGTTACAGTGGAAAAGGAGGGAGGAATAATCTGGAGGAAAATCTACACAAAAAAGAACGACTGTCATAAAAAATATGAAGATCCCGAGGCACCTGATAAACATTCCCAATCAGTGTCAAAATATCCAAAATACTGACTTATTATAAATACTATATATTATAAATATTATCATTAAATATTAAATATTATATTATTATATTATATTATTATTATAAATAGTGACTTTTTTTAAATAATTATTCTTAACCAAGTTTATTGTTTGTTAATGGCTAAAAATTACATTGTATTGTATTAAGCAAATAATAACAATAATATTAAATTTAAATAGAAATAAAAAAGTACAAAATAATAATTAAATTGTTATTCTGTAATCATTTCAATTAAATATAACAGTTTAAAAACATATTTTACTTTATTATTTTATATATTAACTTGCCTGTTTGTTTGTGTATTTGTTTATTTATTGGTTATTTATTGATATATTTGTACAGATTAAATAACATAAAACCAAACCTGACTATTATTATTATTATTATTTGATTTTATTTTGTGCTCTCAAGC
>JAOVVF010000051.1:7314634-7324634 GCA_028565595.1 Duopalatinus emarginatus
CATCACCTTGCCATCCACCCTGTCATTCCCTCTCCTCCTCCTCCTTCTCTCCTCCGCTCTTCCCATCTTCTTCCCCCTCTTTCTTCTCCCATCTAACATTCATACGTTCACAGATTCTTTCAAGATGGCCCTAATTAGGAACTGTCATCTTTGCCGATTTTAATTATTAATTAAAGACAGGAAGGAGAGGGAAGAAAAATACATTTCAAATCAGGCCAAGGCTATGCACACACACACACACACACACACACACACACACACAGAGTTCCTTACACACAAACATGCAAATGTGTGACCTGCCTGAAGTCTGGGCCGTGTGGTCTGGGAGATGCTGATTAAAAACATATTAAAACATTATAAATGATTAATGCAGGTCCAGTTCAGAGTGGCACTTATTGGTTTCAGCACACGTTATCCAGCCTAATGACTGGAGCATCACCTCTGTGTCACAACTCCCACACATCAACCGGAGCGAGACAGAGAGTCGGTGTAAAAGCCACGAGTTTAAACACTCCCATAAATGCTATAAGTAAATAAATGAGCTAATGTAGTGCATGCATGGCTGCTGGACAAGTAGTCTGGGCCGGACTGGCTGCGCTAATGGATTTCTATTAGGAATTAATAGAAAGTGTGGACGCTTACATGGGTCAGGGTGCTGCATTTAAAGCATATTTCTTTAGGATACGTTTCAGGTTCCAGTGTTTAACTGATTGCTGCAGGACTGAATTTAGGGGAAAAGTTAAGGAGTTGCAACTTTGCCTTAAAATTAAAACCACATAACAGAGTGGTGCAATATATGAGGCAGTATCTCAGTCAGCTCTGAAAGTTGATGTGGTGTAAGCAGGAAAAATGGGCAAGCGTAAGAGTCACATTGACAAAAGTCACACTGTGATGCCAAGATGACTGGGGAGTTTGGAGTATCCCCAAAACAGTAAGTCTTTTGGAGTGTTCCCAGTATACAGTGGTTACTACCCACCAAATGTAGTCCAGGGAAGGACAACCAGTGAACCAGCAACAGGGTCACAGGCTCTCAGGTCTCACTGATGTGCATGAGGGCCGAAGGATAGCCTGTCTGGTCCGATCCCACAGAAGACCCACAGAAGCATCTGTTTCTAATGTCTTGGTGCCAGATGCCACAGGACACCTTTAGAGGGTCAGAGCTGTTTTGTGGGCTGTTTAGGCAGGTGGTTTTAATGTTATGGCTGAATAGTGTAATAGTGCGTTTTTTTATATAAACTCGAACGATCCACCTTAGGCTACTATAATTATTATTATTATTATTATTATTATTATTATTATTATTATTATTATTATTATTATAAAGGCCATAATCATATTAGACATGATGTAATTGGTGATGGTGATTTAATAGATAGACAGACAGATAAATAGGTGTTCATGTATTGCTTCCTGAACTTATTCCATATACACACAGAGAGAGAAAGAGAGCGAGAAAGAGAGAGACATAGATGTTGTTCTGTACAACAAAAGGGGTCATTTTACAAGCGAAACCGAGAGGCTAAGACAACAGAGACAGAGCCGGGGAGCAAGAGGCCACGGCCAAGACGGCGAAAAGAGAACGAGGGCGAGAAATAGCAAATGAAGAGAAGCTGGATTAGGAGCGGCGGCGTCCAGAGATGACGTGAGTGCCATATTTTGTGCAACAATAATGCGACTGGCAGCAGAGATCCTTGTTTCTGATTCATCTAGTGCCGTATGGCAGAGCTTTGTCAGTCTGCGCGCGATATAAATTATTCAGCCTGAGAGATGGCAATTACAGAGCCCTGCACAACCAAAATGAATATTTTATGAGGACTAAAACTGCTCTGGAATGAATCACACACACACACACACACACACACAGTGTGCTTATACATGGAAGGGCTAGGGGCCGTGACTGCTTTCATATTGTTGACTGAAATCCAGAGAAGCCTAATAAGCAAATATATTGCAGGTTAACCTGACACTGTTTTGCTTGTCACGGCGGACAAGAATCACAGTAACACCATGTCCTGTCCGACAAAAAAAGTGCAGGCCCACCACAAAGATCTCAGCACCCGAATTGTTTTGGTTTATCCTCACATTCATTTTACGACTCTCATCTTTCAATCAGAAGGGCAACGACTTTCAGGAGTTTTCAAGTATTCCATAACCTTTTTTTTTTTTTTTTATTCTCCTTCCTTCCTATGTGCAGGACTAAAACTGAATACGCTTTCCTTTTGACCCTGTGAATATGCTCTCCTTGTCCCGCCAAAAAAGCTAAAGGAAGAGAAGAGCGAGCAGAAAAAAGGCGCACACACACACACACACACACACACAAACATAGTGAAAGACTAATGGAAGCGGATTAGACTAGAAGCCTGCTTGCCCAAAGCATCGTCTGATAAAGGTTTTGTCTGTTAGGTTTCCTGCAAAAGTCCAGCTTTATAATGCTGAAACAAAAAATAACATTGTTCGCGGGGCTCGCAGAAGCAAGGCGGCCTGCGTGAATAGGTATTGTGTGGGCCCAGCCAGTGATACCTTAGCTTTTGTGCTCCTGGAGCAGGTCAGGGCTATGACATCAGAGCCACACAAGCAGGCCTCTGTGCACTGAATGCAGTGAGGATTTCCACCATGGTGGGAAAATGCATCAGGAGAGACCTTTTTTTTTTTTTTTTTTTTTTTTTTTTTTATCTCGGCACACACACACAGAAAAGGACAATGACAAAAACACACAATCAAGCACATATATGCATACACACACAAATGTGCATCCTGGATCCTGGTGAAATGCTAAAACTAGCATTGATTAGCTTTAGCGACAGGTTTAAGGTAACTGTCTTTGAATCTTTTTTTTTTTTTTTTTTTACATAGGTGCACATAAAGACATGTTCCAGGCAATTTCATGAACCTGACTACAGTAATACAGCACCAGGATGCCTGCTGCATGGATTCTGAGCTCGGCCATTACTCCCTGGGTTGTGTTTTACTAGTGTCTGCATGAGTTTTTATTGCCAGGCCCAGGTCCGGCCCACACGTAATGCTTCATCCAGCCTACATACCACAGTAGAATGACAGTGATGACTTCAGATGCCACAGAAAAATGTAGCGGGATACAGTTGGGCCAGTTTTTTGCCTAAAATCTCAATCATTTCACATTGGTGGTGTCTTTGCGGGCTATGTGTACTTCAAAGTCTGCGTGCCAACACAAACTTTAAATGATGCTGCCAATTTTGGTCGGGCCAGTTTTGGTCCACAATACACTTTCCATTGCCATAACGGATACATACGAGCCTTAACTTAGCCATATGTGGCCCAGGATTGTGTGTGTGTGTGTGTGTGTCTGTGTGTGTATGGTGCCATGAGATGGCCTCGTATCCCTGCCTCGTTCCTTGTATTGCCAGGCTAGGCTGCAACCCTAACTCGAATGAAGTAAAGATGGATGAAACGCTAGTAAAAAAGAGGATAAGGGAAAGAAAGGGAAACTAATGGCCTGTTTGTTCCTGTGAGAAACTGTTGAGTTGCTTAAAAAAGTACAGAGAATTCTTGGAACAAGTCAAACTCTCAAAGTGAATAACATTACGTAATATATTGGAAATATAGTAAGAAAAAAAATAAAAAAGTAAAAACGGGTCGTGGAGGAGAGCGACAGAAAAGGAGCTACAGAGGCACAGTGAGTGAGAGAGAGAGAGAGAGAGAGAGAGAGATGAGTAAGACAGTGGAAGCCTGTGTTAGTACAGTCGGATCTGTCGCCTGATGTACAGTGAGCACGTGACAGTGAGACAAATGCGAAAGGAGGCATGTCTTCCAAAGCTGCCGCGTTCCTGATGGCTCTTCCCTGCATAACTGACACCGCTGCTTTGCCTCGCCTGTCTAGGACACTCCAGCTTTCAAAGAGGGTTATCTACAAATAATAAGGATGTTCTTGCTTGCCGAGTCGACATGCAAGCATCGTTCTGTACAGAAAGGGGAAACACACACACACACACACACACACACACACATGAAGACGAAGGCTGGGAATATGTCTCCATGGAAGAAACAGAGAGATGTCAGGTTAATTTTGCACAGAAGCAGCTGAGGTGCGGTGAGGAGACAGCGTTAGTGCAAGTAGGCGCTGTCGTACATACGCGAGCATGTCAGCATACATGGAGATGGGCTGCTTCAGGGGGGCTCAAGGACCAGAGGCAGGGTTCGGGGGCGATGATCTAGGGGGGTTATTAAAGCATCTCGCACTCATTCTGTGGTTTTACAGCCCCGAGCCGGAGGGGGAATCATTTTCCAAGCAGCACAAAGACTAATCCACTGTCTGCCACTAGGGGGCTTTAAACTGAAAACCAGTCACTGTTGGATATAAACTGAAAGGAAAACAAACACAATGCAGGACATCTTACAGATATGACAGGAAGGTCAAAGGGCAGATCTGACCAGCTCTATGCTCTTAATAAAGTACCAGGGTCATTCTGTCTTCATCACAATCACAAAAGATGAGTCCGACACTGATCAGTTAAAGAGATCAGGGAGGAGAAAATCTAAATCTTGTTACCTATGTACAATGGTAGTGTTCCACCACGAGCAGGCCTGGGTGTCCCCGGAGGGAGAGACCTCATTAATTGCTCCTGTAAGTGGGGGATCCGGCGTGGGGCCGAGATTCAATACAGGAGCATTTATCCCTACGCTCGCTCTCATTGCCGGGTCGTCATTCCCAACCCATAAGGTGCCAGGCGTCGAGCGGCTCGGATAATGAAAATTTCTTCAAGTATAAAATCCTTAATCAAAATGCTGCCGGTGTCATCTTGCACCGGCGGAGAATCGCGACTTAAATTAATATACAACAGAACCTTTGGCTAAATTAACATGCCCTCATTTACCATGCGATTCCCCAGGCCGGGCCTCGGATGGAGGGACAAGAAGAGGAAAAACAGTGAGAGGAAAAGGAGAAGAACAAGATGTCGCTTTCCCTCCAGCTATGAGCTCTCGAACGTACTCAGAGCAATATGTTGATGAAGGAAGAGCGAGAAAAAAGGCGTATTAATAAATAAAAAATGCTAACAAGCCAGGGGAAAAAATAAACCTTGTAATTGAGTGTCTTTCTAATGATTCACATTGAGATGACAAAAAAAGCCAATTATTTGGGCCATTTTTCCGCCGTGTTTAGACGCCGGATTTGTTGATGCGCAGGCTCTTGCATTCATCCCTGGTGGGCATTAGTGAACTCTGAGAAACGACGGTTTCAGCAAAAACATCACAGCTGAATGCAGATAGTCTCCAGATATACTCGCCTAATGACCTTGGGGACCGAACATATGATATAGCTTTATATTTCACCCTAATGCACACACACCCGGGCTCGCTAGTGCAAGCTCGCAAGCGCTGACAAACTTGTATCGAGCAGGCCGCTGTGATATGCGAGCGCCTGTGCCGTGAAGGGAAATAATGCAGGCCGGGACGGGACGGCGTGATACACGGCCACGCTGACACCTTTGGGAGAGGAGAAGTCTCCGTCCTACTCGCTCTTAACAATCCGTTCTGTTCCACTGAGCAGGCCTATCAGAATATATTCCCCAGTATTTAGCAGACAGGCAGTTATCTAATAGTAAATAGAAATTGTTGCATCTTTTTTTTTTCCCCTCCAGTGACGTTTCTCTGTGTTTTGACAAAAGCTCCGGTGAGGTTACAGCATTGGCCTTGACAGGCGAGGCGTCAGCTTTTTTTCCTAACCACATGAGAACTCTCAATTTACTACGTTACTACACATCTCTCCCTCTCCGTCTCTCTCTCTCTGTGTGTGTGTGTCTCTGTCTCACCCTTTGCCGAGCCCCATCTGCATGCACTCAGATTAAACATTCAATTTGCTACCTGATAGGCCACAAGGTCCGCCACTTACCATACAAATGAAAAAAGTGTCACTGTCAGCCCCCTCCCATATTCGCCTGACCCTGCACCGTGCTCGCCTAATAATCCTGTAATATTTACTTCGGGGAAATTATGACGCGTGGCATATTTATCTTCATGAAAAATGTGCATGTAAAATTGAAATAGCCTTTTGAGTGGGGCGAAGATACAGTCAGACACTAATATGCTTCATGAACTATAAAATTTAGTCACAGGGTAAGACTGTATTACTGCTCAGGCTAACACACACACACACTCACAGAGAGAGAGCGAGAGAGAGAGAGATGAGGAGAGGGAGAGAGAGGGGCAAATTTCCCCCCATGTTAAGCTGGTGTGAGCTCTGGCAGCCGATTCAGTGTGATAGTCATTACGCTTACATGATGGTACAAGTCAGCCCTGTCGGATTTCCGCGCCCTCTCCAGCTCCCTTGCATTAATCTCTTTCCCAATAAGCTATTTGCACTTGCTCGCTCGCGCAGCCAAATTGAAATAAGGTGTAAATTTGCGGGTCTTAAATCCGAACAAGTACAGACAGATATTTTTCACCTGCCTCCACTCATTTTCTCACAAGTAAACACCAGGCGCCGTCTCTCTCATGCTTTTCTGCCTCAGAAACCATTTGTCTTTTTCCTCCTATTTTGTTGTGTTATTTATCTCGTTAGATCATTTATTTATTTATTTGTTGCTGTTTTTTTTTTTTTTTTTTGTGTGTGTGTGTGTTTTTGTTCCCAGGCATTACCTTCCTTTTAGTCAAAAAAAGCGTAGGTGAAATTTGAATAATACACTCTCCCAGACAGCTGGTGGCTAAATCCATGAACGCTCACGTAGCTCTACGGAAAAACGTCGTTTCACGTGAAAAAAAAAAAAAAAAAAAAGAAAAGAAAGCCACTGATTGGAATTTGCATGGCAATTATGCTTCCAAAATAGGTAACCTGACGTAGCATGAAGCGCTTCTTTAGCAAAGCAAGTTAGTGATAAGGAACCATCGGAAATTTGTTATAGCCTGTAAAGCGAAGGAACGGGTTGAGGAGGGAGGAAAGGAGAGAGGGAGCGCACGTATACTTGTCTAGGCCAGGTTGAGGTACGAGCGAGGGTTTGGATATATGATCAGAAGGGCTGGGAAGGAGATATATGAGCTCTAAACTTTGGCCTTTGACAGAGCTAAAGCAGGCGCTGGAGGTGAGGTGAGCATGATGGCTGACCTGTAGCCTGTGCAGCTGTTGTGCTGAGTGATTTATATCGGTACACATCTCTCCCTCAGTCAACTGCACCGTGACCTGCGGCTCTGAGCCACCGTACCACGCTTATTTCATAATACAGAGAGGGAGAGAGAGAGAGGGACAGGGAGAGCGAGGGGAACTCAGGTGAATTGGCTTGTAGAGATGATGACACTGGTCTATTTATCAGAGTCTCAACAAGTGGGTCAGGACTCTAACATCATGTGGACAACAGGACTTAAAATGGATTGTGTCGGTGTGTGTGTGTGTGTGTGTATGTGTGTGTGGGGGGAGCTGAAATGTGAGAATAATAGGATACAGACATGGAATGAACTCCAATACACACCTGTAAGACCAAAGCATTCAACACTTTTCCTTTTAATGTTTTAATATACAGTCTGCTACAAACTCCGCCCCCTCTATCTCATGCTGCATGATGGGATATTTCAGTGGACAAAGCATCTCTGAAACATAATAATACATCGTCCACTTAATTACTAGAAACAAATGAATCATGTGCCAAATGAATCATGTGTTGACTCATTATCTCCTTTCTGACTCACTATGATATCATAATCATAACACGCTAAAATGTAACTTTGTGCTTTTTGATAACACAGTGTGTGTTTGAGTATGGGTGTGTGTGTGCTTGTGTGTGTGTGTGTGTGTGTGTGTGTGTGTGAGCGTCTTTGCTTAATCACAGAGCATCACCCACAGCAACAGTGTGGCATTTGGTAACGGGCTAATGGACACTCTCATGGTCGTTTAATGCATAATTACTCCTGTGACATCCCACTCGCCCCCATGGGCTACTGGCCAAAGGTCAAACTGCTCCTCGATGACTGAGACTGCCTCTGCTGCAGAGTGGAGCTCAATTACGATTATTATCCATTATAAGAGACACGTAGAGGGGATGGAAGCAAATATTATATAATAGTCATAATAATAATAATAATAATAAGAAGAAGAAGAAGAAGAAGAAGAAGAATATTGATAACATATAAATAAAGAAAAATAAATAAACATTGCCCCTTATAATAATAATAATAATAATAATAATAATAATAATAATAATAATAATAATAATAATAATAATAATAATAACAGCAACAACTCAATATTATTATTATTATTAGGGGCAATATTATTTATTTATTTATGCTCAGTATTATTGCAGTGTGTGTACACATGTATGTGTGTCATACGTCTATGGCTGTGTCAGTGTGATAAACTCTGAACACCCTCTAATGAAAATGCCACCCATATGTGGGCCACGCTCATATACTCATCTAGCGCACAGCTTTATGGGAGTGGAGCAGCTCCATATCAATTTAACATTACATTTGCCCCTCTCTCTCTCTCTCTTTCTCCCTCTCTCTCTCTCCCTCTATCTCTCTCCACACGTCTCCTGCAGCACTCCTCAATGGCCCTGTGACTATAATTGATTGTGATTCTCCGCTGAAAGCCGGCGATCCCTGGGAGCCGACGGCGGAGACACCATTCATCAGGCACGGCCCATAAGTGAAAATTTATACAAGGTATGCAGATGTTTAGAGTTTGGGGTAATCAATAAGGAGTAAATAAAGATTGGCAGTCACTACACTCCAGCTGACAGGCTCCAGCCTAATGTTTGTCAAGCAAATTAAAGCGACTGCGACTTCTCACCTGCTCCGACTACCCAGCCACATATGGCTCTGAAGTTAAAAATAAGAAAGTGTGCATACATTATCATGCATAATGTACATCTCCCTCCATTTAATATGCAAATTCTGTAAAATATTACTGAATACCTTCTGTTCTAAATGAATAAATTTGAATGGCAATTAGAATAATCTTGTATAATTAATGAAAACTGTCAATTTTTGTTCATAAGTAATTTGATTATCATGTTGATAGGACACTTATCAAGTTCAGTAAACTGTTAGATTAGGATGAGGAGGGGGGTAGAGGGAGTGGGGGGGGGGGTATGAGAGAAAAATTTACCGGCTTTGAAAATTTCTTTTGGCATGATAAACAAAGACACTCCCTGGCACACGTCCTGACATACGGTACGAGGGGAGAAAGGGAGCGAGACGGCGTGAGGGAGAGACTAATGTATGAAAGAGTCTACGAAAGAAAGCACACCCTCTCTCTCTCTCTCTCTCTCTCTCTCTCTCTCTCCTCTGAGATTTTGAGGGTGCCGTTAATTTCATTGATCAGCGACACTACCGGCGTCTGTGGGGGTCAACAGCAAGGTGAATCCCCTCTGCTCGAGCAAATTATATAGCAATCACCAAACACACACACCGCCCCGCAGCCAGCTGACGCACATTTATACACTGAAGTGCTAGAAGAACTGGTGAAAAACTGGTACAGATTGGTGGTGGTGGTGGTGGTGGTAGTGGTGGTGACGCCAAATTAAGATTAGAGGAACAGTGATCCGAGTTTTAGGTTTTGCCATTCCCAAGTCACCAATGTTATCAAACACATCCGAGATTCCGTGCAACATGTTGTGAAACTACAGAAATCCTACAGCACCGATACGACACCTCGGAACTGTGGAGCGTTCAGCAGGAAGTATGTTTTCACAAGCTCTACCAAGTATTAAATGGGCGTACCTCCGTGTACCTCTGACCCAAATACAGACGTGACACACTAATATCCAAGAACGTATTCCGTCACGTGTGTAAAATAAATGTTTTGTTTCCACACAGAAACGAACGTGTTTGTTGGGAGGAGGAACGTCTTGACCTCCTCCTACCCTCGTCTCCGATCCGGACCATTAACATGCACCGTCCCTCCCTTTTCCTGTTCTCTCTCTCTCTCTCTCTCTCTCTCTCTCTCTTGCTCTCTCTCTCTCTTTCT
This sequence comes from Duopalatinus emarginatus, assembly GCA_028565595.1. Lineage (NCBI taxonomy): Eukaryota > Metazoa > Chordata > Actinopteri > Siluriformes > Pimelodidae > Duopalatinus > Duopalatinus emarginatus. Next base: position 7,324,569 of record JAOVVF010000051.1, read on the forward strand.
TTCCCCACTGCTCAAACAAATTTCCACCCAAAGGTTTGCCCCCCTCCCCAACCTTAGAGGCAGAAA
>JAOVVF010000051.1:7329634-7332010 GCA_028565595.1 Duopalatinus emarginatus
AAGACCAGACACCTGATGATACAGATCACACTGCAGAGAAGCACGACATAAGCCGTAACGCAAACACTCGTCGAATGTAACGTTACAGGGATAAAAACGTGTTTTATTTATTTACTTTTCTCTCAGAAACTCATTAATGCAAAGCTTAATGCTTCTTTCACTTTATCCCTCGCTCGCTCTTTCCTCACTGGGGGAATTTGCATACTTAATTGATCAATATGCTCCCTGCTCCTTTTGCACATCTGCCAGAGTGGTCCCAACCGCTTCCACCTCTCATCGCTCAAAGTGACAGCTCTCTCAGGCTCACAAACGCTCTCTCTCTCTCCATCTCTCTCTCTCTCTCTCTCTCTTCTTCCCCCTCACCATCTTCCTGTCTCATCCTCCAGCCACTTTTTCTCCAAAACTCACCAGCCCCATTCCCCCATTCCTAGATTTCAGACCAGGACTCTACCCTGGACCAGGCCTGGATTCACAAGCATCAAGAGCTAAATACAGAGAACGAGTGTAGTCAGAGAAAGGAGTAAAGCTCCGAGCCGGGCCGTGCCTGTGTTGGCGGAGAGGGGGTGCGGTGTGATTTTCTGCACGGCTGCCCGCTCCAGTGTCACTCTGCAACATGTGCATCATTGTCTCCCATTCAGCATCTGTCATTGTGACCGCGTCTGGACAGCAGAGCCTGCAGTCTGAGCTCTTATCAGTCCAGGATGACACACACACACACATATACACACACTCCCTTTTCACTCCCTTCCCGTTCCACCATACTCCCACTACTGGCCGTTCCTCCTCTCCCATAATTCTTTCTCTCCTCCTTTTTTTCCCCTCTTGCTGTCTTATCCAATTATCATTTTATTAGATTCCACTGGTTCTAACTAAAGTTGCAGGATAATTGCTAAACCAGACCAAACCTATGACATACTGTACATACATATGACATACAATAGGGGTGCACAGCTCCAGTCCTGGAGTGTAGCACAGCTTGGATGTATCTCTACTTAACCTGCCAGTTGACATGTAAGTGCAATCAGGTGTGTTTGAGTAAAGAAACCTCCAGCTGTGCAGCTGTGCAAAAAAAAAAAAAAAAAGGGGGGGGGGGGTGTCTTGGTGGTGGCTCCATAACGGTATAGGGTTTGTTAAGATGGTATTCCGTGGGACCCCTGGTACATCTGCAGATGTTTTTAAGAGGTGAACTCTATGTGTGTCGTTTCCGATAAGTTACACCAGTTCATGTCCTTCATTCATTCTGATAGGTTTGGCCTCTTCCTACACAACAATGCACCACCACAGACGTCTAGAGACACCAAATTATGGTTAGAGGAACACTCATCTAAGTTTGTGGTTTTGCCATTCACTCCTAAGTCACCAGATCTTAACGTTATCGAAGACATGTGGAATCACAGAAATCCTACACCTCGGAATGCAACGGAATTCCGGACCATTGTGCAGGAAGTACGGTGGTCATTGCCTAGAGATTAGACTGGTGTACCAGTTTTTCTGGTAGTTCAGTGTACTGTACATGTACTGTATGCTGGATACGTGTTACGTATTCCTGAATGTTAATGTTAAAGTCTATTTTGACTCTTTACTGCTTTACTGCTGGATTGCCATGTCCTGTATAACTCCTGAAATGATCAAAATGTGATGATTTTTGCCTCCTTGTGGTAACTCCTGCAGCTTTTTTTATATATACCGACATTTGTACCGATTCATAATCTGGGCTAAACCATAATTTAGGCTAATTCCAATAAAGAACCTATGCAACGTTTTGTTAATAATAGTACAAAAAAAATTCTCATCACCGACAAACTTTGTCTTTTTTGTCTTTCTACTTTTTGATTGATGCTTGAGCCGAGACTATCATTACTTCAATTAATTTTCTCCCACCGACAAGAGCAAGGAGCCCTTATGAGGCATCTAAAAATAGGGGGCCGCGATTTCAGCTCTCAACACAGACGCTCTACCCTTCTCATCTCCATGAAGGAAAACTTTAATTTCATCAGAATTCCTCAAGAGGAGTGTTAAATTAATTTGAACAGGGTTGGAGGGGGAGAAACGGATGCGGCGGTGACTTTGAGAAAAGAGAAATAAAATAAGATTATATGAAAAAGGGAACGAGTGCTGACTGCACACTTCCCGCCAGCGCCGGGGAAAACCTCTAAACAGCTCTTTCATACTCCGACTGGAGCTAAATAAATGCCAATATTCACCTTGAGATTATGATCATGAAGGAGGCCTCTGGAGACGCGAGAGATAGAGTCCTCTCATCTGCGTGCGCCATGTCAGGGGCGGCAGACGGAGAGAGGGAGAGAGGGAAAAAAGGGTCGGCGTGAGAAAAGGGAAGGGGAGAAATATGGCTTTGCTGAATGACTCCACCGTTCT
>JAOVVF010000051.1:7332110-7348097 GCA_028565595.1 Duopalatinus emarginatus
GGAGAGAGGGAAAAAAGGGTCGGCGTGAGAAAAGGGAAGGGGAGAAATATGGCTTTGCTGAATGACTCCACCGTTCTGAGCGAGCGCTCTTTCTGTGAGGCGTCAAGAATAAAAACCGGGCCCTGAGAAATAACGGAGAGATGACTCCGGCTGCGGAGGAGAAGACAGAAGGAGATGCACTTGGCTGGTTTTAATTTGAGTTGGAAAAATACAACCTGTTTCCTCTCGTCCTCTGAATCATCCCGGCATCGATCCGGGGCGAATCTGACAAGAGCACCGTTCTAAACACTCGTAAACTGTGCGGTGCTGAGCTACAGCTCGTTATGAGACGGGTGACCTACACAGATCAGATCACTCTTTTTTCCTGAGCAAACTCAGGACTCAACCTGTATTCCTGATCATTCTTCCTGTCTTTTCCTCTCTCTCTTTTTTTTTTTCCGCCTGCGCAGACGTGTCAGGCTGAGAGATGAATTTCAGATCAGGATATAATTGTACAGTGCGGATGGCATGCTGAGCGAGCCTTTGTGTCGGAGGCATCACAGTGATCTATCCTCATTATTGTGTAAATAGGTTTTGGCAGGGCTCAGTAAATAAAACAGAGACTGATGGCAGGAGGAGGGGGAAGATTTGCCTTCCTCCCAATTAGACTAGCCTTAGGCTGTGCTTTTAACAGCAGATAAATCCCACAAATTGCTAAAGTGATTCTGTCACGAGCTCAAAATATGGAAAAAAAAAAGTAAATAAATAAATAAATAAATAAACTTGCCGTGAATGGCGAGAACGAGGGGAGAAGGGGAAATAAGAGGAGTGTTTTTGAGGCTGTTTTAATGACTGAGGGTGGGTTTCCGCACAGCTGGGGCCTGTTGATTGACAGGTCAGATCAGATTCCTCAGTCAGTGGGGCCAGATGGAAAAAGCAGGAATCTGTTTAATATGCAGCTTTTTTTTTCCATCCGCTCCACTTCCCTAGTCCGGCACCAACAAAAAAAAATTCCGAAATTCCTTACTTTCTACCTGTTTTTCATAACAAATCCTTCTTTCCCAGGGACTTTCCCCCTTTCGTGTGGCTATGAACACACACACACACACACACACACACACACATATATATACATATATATATATATATACACACACAGAAGCTAAATATGTCCTAATCGCAGCGTCAGTTTTCACCAAAAAGCCAAACATCTGTAAGAAGATGAGCACAGGAGGGTTCCATAACCGCTCCGTAAGACCACGGTGGTGGAAACGCACTCTGTCCAAGAGCGTAATCCAAGAAGTGAGGGGTGGAAATGAGCTGTCCACAAGTCATCTGGGAAAGTGGATTCTAACCAGGCTCTTTTTTTTTTTTTTTTTTTTTGGACACAACTGGACGTTGAGGGACGGGATATTAGCTTTTCTAATGCTGGTTGCAAAACGTCTATACTAAAGCTTTAAACATTTGTGCTTAAGGCAGAGAGGGAATTAAGGGGTTGAGCTTGTTTTGTCCTCCAATGCTTACTTCCTGTTCTCCACCATACCCACTTCCTGTTCTGTGTGTGTGGCGGCTAATGTTTTCACAGCCAGCGTTGTTTGCTTGTTTTAGCATTGATCTCATCCTTCCCTGATGAGTGCATGTGTGAGTAGGTGTGTGTGTGTGTGTGTGTGTGAAAGCAAAAATCAGCCCCAATGTGCATCCTCATTAGTCACATGATAGCAAAAACACATGCTTATTTTGAATAGTATGTATTTATATATGCAGCGAGACACTTTTAACAACCTGAAGCTGTGACCAGACATCCTATTAAAAACACAGCATGTTAAGGCTTCCCTGTGTCTGTTACAAGGCACTGACACTAGAGACTCCTTCCTTCCTTAAACATTTAAGTAATACGTAAATCTTCACCATGTCTATGCCTACACATGCCTCTCTCTCTTCGTTAATCGTTATGTTAATCGATAAGCAATCACATTATCGATCACATTGTGCACATCATCCACCATGTCTCTGTGAATGAGTTATAGAAAATGACTCGCCACCTTCTGACCAATCAGCTCCTAGAATTCAAGCACTCGTCTCAGCGATAATAATACATCAGCCAAACTTCCCTTCCACCCACTTGAGTGATACGTGGCAAAGGCGGCGTGTTTAACGTGGACACAGTGCAGTGGGCCTGCAATCCTGCACTCGGCCGAGCATCTGCCTTTATGAATCATCCTCCACTGCACATCTGAATTAATGCAAATCCCTGGCACAAATCAAACTGCTAAATAATGTAGCCAAGACAATAAATTTGCCCTTATAACACTTAAAGACGGATCCCACTGGGAGCTGCTGAGTGGAGGAACAGAGGAAGACAGAGAGAGGCCGAGTCGGATCGTTCTTTATCATGACAGATCTCCTTTGCACACTAATTTTCTTGTTAAAGAAGAAGGAATCGAGGTAAATGTGAAAAAGTGGAGCCCTTTTTTTTTTTTCCTCCTCTGCCTCCCGTTCGCGCCTGTCAGCCGAAAGGTGTGGAGCGCTTTCTCCCCCGCACAGCCACATTAACCCAGCGAATGGCTACATTAGTGCAGATTAGCATCTAACTGGGTCACCGCTCACGGTTGCTCGCTAACACATCCACAACACATCCACCATACATCACTGCACACACCTCGCCGAGCGGATCAGGGGGAAACGCACGCCGCCGCTGTACTGGATTTGCACTAATGATCACAACTGGCGGGATACAAACCGAGACGCCAGAACGTGTGAAGGTCAGCTTGTTTAGCAGGATTTCCAAACATTGATTTTGTTGTCGTATATATAATAATCCTCACCATTAAGGGCATATTTACAAGATTATCTAATCTATGGCATCTGTTGAACATGTGAGATTACCAAAGATGTGAATCTCAGCCTGATTCCTAGACTTACAGAAGTCTAAAGATGCCACCATTTTTATTTACCCCAATACAGACAGGTTCGTATTTATGATAACTGCCCATATGCAACAGGAATATGGCATAAGAGGCCAAACCCCTCGGAATCAATGCAGGACAGAAACTCACAGCGTTCACAAGAGGCGTCAGAGACGTTCGTAGATGTACCAGGGGTTCCACGGAATGCCTGCTAAACATATCCTATAACGTTATGGAGCCATCACCAAGCTGTACCAGTTTTTCTGGCATGTCAATGAAGATGGAATGCAAAACTTAAATAATTGAGCTGGAATGCACTGAACGTTGAAGATCTGTATAGGAAGAGAGAAAGAAAGAGCGAGGGAGGGGAGAATAAAGAGAAAGGCGGTATTGCTATCCACAATCTTGACAGATGTGGGTTCACTGTGAAGGCAGGAAAGTGAAAAAGACAGAAAGAACGGCTAGTACATGACTGTCCAGCCTCTTAATAGATCAGAAAGAGAGGAGGAGTGAGAGAAAGAGAGAGAAAGAGACGACCCTGCTCATTTTCTTTTCCGGCACAGAGACGAGGCACGCTCGGTGGGGAAGCTGGCCGAGAAAACGGCAGCGTAGCGGACACTCCATGCCAAGATGATGAAAGTTGTCAGAGTTCAAATTTACCCATACTCCTCACTTATGACATGATTGATTTTCTTTCAGAGTTCTCAAACACACGATTGTCTTTCCCTCCCTCGCCCACTCTCACAGGCCGGGTTAATGTACACCTCTCTCTATTCCCTCTCTCTCCCTGCTTACTTCTGGGTCCAGAGGGGCTTCCAATGTGGACGAACATAGCGGGATGACGGGGGGATGAATTTGAAAGCACAATTTTCTCTCTGTCAATCACGGGTGGCTAAAAGGAACAACTTAAGCACCAATCGGAAAGGCCCGTACAGGGGTCAGGGCAGAACAGGCACTGGCTTTGTCACGAAGGAGATCGGATCGAATCCGAGAGGAAAAGGCGTCGAACGCAGATCCGTCAATGGGATGACGGCAAACGTGAACACGGCGACTTCGTCTGGCTGTCGCATCCTTAAGCGGGGCCTTTTAATATCTTCTTCACGAGATATGTATCAGGGTGACAACCTGCACAGGCTTTCCTGCTCTAATGAGTGGAAGACCGCATTAATAAATAATAAGATTTCATTTCTTAATGCGAGATTCACTCTATCATGGGTTCGCTTCAGAATACGAGCGATTAGCATTTATTAAATTATTAATGCAGAATAAATAAGAGAGAGAGAGAGAGAGAGAGAAGGGGAAAAAAGCATGTTTAAAATCTTTTGGTTCCAGTCAAACACTCTGAAACATTAATGGAGGAGGCCAGAGTGCTATAAAAACAGATAGGCAGCCACAGTGAATTATAAATCGCTATTGATTTTTTCCCTCTTCCTTGGTGATGAGGCACTCAGGTAATCGCATGTTGCCACATGTAAAGTGCACTTTCCTGGCAGAGGCAAATACCAGCCATCAAATATATATGAGACGGCTGAATGTATGACCAATCTCATTTTGCAAACAAGGAAGAACAGGACATGGACTGGGAACAAGCAGAGGCGGGGTGGGGTGGGGTGCGGTGGGGGTGATGCGATGTGATGTGGGGGGGATGTCGGAGACACATATAGTGTCTACGTGTGTGTCTGGGTGTGTGTACGTGTGTGTGCCTGGACTCCTCGGGAGTTTATAGAGGTGTACAGGGGGACCCTGCCGCGCCGCGGTTTGATATGTTGCCTTGTTAGCATGGCTAAGAGGAGCATAAATATTTCTTTATTATTTGCCAGAGCCTTCCTGTCGGCCCCTAATAGACAGGCCACATGGAGTTAAAGCCACATTAGCTGCTGCTGGGCCTCACAATCACTCACCAGAAATAAAACCAGAAGGAAAAAGTGAGAGAGAGACAGATAACAAGGACTTTATATGGGAATGAACCCTGCGTGACATTCCCGTACAAATTCCAGTATGTATGAAGTGCTACTGTATGCAATTTTATATCTGTGCTGTATGACTATTTCAGTGTCATCCACCATCCAGTATATATGCCTTTCTGTGAGTGTGTTTTGTGTAAATATTCTATATGGATGGAATAAAAGACCTCCCACCACTGTGTGCTTGGAAATAGTGTTTTTTTTCCCAAGGCAACCTCAGACAAAGTGGACAATTACTATTGGCATTTTACATGTAAATATTTAACACTTCACAGCTAGTTTGGCCCTAAATGGCCATTAGGTAGAGCTCCAGACCCTTTGCTCGGGTTCTCGACGGACCCTTGCCGCACGCTACACCACAGCTTTATTGGATTACGGTTAACACAAATCTCTGCCTTTCCCCGTACGCGACAAAAGACCCAATTTGAGACGCGAGGTGTATGTGTATGTGTGTGTGTGTGTGTGTAGGTGTGTGCGAGTGTCAGAGAGGGAGAACAGAGAGAGGAAAGGAGTGACAGGGTAATGGCTGCAGTGGCAATGAAAGCTGCTGTTAAGAGGTGGCTCCGTGCTGGTGAGGCCGCTTTTGTCAGGTTAATTGATAGGCCCGGGCCGCACTTCATTAGAGAGACACATCAGGCTTAGCCATGGACACAAGAGGGACCTGCTTACAGTGATATGTTAATCTGGCCAGTCCGGACACACAGGCTTTAATTAATCTGTACTAGTATTCACCTAGTCTAACACACACACACACACACACACACACATTCAGGCATACTATACGAAGTCAGGTGCAGGTTTATGAGCATAATTATATTGTATATGATAAATTATATCATCTTTAATTTTCTTGCCATGTGTTACTTCTAATTATTCTACAGCTGATTCTCAGCCTTTAATACAATATTGGCAAATATATACATATCCAAATCTAGCATCCTGTGTGTGTGTGTGTGTGTGTGTGTGTGTGTGTGTGTGTGTGTGTGTGTGTGTAACATCGTCATATTAATATATATAGGTTAATGTCTATTTCATACAATTAAAATAAAAAAGACACAATATAACGCAATAAGTCAATGGATTATGAGCCTGTGTGCATACTACAGTATGTGTGTGTGTGTGTGTGTTGTCTGTGCTCAGCAGGGAGGGGCATTGTACAGTGCCATAAAGATGCTCGGAGAGGCTTGGGCAGTTTTATAGTCTCCCTCTCTGAGAGAAGTGTGCTTTGTCTGAGTGAACCTGTGACCTCTGCCTCTGACCCGTAGCCATGTATATTTAATAAGGCTGCAGTTAGCCAGGCCAGCACCTCTGATCAGTATCCCAACATACGGCTTCCTGAAGGAGCATGCTCGCACAACTAACTGATGCTACACTAACCCTTATCGCATACCTCGCAAATCTCCCAGAAAGAGAGAAAGAGAGAAAGAGAGAGAGAGAGAGAGAGAGAGAGGGGATGCCACACTGGTATGGTATGTTATAGCATAAGTCTGCGCACAGCTGCTAATGTGTTGTCTGAGAGAAGAAGCACTTCATTTCACAAGCTCAATTAGTAGACCGAGACACTATTGATGGCCTAATGGCTGTTTGTTCAACAGCTGCGTGTCAGACGCGCCTTCATGAGAAGAAACACTAACAACGGGGGACTGAGACTTGCTCTGAAGGGTGACTGCATACACAGACGCACACACACACACACGCACGCACGCACGTACGCACTCACAATAATCCACAGCAACACGCAAGAACAACGCACACACAGGCTGCTGGAGAGGTGTTGGAACACCTGTGTGAAAGGAAAATTGGAGGGGAAAACAGAGAGTTGGAACATTCTGGTGGTTTATAAGACCTGGGGTAGAGGCGTTATCTTAACCTTACAAATGACTACAGGTGTTATTCTGTGTGGCGTTTACCTAGAAAGCATTTTTCTCTCTCTCTCTCTCTATTTCTTTTACTTTGCAGCATCCTTCTTTCGCCTGCCAGGGCCAGGATGAACAAAGACAGAAACAGAAAGCTGTTTTGGAAACCGTGTCAAACCGCCGAATTCAGTAAAAAACAAATCTTTCACTCCCTATATGTTTCTCTCTTGCTCTCTCGCTCTATCTCTCTCTTTCTTTCTCTCGTTCGCTTTCAACTGTCAGGGAAGCAGAAACAAACGGCGGATGAAGGAAACGTGTTGAGATCTTCGCCTGCTTCGTGTCAGGTACGTTATATCGGTATGTAATGCTATATAGTGCACATGGAGGTATGTGAAGGCTCGTTCAAAGTGTAATCCCACACACACACACACACACACACACACAGTCAATGTTAGCACAGCCAGAGCAGGTTATTGTGCTCAGCCTGTCACTGAGACGCGGACATATGTCAATGGTATCAACTAGCAAGCCCTCATATTCTCTTCCGCCTACCTCTTTAAGACCCAGATCTATTACACACACACACACACACGCGGCAGCACAACCAGTTATTTCCTCCCAACCAGCCTTACACTGACACACGCACACACATAAACCCCCTACACAGATTTCCAACCCTTGCACCATTGCCCACCCCCAAGATCCAAACTCTCTCGTTTCTCTGCAATGACCTCTGTGCTCTGGAAACAATTACTCCTGGAAAGCCTGTCAATATCATTATTTTTACAAGAAATCAATACACTTCACAAAGTTAATGGAGGATTCAGTGCAGAGGCGTTTACCCTCTCTCTTTCTCTCTGTCTCTCTTTCTTTCTCAGTGTCAGGGTCCAGGAGGGGAGGAAGGGCAGCCGGGCACAGATGACAGATTCTGCTGGACGTGTAGCAGACAGTCCGAGGCGAGCTGAGGAAAGCGGGAACGAGGGATGGAGAGATAGAGAGTGGGGGGTGGGGGTGGAGGAGAATAGAGACAGAGGAGGAGGAGGAGAGAAGGAAAAGGGCTGAAGGCAGACGTGGAAAACGTCAAACACTGCAGGCAGGCCAGCTCTAACGAGCCAAAGATGTCAGCCGCTACCAGTGTTCATTCACCAATGAACATCTCGCCGGGAGTGAGCGAGAGAGATCGGGAGATAGAGGGAGAGAGAGAGGATGCCTAGGAAACAGGACTAGAGTAGCTGCCAGTGTGATGCTCTCCAACACAGTTTATTTCTCTCTCTCCCTCTCTCTCTCTCTCATCGGTCATGAGATGGCCACAATGAGAAAATGGACACTGTCCTTGGCTGAAACAGAAACGACATACAAAAAAAAAAAAAAAAAACCTCCCCAAATAATGAGGCTCAATGCAGCCAGATGTTGGGTGTTGTTGTTTTGACCCAGGGTGAAAAAGAAAATCAGTGGCCAGTGCTCGGGAAACCGATATAAATCACATATCTTAATCACATCCATCTTGAATAAATGCTTCAGCACGTGCATTCTCAACCTACTACACAAAAGAGCACCGAATAAAAGTCCAGCACTTGTTGAATTCACAAACAGACTGGGTGTCTTTCTACACAGTACAAATACCTTATATATAAACATTATAGACTGCCCTCCTCTGACAAACTTTTTTTTTTCAGTATAGAAAAGTCTGTGTCCAGAGTAATCACACAAACACTATAGATTAGGTCGAAAAAAAAATGCTGGAACAGGGGTCAACTTGCAGATCGCAGTCCAGATGTGGAGTTTTTCAGCGGATCATAATGAGCACTCGAAAAAATACAGTGTCAGAACTGATCAACGTATGAAAAAAATGGCTGAAGTTCAGGAGGATAAGTGGACCGTTGTTATCGAAGATCCTCTGCGATCTGCCTAGGTAAATAATTTTTAGAAATGTAACAATAATTACATTTCATTTACACACTCATGGTAATGAAGTGAACTGGATAGAGCAGTATTTCAGGTGTTTCACCTTATATGTGTATTTAGCCCTGATAGCTCAGTTGGTAGAGCACCAGACTTTGAATTTAAGTCCCCTTGTTTGTAGCAGCCGTGGGCTTGTGGTTAACGAACCAGCCTTGTGACCGGAAGGTCACCGGGTCGATCCCCACAACCGGCATGATTGAGGTGCCCTTGAGCAAGGCACCTAAACCCCAACTGGTCTCAAGTGGTGCCATGGATAGGTTTGCCCACTACTGCGGGCATGTGTGCTCACTCCTACGACTGTGTGTATTCACTACTGTGTGTTTCCATGCACAGGTGGGTTAAATGCATAGGTTTCATTTTTTTCAGGTTTGAAGCACAGTAGTCTATTGTAGTGATTGGTTAGTTTTCCTATTTTTTCTCCTATTTATTTTCCTGGTTAATTGCTCGTCTAGACCTTTGTAATCGAGGAATCTTACGTGGCTCGAACTCTAGTTTTAGTGGAATATGGTTAATAGACTATCCCTTTAATCATTTTTAATTAATCGATTTGTTTCTCCCGCTCCGAGCACGCGGAGCAGTGTACGCCAGCCACCTCTTTAAGCGCACTGATTCACTGCTGTGAAATAGTAGCGGCACTTTCTATCAGCGCTCCCCAGATGGCTTGCAAGCTGTGCCAAAATGCCTCTTGTCAACAGCCTCGTGAACTACGAGATCATATGGTGACAAGAGATATGTCTTTATATCAATTTTGTATTAGGGTCCCGCCATTGTTCGACTGTCCAATTCATCACGGGCGAATATTGGTGCGCGTGCGACTCGGGAGGAAATAGCTCTTGTGTCTTGGAGAGGAAGATGTGCGTTTTGGCAGGTCCTCGGAACGCTTGGACGGATGTGGGGCCCACTCTATAAATCACATCGCAGAAAGATTTCTTTAAAAAGGCTCATTCATACGGATAGATGTTTCCTCTTTGAGAACACAGCTCGATAGCATACCTACTAAGGCTTGTACCAGATAGGGCGTACGACATGCTTGGAGTCTTTCTGCAAAAGAACGAATCGGACCTTTCGCATTACCCAGTCAAGTGTCGTTAAAACTAAATGGTTAGAACTGCGTGTGCTGCATGCTCACAAGTCTTTCACACGCATACTGACACTCATGTTCTCAGAACTATGCAGACTCGTGCCAAGTGAGCTGAGCTTTTTACCGGATGTGGAGTGATTTATTTTGCTGGCATTTCCTCTTCCTGATATATGTGTGTAAGCAAGCATGTGTGTATATGTGTGTGTGTGTGTGTGTGTGTGTGGACAGGGTGGGATGAGCTGAAATCTTGGCTGTGCCAGAACCAGATCCAACGTCATAGAGAGCAGAACAGGTCAGACTGGAGCACTGTAGTTTCTGAAATGTCAGAATGTAAGAGACACAGTGTGTGGGAGACTGTGTGTGTGTGTGTGTGTTGGGGTTGCTAATGTAAGCCACATGTAGAAGTTGTGTAGATGGCTCTAGATTATAAAGCAGCTGTGCTCTCATTGGCCGCAGCGAGATGGGAAATGGGAAGTCTGGGAAGAAAAAAAAAAAAAAAAAAAAAAACAACTTCACGTCAACAGAGCTGAAAGCCCTTGGCCCAAACTCCCAACGCTTCCCCATGCATCAGAGAGCACAGTACAGGCAGGCAGCTCTTCAACAGGCAAAATACAGAAATGAAATAAATAAATAAATAAATAAATAAAAAAGGCGGAAAAGAGGAAGGGGAATAAAAGCGACAGGCCCAAATTGAACATTTGCCTGACATGATGGAGAGGTGCGAGGGCTTTTTTTTTCCTGTTGTATTACCCCTGTTCTGCATCGACAATAACACATTTTTCCCCTACTGAGCTCCCAGCTGATTCCCCAGCACTGAACTGCACTTATGAATTATCTGACACTTTTCCCGCCTTTCTCCTCTGACAACCGAGCTCTGTGGAAATTCCAAGGCACCTCTGCTGACAAGCAGAAATATCAATATTTGAATAAATTGCACGTTTTCAAACCCTTTCTCAATCTCTCTCATCCCATGGAGAGAGAGAAAGGGGGTGGGGGTGAAGTTGTGTTTTTTTTTAAGGCCTTATCCCCAGGAGCCCTAAAGGAAGAATTCAGAACGAAGCGTTTCATCATGAGAGAGCTGCGCTGAGTGACATCTGAAGGAGGTGTCAGAGTCGACCTGATGAAGTTTACTTCCTCACAACTACAAAAACACGAGCTTGAAGCTTCAGAGTTTTACCCCTCCACCCCCGTCCCCGTGTCTGCCGCTCAAACAACGACAAACAGGGTGAGCAAAAAGGAAGCATTCGCAAAATTGACAGGCCAGCATTCTTCTTAAAGATTCATCAGTAAGGTGTGTGTGTGTGTGTGTGTGTGTGTTGGAGGTTTGTTTCTCACTCTCTTGACAGAGATGGATCCAGAGGCTGATTAAAAGCAACCTGTTAGCATTAAGTCTTCTAAGCCGACGATCCGTCCTGCTAACGAGTGCGTGAAGTAAACAATATAACGCTGTCATTAACGTTTACGAGTGAGGCACGTGTCACTCAAGATGTGCCTTTGCACATGAAGTCGTTTGACGTGAATGTACTGTAGCAGGAAGAGTCAGCGAGCCAGAAGAGAGAGAGAGAGAGAGAGAGAGAGAGAGAGAGAGTGTTTAATTTGCATGCCTGTTTATACACCGCTCTTAATAGGAACGTCAGAGCGCTGCGTCTGCGAACGTTCCGGAGCCGAGAGGAGACAAATGTCAGCGTACTTTATAAGAGCGATCATGTTTAATAAAATGCATCGTTAGAGATGAGATCGATATGAAAGAGCCTGGGCTGTTCAAGCAAAGCAAACATCTGACAATGTACACCAATCAGCCATAGCTTTAACACCGCCTGCCTAAACAGCTCTGACCCATCCAAACATAAGACCTCTGAAGGCGTTCTGTGGTATCTGGCACCAAGACATTAGCAACACATCCTTCTGTGGATCTTCCTTGGGATGGGACCACCCTGCCTAGCCTTTACTCCTCATGCACATCGGTGAGCCTTGGAGGTCCATGACCCTGTCACTGGTTAACTGGATGTTCTGCTATGGACTATTTTTGACATGTATTAACCACTGGAACACCCCACAAGACCTGCTGTTTCGGAGATGCTCTGACCCAATTGTCTAGACATCACAGGTTGGCTTGTGATGTCGTTTAGATTCTTACGCTTGCCCATTTTTCCTACTTCCGACACATGACTGTTGACTTGCTGCCTTATATATCCCACCGCTTGACAGGTGCCACTGTAATGAGATAATCCATGTGCTTTTAATATCATGGCTGATCTATCTATACACAAATGATGTACTATACACAACAAGTACTAGCATTGAGAGCAAACAAGATTAGCATTTTCTACCATAACGTGAACATGAAGATATAGCACCGTTAGTGCCCAAAAACACCACGGCACACCGGCACACTCAATCTGAACATGTGTACACTGGCTAACACGAGGCAGTGTGTGGAACAGGATTAACGTTAGCAGCTCTGTGATCTGTGCTTGTGTCTATCTGGGGGAGGAGGACGGTGTGTGTGTGTGTGTGTGTGTGTCGGGGGGGTTAGAGGGGAGAAAAGGATTCGCTGCACGTTCAGCTTCTCGTCCCCCCTTTTTCAATTTCGCCCCATGTCCCGGTAAACTAACACTGCACTGATGCCTTTCACCCTTCACTGGCCACAGGCTCAGCGCTAATCAGGATTACTCCACTCCGTCAACACTGATTTCAATAAAAAGAAAGAGTGTGTGAGAGGGGAAGACAAAAAAAAAATTATCATAAATATAGAGGGAGGTCTGGCCTTGCTGGCTGCATGTTGTGGTGATAGCAGAAGGTGATTAAAATCTCATTCAACGGGAATCCAACTGATTCAGGGTGGTCAGACAGAGGAGCACACATGCTCCCACACCCACACACACACACATACGCGATTTTCCTGGTATGATGAGCAGGCAGCGTGATTATTATTGGTCGCGCTCCTGAGTCACTTCTGATTGCATATGCACACACAAATTGGCACAAAGCAGATTCATGAACAACAAATGATGGAGGAGGAAGCCTGACCTCTTCGCACCCGGATGCTGTAACATTCAGGCATCGTGCTAATTTGCCGTCTCTGACAGGGGGTGAAAAAATGGCACCAGTTAACCAGTGATGAGACACTTCACTCCCCCCCCCCCCCCCCCCCCCTTCACTAACATGCTGTCATGCTAACACGCTAAGACACTTACCTTTAAATGGATGTGGGATGTGGCCTCATTTCCAGCACCGGGTGACAAGGTAAGTGACTACCTTAGCGAAACAAATTACCAAGCCATGGCCCGACATAATTATTTTTGTGGTTAATGGGAACGAATAGTTAGCAGTGTAACACTTGCTTGTAAGCGATCAAGGATGTGTACATGTGTGTGCAGGTTTCTGTGGTTTAATTACCCTGTTGACACATGTATCTGATGCAACACCGCTGCTAGTCAGTGAAACCACTGAACAAACAAGTATCACTGGGAAAAAAAAAAACAAAAGGTAGGTTGTGAGGGAAAAAATCAGTGAAACTTCAAGCTACTGAGAACGAATATCGACTCAGGACAAAAGGCTAACAGGATTTCCTAGCGGCGCTGCTAATAGATGACTCGGCTCTTTACACAATTACAAACAGAGAAAGTACAAAATGCTGGAAGCAGTGAACATGTTTAAAGCAGTGCTATAACTGAATGTTGACACACACAAAATATATTACTTCCAGTAGTGGTGAACTTCACTCAAGAATCTAGCTCCACTTCAGAACTGAACTGTTAGCACACTACATTTATAGCTAGCTATCATCATACCTATATTTCTTAAACCCTTCAACAACAAATGAACCCAGCTAGTTAGCACGTGTTACCAGCATTTTCTTAATGTTGTTTGTTTCTCAGAAGTGCAAATAAATAATAAAAACATGCCAGGTAGCACAAACTAGCCAGCTAGCCTACCGCTAGAATCATATGACTAGCATCTTAATGTTGTTTGTTACTGGCTAGCCTGGTAACATTATGTTAGTTAGTAAAGTTATGTTAGTTAGCTATAATATGTTATTAGTATTTCTATATGTTTGTCTATCAGAGTTACAAAAACAAACAAAAAGCAAGGCCTATGTATCTATGTAGTATCAGTACTAAAAAACTGCCAGCTAGCTTTCATCTATGCACCGCCAAGAATTATATGACTATCTTCTCAATGCTGTTCGTCACTAGCTAGTCAGCTAACACTATGTTAATTGGTGTAGGTTATTAGTATTGTTATTTTTAATGTTGTTTGTACCTCTGAGTTGCAAAAACAAACAAACAAACAAAAAGCTAGGCAATGTAGCTAACATTATCATTAGGCAATTACGATTAGTCAATCACCAGCATTAAGGAATAAGACACACTAGCCAGCTTGCTTACAGCTACATACTTTTCAGAATCATATGACTAGCTTCTCAATGTTGCTTCTTGCTAGCCAACCAGCTAACATTACATTAGCTCAAAAATCTCTCCCGGCATGACATCCAGAATCGTGCTTCCTGCAGGTGAAGAAACGGTGAAGCGAATATCCCGAACGTTTTTAATCCTGGAGGAGAGCGGAAGCGAGCGAGAGGGGCGACTCAATGTGTTCATTGTCCCGCCGTTAAACGAGAGGTGGCACTCCGAGGTGTGGGAGATCTGACTGACTCCGAGAGGTCGGCTTGTTTTTCGGAGCAGTTTAACACTGCAGAATCGATGGAAGTGGAGAAAGTGCATCGCCATTAAGCCGAGTTAATGGCTTGTAAAACAAACCTGTTGGAAGGTGTGAAGGAAGGTGGAAGGAGGAGGGTGGGGGGGGGTGAGTAGTTTATATACTTGTAGCTGAATGCAAGATTGATGTGTAGCTGCATTTGATATTGCTTGTGCATTTTGAGGCATTGAGTTATATATGTGTGTGTGTGTGTGTGTGTGTGTGTGTGTGTTACATGTTACAGAGCAGCTAAAGACTTGTCTGGCTTGTGTCAGACTGACAAGGCTGAGCATTTAAACAGAAGGAAGTAAGGGAGTGACCCCAGACGCTTTGAGAAGATAATGTCCAAATTTCTCTCTCTCTCTCTCTCTCTCTCTCTCTCTCTCTCTCTCTCAGTCTCACTGTGTCTCCCACAGACCAATTAAAGCTCCTCCACTCAGAAAAAGTCAGCCAGGACTTCCTTTCCCTCCTCTCCCTCCTTCCCTCTTCCACTCCTCTCTGTCGCTCTGCTTAGCAACTCCTCATCAACACACACACGAACGCATGCACTCGCAGCTGTTGCATTCCTCTCCCGATATCCAACATACCTGTCTCTCATCTCTCGTCCTCTTTACTTTACCATGTCATTCAAACACTGTACCGTCGGCATGGGCGCGGCCGTGTCGTCTCTCTCCCGCCGAGCACAAGGTGGCAGCTGCTGCCGTGTTTGGCACAGACGCCACACATTGTTGCAGTTGGAGCAGCCTGGCATTCTGCGGCAAGCTCCGCGTGTAATTTTTTGTGCGCCTGGCAGCGCGACAGGACTCGCCTTGAGTTGATCCTCCACAGCTGGGAACCTTGTCAGAGGAACAGCACTGATCTTGAGTTGGAAACATATTCGGACTCTGGGAGACTCTGTGGTTCTGCGGATCTGTGTTGTCGTATTAAATCTTATTCGGATACTGGTTGTAGTCCATATCCAGTTATCCGAGCGGAAATCAAAGACAGACTCGTCTCAGGATAGAGAGGTCACATGGATTTGGTTGCTCAGATGAGCTATAAACACTCACCAAGCTTCTTGCCCTTAACCGGGGAAAGCGTACTGTAAATACACATTTACAGCTAATGGGCAGCTGCCATTTTATTAACAGCAAAACACAACACTGCTTCGACACGAAATATTCAGTTCATGAACAAAATGCTGTCAAAAAGTCAGCTTAATGCTGAATATTAGGACATCTATCAAGTGTAAGCTTAATACGCGAGGTGTCAGGATAGTACTATATCTCTGTGTAGTATTCAACAAACACTTGTATCCTTATTACTGACCCATAGTCATGTCCATCCTTATTACTGACCCATAGTCACGTCCATCCTTATTACTGACCCACACTCATGTCTATCAGGCATGTTCATGACAATCACGTGCATCCTCACTGTTGATCAGGTGTGTCCTTATTACTGACCCAGACTCATGTTCATCCTTATTACTGACCCATAGTCATGTCCATCCTTATTACTGACCCACAGTCATGTCCATCCTTATTACTGACCCATAG
>JAOVVF010000051.1:7348197-7363224 GCA_028565595.1 Duopalatinus emarginatus
CCTTATTACTGACCCATAGTCATGTCCATCCTTATTACTGACCCACAGTCATGTCCATCCTTATTACTGACCCATAGATATGTCCATCCTTATTACTGACCCACAGTCATGTCCATCCTTATTACTGACCCACAGTCATGTCCATCCTTATTACTGACCCATAGTTATGTCCATCCTTATTACTGACCCATAGTCATGTCCATCCTTATTACTGACCCACAGTCATGTCCATCTTTATTACTGACCCACAGTCATGTCCATCCTTATTACTGACCCATAGTTATGTCCATCCTTATTACTGACCCATAGATATGTCCATCCTTATTACTGACCCACAGTCATGTCCATTCTTATTACTGACCCATAGTCACGCCCATTCTTATTACTGACCCACAGTCATGTCCATCCTTATTACTGACCCACAGCATGTGCATTCTTATTAATGACACACAATCACATGCACTCCTATTACTGACCCATAATTACCTGTAACCTCATTATTGACACACAATCCCGAGTATACATATTATTCACCACACAATCACATGTATCTCTTACCACTGATGCACGGTCACATGTCATCCACATAGTGTGTAATAATACCCCCTTAGATGCCTGACACCACTTATACCAACCATTTCAATCCTTTTTTTTCCCACCATTTAATCTAGAAGTTTCTACACAGACTTTGTTGATTCAGTAGAAACATACTGGTGGTTAGCTCAGACAGATGGGTTTCTGGCTAAGAAAACAACAAGACTGAGAGGAGACGAGAGACACTGATGGTGCGGTGGCCATACCATCAAGCTTAGGGGTAAATAATCAACAAACAGCCGGAGAAGGACGAGCTCTTTCAGTCACCGCCACCTTAATCAACACTTAAGGAATCAAACTGGATTTGGCCTGGACACTAATAGACTCCAGATTGTTTGTGTGTGCACAGGAGGAGTGTGGAGATAGCAGTGTGTGTATGTGTGTTTGTGAGTGTGTGTGTCTGGGTGCATGTTTGCGTATTTGTTTTGTAAGAGGTGTGTAGGTGCATATATGCATAAATTCTGCTATGTAGGCAAACGCATGAACTAGCCTCCGAGGTGAGGTTTATGTGTGTGCGTAAGAGACTTGTGTGTGTGTGTGTTTTTTTTTTCTTCAGCATGTTTTCCTGTAGGTCTTAGCAGAAGGATACCATTTTTAAAGAAATATAAACTCGGTGTTAAATTCAGTGCCCCACAAGGATTTGTGGTTTTTCTGTGTCGTTATATAACTGTAAACTCCTGCATGGATGAGATCAGGTAATGCTTTGCAGATGCGGGTGGCTCCTCTGGCCCTGGGGCTTCAGAGATTTGAGAAAGCATTGCTTCCAGAGAGAAACTTAATGTGCTACGGGGGCTTTACCCCATGAGTCAGGGTGGACAAGCTCTCGCAGTGAGGTCACTCCATGGCTCAGGGATCCGGAGCCAAAGTGTGCGCTTGTGCTTGTGCAGGTTTGTGCTACTTAACACACACTTTAGCTGGAAACTACCCACAAAACCCCAGCACATACTTCAGCTGTTCTGTCATTAGTGTTGCGAATAAAAAGTCATGCCCTTTGCTTATGACACATTCCAAACACTCTGGATGCTTTATATCCTCTTCTCACCCCCTCTCGTATTTTTATTCCCGTGCTGTCAAGAGCAGATGTTGAAATAAAGAGCAGGGGGGGGGGAAAGTAAATACATCTAGTAAAATTCAGCCGAGGTTGCTCCTGCTGTTATTTTTCCTTTGCCACTGTTTCTCCGGCGCTCAATGAAGGGCAGTGGCACGATACTTTTTCATTCAGCATATTGAACAGCCTCCCGGACAAGCCGCCGAGTGTTTTTATTGTTAATCGATGCCAATCCATTCCGAGCCTTGATGTTAAATAGGGATCAATACGGCCAAGCTGTGGCGAGATCTGATTTCAGTCGGCCGCTCGAGTGGTGGGTTTTAATCGGAGGGTAAATCAAAGCTGGCCGAACATAAGTCAGGTGAATTAAAACAGACTGCTGGGGACCTTTCTCGCCACCTGACCAGCGCCAGGAAATACCTGTCATATTTTATTATTGCCTCCATACCAGGTTTATTCAGCACCTCTTTCCTTTTTCAGGCCTTCATAGCTAGCGTAGGGGATGGAGGCGGCTAAATAGCTGCCGATAAAAAAAGGCAGATCTAAGTCCTTTAGCTGCTCGGCATCCAGATAGAACAGAGCAAGAGCGTTCGCTCTTCTTTACATGTCTCGTCTTTAATGATCGAGGCTGAGAGGGAGAGCAGGAGAAATCGATGGCGGCCCCTTTACTTTCAGAAAAGCTACATTTCATCTGGAAAAAAAGATCATAAGGATGGCCGTGATTTGTGAATTACAGTAGGATCTTCAGGATCAGGACCTTCTCATCACACTTATGATAAAAAAAGAGAACACTGAATCAGCACTCGAACTCTTCATCTCCAACCTTTGAGGTTTAAAACCAACAGGCATCCATAATGTGAGTCTCAAATTTGGCCACTTCTCTCTAAAAAGCCTCCTTTTATCTCTTTTTGTGTGTGTTTGAAGGACTGTTGAAGCAGGGGGCCGTGTGTGTGTGTGTGAGAAAGAGAGAGAGTGTGTGTGTGTGAGTGTGATTAGGGTCGAAGGGCCTCAATGTTTTCCTGTAGATAAGCATCATAAGAGGGCATCGTTAGCCCGGGAAGCCCGTCCACCACACTGGAGTCCACATAACTCACAAGGGTCGGGCAGATTTAATGAAATATGGCCGCCGCCACAGCAGTGATTGATCGGGCGGACGGCCACGGGCCTCTCCGTGGAACTCTCCTCCCACGGTCCATCTATGATGATAAATTAGCGTTAGATGGAGCCTAATGAGTTTACTAAACATTTGGGATTTGCGCTAATAAACTGGCAGGCTAGGAAGCTAGCAGCGAGAGCGAGCAATCCCCGAGCTCCCCCTTATCGGGGGGACATGACAGTTAAACCACGCTTCCAATCTGCCATCGATTCATCATCCTGGCGCCATTGTGCATGCTCCACAAGAGGATAATTATGCAGCCACCACATCACAAGCACTCATATTTTCCTGAGAGAGCAGGCGGCTGCAATAACACCAATAACCCAATATACCCACTATTGATACGTTTATTATTATTATTATTATTATTATTATTATTATTATTATTTGTGTCTCTTCTGTATTGAGAGTAATTTGCTGTTGAGTAGATGGTTAAAATAATAATGAATGCTAAGCGCTATTAGTTAGCCAGGTTTGATACATCAATTGGAGCCGAAAATTAACCATCATATCCTTTATTGTTCTTTTTTTTCTCGTTCTCTCATCTAGATGCAGCTGTTGATAAGCCGGCAACTATGATTTATCGCGCGCTAATGTAATATAAAATCATTTCACTAATTGTCTTTGTGTTGTGAGACCAAACAGCTCTTGACTGTTGGCCAAATATTTGCCGTCTCTAATGACGCCTTATCAACTGCACCTGACCTCCTGCAACACCCATAAATCAGCGTCACACCCCGTATTTAAAGGCATGGAAATCAGACCCTGCTTTTAGCCTAATAAACAGCAAGTGAGGCCTGCTGGACTGTGCCGGGGTCCTGGACAGCATAATTGCTGGGAATAATTCTAATGAGGTCTTGGGAAACATGAGTCGAGGTTCTCTTATAATGACAAATCGCCGTGAGGCAGAGCAGGGCTCTCCAACCACCGCTCTCTTAACCCTGAACTGCTCGTTCGCTTGCTCGCTCGCTACCACTTCTCCTTGGCCATAACATATCTTTCTCTTTTTTTTTAATCTCTCTCTCTCTTCTGTGTTGTTTTGACTTGGGGGTGTTTGAGCATTGCATCATCTTTACATGTGGTGGGCAATCGCAAAGCAAATGCACAGACCCAGTCTTGCCATTACAATAAAAATAATAAGTACAACTATAAAAACCCCTTTTATTATTCCTTCTGTGCAATTCGGTGTAATCCATGCTCTTTGTGTTTGACGGGCGAAAATGTGCTTTTTGTTATCAACAGGACGCTGATAATCTTTTGACAGCACTGAACGGTGGGTGTAAAGGGGGTATATATTTAGAGATAACTTGTCAGCTTTAATAAATGATACTTATTTGCTGCAGTTTTTTAAAGATCCGAAAGGATCCAGCACAGGGGACCCCAGGGACCGAGATGGCCAAGGCCCAGTGCTTCTCACCAGGGGGAAACTGATGGTTTGTGCCCAATGTCCAGATCGCTGGCCTGTGACCTCGGAGTCCAATACAATCCTCACACAGTTTCCTAACCTAATCTCAGCCGTGTCACACAACAAATTGCCACATTCGGAAAAATGGGAATGGATGGCGATGCTGAAGGAGGGGGGGGTGGGATGAGGGGGGGTGTGTAGGTAAAGAGAGAATAGAGAATAAGGTAGGGATGATGGGATGCCGGTCGGACCGGGAGGGTGAGTAGGATGGATGGACGGACAGATAGATGGATAGGAGAAGAGCGGGATATCTCCCGCTGAGAGCGGAGAAGCCGAGGAGTCCCAGCAGCGCTGAGGTCTGATTTACAAACCTCTCCTAATGCGAAACAAATGCTGTGGATGTGAATCTACACTTACTCGTACAGCAGGAGAGAGAGAGAGAGGGAGAAAAAAAAACAGCAGATCCACACCTCCAGTGTGTGAGGGCTGAGTTTACAGGCAGTCGTGCTGCGCTTTCCACAAACACACCAGCGGCCCATTAACACAATCAAACTCTATAAAGACGTGTACACAGCCCCAGCGTTGTGCAATGTTCATGTACTTCATGTGTAGACTTTTTTTTGTAGTTATCTACGGGAAAAAACATATTAAAGGGGGGCTATATATATATACATATGGCAGAAAAACTGATACAACCAGTATCTAAAATGCATAGGCTGGTGGTGGTACCATAATGGTATGGGGGTTGTTTAGCTGGCATTCCATAGGACCTCTGGTACACACTATGTGTGTCTCCTTTCTGACACCCGTTCATGTCCTCTTCCGAAAGGATAACACGCCACCACACACATCTCGAGGTGCCCAATTATGGTTAGAGGAACACTCATGTGAGTTTTCTCATTGGGTTTTGTCATTGCCACCTAAGTCAACCAGATCTCAACGTTATCGAAGGCATCTGGGGTGCCATGCAATGTGCCATGGACGACAGAAATCCAAACCTCGGAATAAGACAGAATTGTTGTCCGTTCATGGAGGAAGTGTGGTGTTCACTGCATTCAGAACATTTCCACAAGCTTGTAAAGTCTATGTACTATTATGGACCTACCAGGTTTTAGACTGGTTCCACCAGTTTGTCAGTATAACTGGTTCCTGCACTGTCCTGAATGAAAACCTCCTCTTTTCACGTTTCTGATTTCATTCTGGTTTCGCTTGGTTTCTAATCTTGCATAAAAACAAATTGCACAAGCATAACCCTGCCCATTAAAGTTAATGGAGAGCAGAAGGAGGCTTCGAGACCATCCCAGCTGAAACAGGAACATGCTGCCTTGCCTCACATTCACGAACCCTGGCCTTGCATTCCTTTCAGTCCTCGCCTAACCAAAACTGATCCAATTTGCCTGGTTGTTATTCAAAAGGCACATGCACCCACGCCTGCATATTGAGTAACAACAGACCCTCTCCAACCTTCTGGTGTGTGTGTGTGTGTGTATGTGTGTGAGAAATAACACTCAAATATTTGGTTCTGATAATAGTTGTGTTTACGCTGGTGGATTTCTCTAATGTGTGTTTTTACATCTTTGTATGTTAAGATTGAAACGTGTAGGTTTGACGTTGATTGTGTTTATTTTTGTACTGTGCGAGTGTGTATGTGTGTGTGCACGCGTGTGTGTGTGTTCTGCGTGCAGTTGTACTTGCACCATACTATGATGACAGGCTCAGCAGGAGCATTCACACTGCCCGACAAAAGGGGAGTGTTGCTTCTTTGTGCTTCCAATCAAATAAAAGGCCTTTTTAGAGCACATATGTCCCTCTCCTCACAGTTCTGTCAGATTAGACTCTCAATACCCCCCACCACACACACACACACACACACACACACACACTCACATACACATACACATACTTCTAGTTTTATTTTATCAACTCTCCTCTCGCTTTGCTCTCTCTTTCCTCTTCTTCTCCCCTTTCTGCAGATGCCCTGGCTTTACAGTGTCCACCACTCTTTACTCTATCACCAGTGTCCGTGCTTGTATGTGTGTGTGTGTGTGTGTGTGTGTGTGTGAGTGTGTCTCAACAGAGACTCGGTGGAGCCGCTTTCTTCCGTTCTCTGTGCCCATGCAACATGTCTTACGACAGCACCAGCTCAGATCCCCCTCCTCTCCACACATGTTAAAGCCATTTCCCCACACCGACAGACACACGCACATTCACACCCAGAAATACACACACACACACACACACACACACACACACACAGAGTGAAAGCACACAGCAGAGTTATGGTCATTACCAAGAACAAAACAACTCCCTGTTACTTGTGTTGGTGTTAACGGCTCTTGAAGAATAAACAGAATAGGAATCAGGTTGAAATGAATCGAATCGAATTGTGAATCAACTAAATTCGAGGACAGGATGCAAAATGAATTAAATGAATATTAACTCAAGACGGAATTTAATGACATGAAATGAACTCAACGAATCAAATCGAATCAGATGAAACCATTTCGAAACAAATCGAGCCGAGGTGAATCAAATGGATTTGACTCCCAGGAAACCTAAATAATACCTTCAGAATCATATCTGAATCATATTTCTCACTGTATTTAGGCTTCTACGAGAGGCCCATACTATGATAAAAAATCCTTCCCATGCACTCGTCCGACATTCCCTGCAGTGCAATCCATCTTCTCAATAATTCTGTGAAAACTTAGCTTAGGAAATAGTTTTGAGGTGCCGTGTAAAAAGTGTGTAATAGAGTACATCTGTTTTGACTGTAAGCCGAGTGCACGCCCAGGCTAGCGGCCGTGAGGTTTTGGCTTCTCGACCGTTCTGTCCGTTTATTTTCTGTGTGAGCGTGAACAGATTGCTGCCTGCCAAACACAGGTTAAGCTCTCTGGTTTTTTTTTTGTTTTGTATTATATTGTTTTGTTTTTTTCTCCTACTCCACTCCTGTAGATCTGGCTACACTGCCCTCACCCCTTTTCCCAGAGATCTGGCAACCCTTCACTTTCTGGCATAAAAGGTGGCAATCTTCATTAAAACCTCTTACAGACAACTGTCAGTTATCCTCAGTTCAAGGAAGCCAGCTGTTCGCTCTCTCTCTACCTCTGTCTCTGTGTGTCTCCGAGTCTCTCCAGTGAGACGGCGTTCATGGTTTATAAGCTGCGCCTTGTTCTGAAGAGTTTCAAGGTGAGAGTGTCATCTGTTCGGCTCGTGAAGGTGTTTCTGAATATCATTATTTCGGGCACAAAGACAAAGGATCAATTAACGGATTGTTCCGAAAGAGCGCTGCGATACGACTCACACGTGCCACAGCACAGATGACTCGGTAATAACTAAGACATTTACATATGAACACAAACACACACTTTTACAGCCATTTTTCAGTCTCTGGGATAAAGAGTGATATGACACTGATACTGTAATTACTTATATAACACTTGACACATGTGATATGACCTATGACACCCTCAGGCAGTTTATTCGCCCTGCTTTGGTGGGTTGAATCATTTTTAAATAAAATTATTTGAACTGAATTTTCCCAAATTTAGTATCGTTGTGGCATAATGTCTGACAACACTGTGATTCCTCCTTAAGTATAGTAACATAATAAATGTATAGTATAGTATAGTATAGTATAGTAACATAATAACATATGTATATAATTATAAATGGTCAGTTTTGTAAAGTGACAGTGAAAGCAAAGTGATTCAGCAACAGTGAAGAATTTGACCTCTGCACCTCATACATCCAACGAAAAACACACACTAGTGAATGCACACCCTAGGGGGTAGTTAATGCACTTGACTGGAATAGGACACAACCCTAGCCATAGGGCCCAGGGAAATTTTCAATTTCATGACATTTTTGGTATATTGTTCACCTCTAATACAGACTGTACAAACAGCCCCGATTTTACCCCAGCAAGAATTTATGATCATACCAAAACACTTCCTGGCAAAGTTTAAAAAACTGGATGTAATTCTTATCTTAATGATGTTAAATGGATGTTTCTTTTGTGTCACGCTCCTGATAAGCAAGTCTAGAAGAATGTACTGTGTGTGTGTGTGTGTGTGTGTGTGTGTGTGTGTGTGTGTGTGTGTGTGTGTGTGTGTGCTGTGCTTTTGACTATCACTTCACTCCCTTAAAGGGAATTCTGACATCTCTGACTGCCTCCTTTCCTCCCTGTATCTCAGTCTCAGCTCCACTACTCCTCCCCACACACACACACACACACACACACACACACACACACACACAGACGATCCTTTACACAAGCATCTCCCAGAGAAGGTTCCCATGCCACAGGCGGAATCAGACAGTCCTGACAGGAGCGAGCGGCTGCGGC
This sequence comes from Duopalatinus emarginatus, assembly GCA_028565595.1. NCBI lineage: Eukaryota > Metazoa > Chordata > Actinopteri > Siluriformes > Pimelodidae > Duopalatinus > Duopalatinus emarginatus. The sequence continues at coordinate 7,356,749 of JAOVVF010000051.1, forward strand.
TCGGTGTGTGACTGAAGCTTCAAAAGAGCCGGGCCGAACACCTGCACCAAAACGGCAGCCGCTTAGCATGGCCAGCTCCATGCAGGCGCGCATTAATGGCCTCTTAGAATAACGCAAATACCCCCCACTAACATGCTGGGCCAGACACACACACACACACACACACACACACACACATACACATGCACTAAGAACACACACTGCAGCGAAGTAAAGGAGCAAGGGAGCATTTTTACTGCTGCGTCGGCTAATTTGGTAGTGGTCAGTGGAATTTGTAACATGGCCCGAGCCATCACCTTACTTATTCACCAGGCAAGCTGGCTGAAGGGGAAAGAGAAGCAATGTGCTTTATTTTCTGTGTGTGTGTGTGTGTGTGTGTGTGTGTGTGTGTGTGTGTGTGTGTGTGTATGGAATGAGCAACAGAAAGCTTGCTGACTGCCTCATAAATAAGAGCAGCCGAACACACCTGTGCTGGAGCTGTAGTGCGGCTGTGAGGCTGTTACCTGGCCAGAGATATATCTGCTGTCTGCTCGGCCATTAATCAGAACTAATGAAGCTCTCTCTCTCTCTCTCTCTCTCTCACACACACACACACACACACACACACAACACACTATGTAGCTCTTTCTTCCCACTATCTCTCTCTTACACACACAATTTCTGAAAGGCCGTTCTCCCACGAACTCACAAACACGCTTACTTACACATCCACATCCACATCCACACATTCACATCTGAATGTCACCTGAGCATGGACGGAAAAAAAAAGAAAAAAAAAAAAGATGCAGACCTGAAATGGCCGGAGGCTACAGTAACAGCTGAGCAACCCTCTGCTGCTTCCTACAGGAGAGACAGACAGCGAACGAGAGAGCAACAGAGCACCATTCTCCACTTAACACTCGTTTAATTACCCTCCACACATGTCTGTGAAAACCTGCCATTCAGGAGCAAAACAAACCGTCTCTCACTGCAGGTCCATCACATCCTGCTCTCCTGCTCAGACGCTGATATGTAATTGAAGACATCTCAGAAATCCTCCTCGACAGCCCGGGACGCAGCCAAAAATGTAAATGACATTAACGGAGAGACAATGATTCGAATTTTCTAGGTTTTTAAATGTCCTTTTTTTTCGCCTCTGCTCATTTCCATAGCTCTTCTCTTTTTTTTTTCTCCTCACACCAACAAAAGCTCTGACCTTCTAAATGCTGGCATTTGTTCAGCTGAGCTCGGAGCGAGCCGCAATCGAGCATCTGCACACCGAAGAGAGGGAGGAGAGCTCGTCATGAAGACCTAGGCCATCATGTGCCAGAGAGGCAAACAAAAGAAAAACATTTTTTTTAAAAAAGAAATATTACAGATGGTTATTGATATTCTGCTTATTTCTGGATAAAGAAGTCTCCAAGCACATGACTGGGGCAGCTAATAATCATCCGTAATCCGCCTCATATGGAAATATAATGAATGTTAAATGAAATCAGCAACAGGCCCGAATGATGCCCGAGCCCAGTAGGAGAACAGGTGCAGACGGCTGTAGGAACGAGAACCGACCCAGCACACAACTGGGAGTGCAGAGAAAAAAAAAGTCAATCTCATGCATTATTCAGCTGCCTGGGGTGGGATGGGGGTGCTCTCTGAGAGGTCAGGCTGTCCTGACCTCTGTGACAGGAAGTGAAAGGGAGATCGGTGGCTAGGAAAGCCCTGATCAGTGGCAAGTATTATTAGTCCCCGAGCCGCAGAATAAAGCCACAATCCTCTCCTGACACACTCTCCCATGATCGCTAACCTGTCTCTGAAAGCTTGTGGTGCATCCATCACTTACAGACCTCTGCGTTACATCTTGCTCGTGCTCGCTCTTTATTTTTCACCTTCTTTACACATCCCCTCAGATGAATAATCTATGCCAGAGCAGTGGGAGGTGAAATATTTAAAGATCCGCTGAGATCGATTCTGCAATTCTGCAACAGCTGTTAAATGCGACCAACTTTTCGTTCTTTTGCTGTTATTTTTCTCCTCTTCTTCTTTTTTTTTTTCTCCCAAGCTGTGCTAAAGTCCAAGAGAAAATAGGATAAACAGATGTCTGGCTTGCCTACAGGAAAATAGGACACATTTGGAATGATAAGTCTCTTAAACTCCATTGAAAATGCCAGCAGCATGATGGTGCCAGTTACTGCCCGCGCCCGTGCCAGCGAGCAGCGCGCCTGCCCTGAGTGCCATCTGGGAAAATGGTGCTGAGAATGTTATCGATAATGGATCACAAGTTCCTCTGGTCAGCATGGACCTGTGCTGCATAAGACTCTTTCTCTCTTTCTCTCTCTCTCGCTCTCTCTTTCTCGCTCTCCATTCTCCCCTCTCTCTGCTTCTTCGTTCTCTTCCCTTCTCTCGTTCCCCCCCAGTTAAATGTTTTGATTGTAACATAATCGGCCCTCCCTTGTCTGCCTAAACAATCCCCCCATTCATTTTCCAGATTCATTCCCCTCCATGTCGGCGCAAACCATTATTTCCGAGCGCTTGTTGAACATGAGCACACGTAGGCCTCCCTGTTCCTGACACCAATCATTTCATATCTACATATCCCTCTGTCACAAATTTGGCTGAGAAAAAAAATGACTGCAAGAAAGAGAAGTTCTGTGCTGAACGATTGGCCCTTCACCGCTCGTCCCACTCGGACTCTCGCACTTCACATTCCAGGTTAAAGGTTTTTTGTTTTTTGTTTTTTTTTTTCAGGGCCCCTGCTCTCTGGCTAAGAGTTCTAGGGAGCGAAAAGGATAAAATCATCTGCTCATAGTGGCAATACGTGGACAATGCAGTAGGCTAATGAAGCACGTCCGCTTTTGTGATCGTGCAGAACGGATGAAAACGATACTCCCAGCCTTTTCAGGCGGCCCACAATGAAAATGTGAGCTTTTCTATCCACTGTTTGAACTTATACGACAATATCTCCTCCTTTCCCTGAGACTCAATCCCTCCTCCAGTGTTCCTCTTTTCCTATTTTACTAGTGTTACACGCATTGTTCGCCAGATTGAAGCACAAAGCGCACAGACACCCGATCCCTCCAACTCTATTTAGGCGTGATACAAAGCCGAGCAATTTATGGGAAGAGCCAGTGCGTTAAATATCAATGACGCCCTGTTGTACAGTGTTCAGCATGTGTCTCTTTAAAGGTAAATATATACTGATATACTGTAATGTAATCGAGTCGGAGGATAAATAGAGCCTAGACATCCCAGGAAACTACCAAGAGGAAGCACCCGTGGTCTATCGTTTGCTCCAAAAACGAGAACAACCCTCCCTATCTAGAATGGTTCTCTCTGCTCTTTTCTTCTGCCTCTCCTCTCCGCTACAGGGCAGTGTAACATAATTCTCAGCCCTCTATTAAAACATCCTGCTGCTAATTACCGCTCACACGTCGTAGCTGCACATCAGCGGGTCTACTAGAGTCAGCCATGTGGAAGAATACAGAGTGTCAATCGGTGCTTTTACTCAGTAAATGACAAGACAGTAAATGATGATGATAATAATAATCATATTAATAATAATAATAATAATAAAAAGAAAACACTACTTTAAAGCTCATAAAATATTTTTATTTATATATAGAAATATGGTTCCACTTTTGTACTATGTATCCCAATAATAAAGTCTACTCACTGCTTATATATCACTCTTTTGGCAACGCTTGTAAAAACTGATTATCATGCAGAACAGCATTTCCAAACCATAACCATATGACGTGTGATGGGAGGAAATTCATAGTGCTCAAAGCATGTGAGCATGGCCATAAATTCAGCACCGAGCCAGTGAGTCCTTTTTTCCGACACTTGACACACACACACATACACACTTGTGCTGAGTGGCAGTAGCAACTGGCAGTCCCTATTTGATTACTAATAAGAGAGATGTTCCCTGTGTCAGATACCAAACATTCTCCACTAAGCAAACAGCTATTTCAGCTAGTCAAACATTAGCATTGCTGTCCAGCGGTGGCGTGTATTTTGCCTCGGCTCGCGACTCGCTGTCTTTCTCTCCCCAATCTAATTTCTCGCTCGGTGGACGGCAAAGTTCACGATGGGGAGATAAGTTTGCAACATCAACAGAGCGGGGAGTAAGCGTGATAGAGCTGAGAGAGAGTGTGTGAGAGAGAGAGAGAGAAGGAGAAAGAGAGAGGAGGCTCTGCTCTCTGGCACAGAGCACCAGTTGTCTTTATGGAGCATGGTGGGCTTGTTCTACCTCACTAATCTCCAAGAGGCCCGGGCAGCGCTCTGGCACATCCCTACTCCTCAGATCTGCCCTCATCTTCTCCACGCTTGTATACTCTGCCAAGATAATTGGTGATAAGAAAGCACTCCAAGACTTGCTGCATGTTTGCAACCAACACAAATCAAACAGAACTAGGAAGAAGAGAAGAGGAGTGGAGTGTAAAAAAAAAACAAACAAAAAAAAAATATCAATCACAAGTCCTGCAGGAGCCGATGTATTTAAAGCGGCTAATGTTATCAACACGTAAGCAGCAACAGCCAGCTGAGAAGCATCTCTCATTACCCAGGAGTAGCAGTACGGGAAGTACACACACATACATGTACACGCCTTATAAGAGAAACAAGGACAGTGGGAAGCTGTGAGCATGATGCCTAGACCCTACAGAGAAGCTAACAGGGAAAGTGGAGATGGAGGCGAATGATGCACTTGTTAACAAATTAGGATGAAGGAGGGAGAGCTGCGAATCTAAAGCCAGACGCTCTCTAGGAATAAATGACTCGTTGCCGGGAGAGGAAGGGCTAAAGCAAGTGCCTCCCCTGGTACCTCGAGCAATTACATACTCCCTGAAGACACCCCCAGGTTTCCAAGTCAACCCACCTGTGCAAAGACCAAAAACAGCAGGCCGCACCACCCATCACACAAAGACAACCCACCCAGAGACAACAGGAAACGGAAAACAGAGAGGGGGGGCCCTTACCTGTCGATGATCACAGGGTCTGAAGGGGTTTCGTTCCTGTTCCCACAACTTTTCTTGTCACAACACCGGCTGTGGAGGGAAAAAGACAAACAAACAACAGCGACGATGTAAGATTTGGTCTCAGTTCAGGAAGCGAATGCTTTGTCTTGCTAGAGCCTGAATCCAAATCCGTCATTTGCTCTTTCCCTTTATAGCATGAGGTGGAGGCGGCTGCCTGGCTGACTGGCTGGCTGGCCATCCCCAAATCGGGCGCCGCTGTGCCGAAACGGGGAACAACATGTTGCGGTGTTTGCATTGGTGCTGAACAGAGAACTGGGAAGTGGAGGGGGGGTGTCAAGAGGCAGGAGGATCACTTTCACAGCTTCGCCTTTTGTTTACCTCTAATTGTCAAGCTGTTATATCTGGAGAGGATGCAAGATGCCACCTTCAACCAGTGCTTTTGTGGGGCACTTATTAATTACAGGCTCAAAAGCCTGCATCAATCTTTCACAATGTGCCAATGCCTCCATTTTGAGGCTGCTATAACGCTCCCATTATGAGTGCTTTAATTAATGCTGAAGTGATACAAGGGGAAAAAGTCTTATGTCTCTCGCATGTTAAGAAGCACCCTGGTATAACGGTTACATGTCCAAATTCTCACCATATGGTATAGGAAAAAAAATATGTAAAGCTCCTTTAAGCTGACAGCTAAAGTGATTAAAGTAAAGGGGAAAAAAGCATTCACTTGACAAAACAAAACACACTCATGTGAAAGTTGCATTGAGACACAGAACAAGCCACAGGAATGGTCAATAACAATGTGTGTTTTATCTCTGGAGCAAGGCAGCACACAGGAAGAGGAGAATTTTCTATGGTAATACCTAAGAGCTCAGTGCTGTGAATGCAGCACATCAATGAGGACTAATGGCACTAAAGCAGGAGTTGGCAATGCAGCATGACCTTTGGGCCTGTAACTGATGCTTGATGTTGGTGGTTAAAATTGGATTGGTTGTACTCCTTTATTCCTGTCACAATTTTCCCATTTCTGTCTGACGGCTGACTTCCTAATTCATCCTGGCTTTAGGGTTATACAAGGCATGTAGCTAAAAGACTGAGAAAATCCACCTATAATAATAATAATAATAATAATAATAATAAAAGTAGTAGTGTTAATAATAATAATAATAATAATAATAATAATAATAATAATAATAATAATGAAGCTATGTCTTCATTACAATGTCTAAAAAATCTGCTGAAGTTAACTATAGATAATCGGCAACAATTCATAGGCTCTGTACACTCCAACATGCCGCAGTCCGAAAAAAAAGGAAAAAAAAAAAAAAGAAGAAAAAAAGCAGTGACCTGCTTCCGTTTTGGTCTTTGTGCAATAGTGCGGCTCTGTAAATCAATTCAAAATCCTCTCAACATCCGGATGCTGCTCACTGTATCCGGGCCAAATAGTCAACTATTATTATTATTATTATTATTATTATTATTATTATTATTATTATTATTATTATTACTATTATTATTATTATT
>JAOVVF010000051.1:7390783-7413559 GCA_028565595.1 Duopalatinus emarginatus
ACTAGGTGGAGATACTTGACTAGGTGGAGATACATGACTAGGTGGAGATACTTGACTAGGTGGAGATACATGACTAGGTGGAGATACATGACTAGGTGGAGATACTTGACTAGATGAAGATACTTGACTAGGTGGATATACATGACTAGGTGGAGATACATGACTAGGTGGATATACATGACTAGGTGGAGATACATGACTAGGTGTAGATACTTGACTAGGTGGAGATACTTGACTAGATGAAGATACTTGACTAGGTGGAGATACATGACTAGGTGGAGATACATGACTAGGTGGAGATACTTGACTAGGTGGAGATACATGACTAGGTGTAGATACTTGACTAGGTGGAGATACATGACTAGGTGGAGATACATGACTAGATGAAGATACTTGACTAGATGGAGATACTTGACTAGGTGGAGATACTTGACTAGGTGGAGATATTTAACTAGATAGAGGTACTTAACTAGATAGAGGTACTTAACTAGGTGGAGATACATGACTAGATGAAGATACATGACTAGATGAAGATACATGACTAGGTGGAGATACTTAACTAGATAGAGGTACTTAACTAGGTGGAGATATTTGACTAGATGGAGATACTTACCGACTGGCAGTCCCACTGGTGGTGTTCTTCCTCCCGCTGTCTCTTATTCTGCCCCAGAGGATTAACATACTCCATGATGGACATGATCACCACCCCTTCTCTCTCCAACAAGGTTAGTGACTAGGTCAGACTGCCTTTATATATCAGTCCACCACGGGTCAGTGCTGAAATGTATTTCCGGGACTGAACAATCCAATCCAGACCAACCAGTGAGGACTACAGTAATTACTTACTGCCCATGCATTTATAACCCGTTAATAACCATGCAGTGCATGTCCAGTTCCAGCAGCATGAATTTCTCCCTCAGTACACCGTATACAATCTCAGAACAGCCCAGAGGGACCCGGTTTAACAGATCCGGAACACACTGATACACTGATACACTGATACACTGGTTCACTGATCACACACACGCTCGCGGCTCCGAACTTCTTCCGTCTGTTCAATTCTTTCCTGCTCTTCTCACGTTATTTGACGCGCTCAGAGCAACCAATCAGAGGAGAGCTTGTGAAATAAAAGGCGGGACAATTTCACACGGGACCTTTTTATTGGTTTTTGGCGCGAAAAGACTAGCGAATGGATTTAAAGTGGACTATAAAGAAAATAACGTAGAAAATGAATAAATAATTACTATTATATATGTAATATATAGGAAAAAAATATATACACAAAATTATTATTATTATTATTATTATTATTATTATTATTATTATTATTATTGTGATTATTATTATTGTTGTTATTATTATTACTATTATTATTATTATTATACTTGTTATAATTATTATTGATATTATTATTATTATTATTATTGGAAAATGAACATAACACAAAAAGTTATTATTTATTATTAAAAACAGCATAGCGTCGTCATCATCATCATCATCATCGCCATCAACAACAACAACAATTACATTTAGAACAAAAACAACAACAACAAAACAACAAAACAACAACAACAACAACAACAACAATAATAATAATAAAATTAATACTGATTAATACTTATTAATAGTTCTACTCGTTATGGTGAGAGAAAATTCAAACAAAACATAGAGAACCGCTATCCAAGGGTGTTTTGTATTGTTGCATACACGTCCACACACTGCTGTCCATACTGTCAACACTCTCCAAAATCTTTATTTTGAGCCGTTACAGCATCCTTCCTATAATCGTGATCTTGCCCCATTGTACCATCACTTGTTTGGTTCCCTAGAAGAAGCCCTAAGAGGACAATGAAGATCCATGTCTAATAAAGAGATGAAGACGGCAGTGCATTTGTGGCTTGCATCTCAGCCTAAAACTTTTTAATGAGGAAAGTTTGTAGACAGATGGACTAAAAAGCTGGGAGATCATGTCTAAAAATTAAGTATTAGTCCTTTCTGAAAGTTAATTAATAGACATGCTACAGATAGTCTATTAGACTCACCCTCTCATATTATAACATGCTCCTGTTACTCTTATAGCTCAGGTGAAATTCTGGTTATTTATCTTATTGTAAGTTCACTGACTATGCTACTCTAATGTTGGAGATATACATTCATTTTTTTAACTGCTTATAAAATTTTTAATAACACAACAAGGATAAAATGAGAAACTTTAAATGTGGATGATAAAATTGGGCCAGTTTACGCCATTGGCATAACTGCCCCAACAGTGGCATAGGGGCAGCCGTGGCCTGACCGGAAAACCCTGGGTTTGATCACCACAAAGGACAAGACACAACTGAAGTGCCAGTGAGCAAGACATCTCTGGATCGAGATCTGGAAACGGGATATTCAATAAGCACATGTGGGTGATCAGGACGTATTAATAAGAACCTAATAATTATTCATACAAACCATTCTAAACAAACACGGTGCAAATGTTAAAGCAATCCACAACAAATTTATTTGCAGTTGGAAAATGTATAAACAAGCCTGTCATGTTAGCGAAGGGCTTGATGGTAATCAATTAGTAATGCCTGGTACGCGCGAAAGCACGAGTCACTCGGTAATCATCTACATTGGACTGTAAACATGGCGAACTTCACTGAGGCGAAAACGCCGCAGCAGTTTGAGGACTTGTTAAAAAAGGCTGGCAGGTCGGTGAAATATCAGTCCTGTGGTTAAGTCACATACACATTATTGTGAAGAGATCGTTGTGAATTGCTTTATGAGTATTTAATAGTATTAAAATAAAGATAACGTTGTCTAGTTAGCGAAGAAGCTACAATCGTCCTAACGGCTAGCCGCGGCTGCGTCCCTAATAGCTATTACCTCATAGATAAGTGCACTAGTTAGGGTATAGAATAGTAACGCTGGTCATGGGTAGAGTAGTGCACAGCGTGTTCTGTACTGAGGCATTTGAAATGAGTCCAAATTAGCTTTCGTTTTCTAACCAAAAGTGATTGTTAATGCTATAAGTAAAGGTTTAATATATATTAATAAGGCTTTTTAAATATATATTTATCAGTCTATATTTATTTATATTTATAAGTCTGTATTTATATATCATTTTCTGCATGTGTTTATTAGGAAACTGGTTTGTTGCTAGCTATGTTGGCTAACATGGTTGGTTTAATGGCTGCTCAAAAATCCACCATCATCTCCTGAGCTGTCAAAACACAGGCAGAGCTGCTCAGACTGGTAGATCATGTTCCACCATTTTTTACAAACCAGTTTAGTCATGTAATAAGGAAGCTGGACTATGCTAAAAAATGGCCTGATAATAAGAATTGCCACCATAAACTAACTAAACATAAAACCACCACTAGTAGGCTAGTCTGTACCAGTTTTTCTGGCACACCAGGTTAGTGGTGGCTCCATAATGGTATGGGGTTTGTTTAGCTGGCATTCCATGTGATCTGTGGTACATCTCTGACAGGTGGACAGTATGTGTGATTAGTTACATCAGTTCATGTCCTGCATTCCTTCTGATTGGTTTGGGGTCCTCCCCCAATAGGACTCGGTACCACCACCACAATGCATTGATCAGGTTGACAGCAAATCCCTAAACTCAGATGAGTGTTCCTTCATCAACCATAATTTGGCGTCTTTAGACGTCTTTTGTCATGTTGGAAGAACCAGACCAACCAAACCGATCAGAATGAATGCAGGACACAAACGGGTGTAACTCGTCAAAAAGGAGGCTCGTCTGTCAGAGATGTTAGTAGATGTACCAGGGGTCTAATGGAATGGCTGTTGAACAGACCCTATACCATTATGAAGCCACCACCAGACTATGTATTTTTCATACGCACTTCTGTACCAGTTTGTTTTTTTTTTGAGACACTTAAGTGTGCATTCATTTTGGGGTTTGAGGTTTTTGCCATTCCTACCCAAGTCACCAGACGTCAATGATATTGAACACATCTGGGACGCCATGCAACGCGGTGCAGAAGACAGAAATCCTACACCTCGGAATACAACAGAATTGTGGACCGTTCAGCAGGAAGTGTGGTGTTTATTGCATACAGAATATTTCCTGTATGGCATCCGTACCCCGTAGGGGACCTACCATGTATAAGAATGGTATACCAGTTTTTCTGGCATTTCATATATGTATAAAGAGTTATTGTTACTTGGTATATTATGGTTCTGATGTATTATAACTATCCTGAATCTTTTGTAGCCAGGGATCCCTATATCTGTAGTATAAATTCCACAGACACTTTCAAGATGGATTTATTGGTGCTTGGGCCCCTATTTTGTTTATTTTGGGAAATCGCTTGAGAGATGGAAGTACACACTGGAGAGAGAAGGAATGTAGAACGGAGTACATTTGTGAATGAGGGAGATGGTGCAAGGAGTTGAGGTGATGAAAGTGGATGGTGAGACTGAGATGGTTTGGCCATGTGCGTAGGAGGGATAAGTGAGGATGGAGAAGGATGCTGGAGAAGGATTGATCTGCCAGGCAGGAGGAGGAAAGGAGGACCAAGGAGGAGATTTATGAATGTGTTGAGGGAGGATATGCAGGTAGATGCGGAGGAGGAAGATGCTCAGAACAGGGCAAGTTGGAAATGATTCATCCACTGTGGCGACCCCTAAGGGGGAACAGCTGAAAGAGGCAGCATGCATGGTCATTTTCAGTATGCATGATGAAGTATTTTAATGCAACCCTGTTTCCTGTCTGTCGTTATCAGGGCTCTAACAGTCGTACATTTCCATGCACCATGGGCTCCCCAGTGCTCTCAGATGAACGACGTGATGGAAGAGTTGGCCAAGGAGCACAAACAAACCACATTTGTGAAGGTAGGTTTAATGGAACATGAATTGTAGTCATGCTTGTGAAGGTGGAGGGTAATTTAAATGTTTGGCAACGTTCTAAGCTCTAAATCACTCCTCCAGTTTAACAGCCAACGCCTGGTTGCACCAAATACTTTACGTTTTTTCCTCAATTGTGAATCTTAAAGGGATGTTTTTACTTAACACAGGGTATTCATGAAAGATGTTACACAAAATCCGGCAGGCGTTTCTCTTAGCTAAGAATAAACGCTGAGTGGTTCACAGCACTGACTAAGGTTTCGTTTTATTAAAACACCAGCTGAAAAAAACTGGTATAGGTTGGCTAGCAGTTTCATAAACCGAGAGACGGTCAGACCTGAACTGTCTCATGAACTTGTTTGACCTCAAGAAGGTCTAGAGGATTTTTTTTTCTGTCTCCTCTTCATCCCAGTCCAAAACCTCTTCAGCTTTTCAATGCTGCAGCACCACCAAAGACCTTCTGGTTCTGTACTGGTAGCTAGTTAATGGGCTATAACACCTTTTGAATCAGGATAAGTGTACAGAGGAGTACAGAAATGGGCTTAGCATGCAGCCTTGTGGCACGCCGGTGTTCAGGGTGATGATGGAGGAGAAAGGGTTGTCTGACTTATCAGACTGGGTTCTGCACCAGCAACTATGCAAGTAAACTTATGTGGGATGTAGAAGGGCCTCATAATCTTATTTTACCTGCAGTATGCTGCGACTCTGAAGCCCTGAAGACCCCCAGGTCCGTGCAGTTTGGAACATCGTTGCTGAGCCATGTTTCCATGAAGAACAAGAACTGTCTATGAGCATGGTCTATGTCAGGGTCCAGATCATTAATTTGTCTTATGTGTTACATGTACCAGAGATCGCACATTGGCTGGGAAGATTCTAAGTAGTGCCAACCAGCGTGGGTTTAGACTGCTGACCTCTGTAACAGACTTATCTTTGTTTTTTTTATGGTCTTAACACCAGAAGTTTCCAGACAGGATGAATAGTTTGTCTCTGGATATTATTGAAGGGATGGACACCATTCTTCCATAAGATCTTCCCTCTTTGGTATTCTGATGATAGTGACAGTGAGCACTGTGTATGTCAGTCCGACACCTCCTATAGGTGTTTAGTTAGGTTGAAATCTGATGACTGCGAAGGCCATAGCATATGATACACACTATTTTCATATTTATTTAACCATTCAGTCAGCCTTCTGGCCCTGTGGATGGGGCAGAGTCATCTTGGAAGTGACCACACCCATCCGGATAGAAATGTTTCATTATAGGATAAAAGTGATCAGTCAGATAAAAGTTTGTTTTGAGTTTCAGTGAGGCTTCAGTCTAAGGGGACAAGTGGAGGCAAAACTCGTCAGTAAAATAAATAAGCGCTACCTGTTGTGCAATTGGATAAAAGCATCAGCCAAAGCAGAGAAAATATAAAATTGTCCTGCTTTAGCATCAGTATTTACATTCGGCTTCAGCCAGTTGTAATTTGAAATCACAGTCTGCCTCTGTCAGCTTTGGTCCTGCCTCTCGTAGCTCTTGTTAGAAGCCTAGGGGCCAGGGGGCGGATGGTTATCACTACAATCATAACATAACATGGGTCAGAGATTTATGGATTTTAATATCTGGTGGATAAATATCACTGATTTATTAGGTCAGGAGTGGGTTATGTGTTTTCGTCTCTTCCGTTCCATTTCTGGAACCATAGAAACAGGAACGAACTGAGGATAACGTGTAAGAAGTGCAGTGATGTGGAAGGAAAATGAGAAATTAAAGATTTTTTTCTATTTTTCCTCTTCTTTCTTTTCTCACAGCTAGAGGCTGAAGCGGTGCCTGAAGTGTCTGAGAAATATGAGATCGCCTCAGTTCCTACTTTCCTCTTTTTCAAGGTACGATTTTACTTTTACAGTGAAATTACTTCATATTAGAAAAGCAAAAAAAATATACATCAGCAAAAAAGCAAAAAAATACATAAATGCATCTAAATGAATTTATTAGTGCTACACTTCACATATAAACAGGTAAGAGCAACCTAGCTGTAACGCTTTCATTCTAATTAATTATTAAAAATGTAAAACTGAAATATATATCTAAATATCTAAAACCTCTTCTAGTATGTTAAAAACAACTAGAAACTCAACTGTGTCATATAAACAGGTCCAATAACAACTGTGGAAGTCTTTAAAAAACAACAATAAGCTTGGCTAAATCATTAACAGGTTCAATAATAAAACACTATCAGCAAATGAGTAAGGATTTAAAATTGGCGTGTCCCATTTCATGTCACGTCACGTTATGGCAGATCATGGCCTGTCTGATATCAAATGAGTGAATGATGCTAATATTGGACCTGGTATAATATCAGACTGGGCACATCTCTAATTTGAGCATTTAATTGTTAGTAATGTACATCAGTGTAATATAAGTGACTATAAACCAGTGGACCACTGAAATATTTATTACCAGTCTAGTGGAAGTCTTGTAGGCCTCAGAAGACTGGTTTATATGTTTATACATGTGACGTGGCGGCAACACAAGCAGCATTGTTTACACACTCACCTGTGTATTTTATGTACATCTGTAGGATTAAATCAACATGCGCTATAGTTGCCAAATCCCTGTCATATATCAGAAGACAAAGTGTAATATGATTAGCATATAAACACACTAATGAGCTGTATCTCTCTGAAAAAAAACTGCCCTTTGTCATAGTATTACTGTTTAGTAATAGTGTAGAATAATTTGCATGTACACAGAGCAGAAACAACGTTAAGACCACCTGCCCAAACAGATATGACCCAATGAGGCATGGACTCCACTTGGGCTGGCACTAATACGTTTTTTTGAGCTCTGCATACTCGGCACTGATATTCGGCAAATATAAAAATATAAAATAAACTGCAGGGAATATGTCCATGTATCTTTTGGTCATTCGATGTTCATATCAGAAACGGAAACCAGACTTTTACGCTCACAAGGCAGTTGTCAAGGCAACTAGAGGTGTGTAAAAGCACTACTATGTCATGTAGATTTTTAGTTGTGGTTGCTTTTCCTATTAACACGGCTGTTGGTTAGTAGGACGGCCTTGGAACCAGACTCTGAAGTCATTTTACAGATGGGGAACAGAGGACTATCTTCCACAGCAATATCTGCTACTATGTCACATGATTATGGGAAAGGAAAGAGGTGTTAGGAGATTTTGTGCTGAAAATGGCCTGAAATGAGTTCAGAGTCTGGTTCCAAAGCCATCCTGAAAGCATAGTGCTTTTACATGCTTCCAGTTGCCTTGACAACGGCCTTGAGAACGTAAACTTTCGGTTTAATAGCTCCAGACATCAACTTTGAGAACTCATTGTTTACTTGCTATTAAATAGCAAGTTATGCTATTTAATACCCATGATCACCCCTTGACTATGAGATATTCAATGTTATTTATTTGAATTCTACTACTTTACTTTTCTATTGAGCCACTTTACCTGTCAGTAGTTGTGGTTTTAATATTATGGCTGATTGGTGTATGTGGTATATGGTTCAAGAAACAACTATAAATGATAATAATATAAAAATCACATATGATGTCTATTTAATCTGAATCTTTAATTTGCAACTACATCTGAATGCAGCAACAAAATGTCTTTATTTATAATATGATCTATTACAATTATCTAATATTATTATTTTAAAATTACTAAATACATTAATGCGATTGCGAGTTTCTTTTGTAAATCAGACAGGTTCATCTTGAGTCACCCACCTTTAGTTTGGACTGACAGGTGAAGTGAATAATTGTATATTTTGTTACAGTGGCATTGGTCAAGGGGTGGGATATATTAGGTAGCATGTGAGCAGTCCGTTCTTGAGGTTGATTCAGATTCAGGAAACTTTATTCATCCCCATGGGGGGCAATTGAGGGCACGCAGAGCAGCAGTGACATGGGAAGAAATATAAATATAGAATAACAAATACAGATGTAAGAATATAAATATAAACATAAGTCAACCAAATCGTGCCATACATAAATATGAACAACTGAACATCAGTATACGCAGCCTGATGGTTTGCAGTGCAAATTGAGTAGTGCAGATAAGATAAAGTGACTGAGCTGAGGTATATACACAAAGGAGTGCAATTGCAGTGAGGTAGTAGGTGCAGTGTGAAAAGTAATTAGAGTCTGCAATAGTGATGTGTTGGAAGTATTGCGAAAATGGGCGTGTGTAATAATCTGACAGACTTTGCCAAAGGGTCAGGTTATGTCTAGACAACTGGGTCAGATACTCTCTAAAACAGTAGGTGATGTGGGGCGGTCCCAGTATACAATGTTTAGTACCTACCGAAAGTGGTTCAACGAAGAACAACCAGTGAACTAGTGAAGATCCACAGTCGCTAACGTCTTGGTGCCTTAACTAAACAGTTTTATCAGTGTAATAGGATCAACCTGCTTTGTTTAATCTTCCTTAGTTTCAGCATTGAAGGTTAGAAGCTTACTTTATTAATCTAAATATCTTCAGGCAGGATTTAAGACTACAGATGTTCAGCTAAGTGCATGCATGTGCATGCTAATTGTCTGGTGTAGATGTGCGCTCACACTAGAACATTAAAAACATTCCCTTTAGTATAACACATTTTGTGAGCAGGGTTCCTTTGATGATTATGGTTCCTGCTTAGTACACTGCATGTGGTTTTGTAGAAAATGTGCCGCCTTGTATAACCGACTGTGATATTCTGAGTTTAACCCAATAAAAATATTTCATGATAGGTCGAATATTAATGTAGTTATATTTATATTAGGGCTGGGCAATTAATCGAAATATAGCCCTATAATAGAATCGACATTCAGCCCTCTATTCGACATGATTCTGACCATGTTGGTTATTTCGTTTTTTAAATTTCTCTTAATCCTTTCCCCGCGGTGCGAGTTCATACACCGCCCTTTTAAGAATACCTTTCCGTGTGTCTAGTCACGTGACTCGGCACCATTCAGTCTTCAGCAAGCGAGTGTCATGGGGATGAAGTTAAATCCGGATCCGAGTGCACAGCAAGAGATGCAAGTTATTTTCTACTTTTGATGAGACCTAAAATAATATTTGTTTGAGGAGATAAAATTAGTTAAAATTAAAATATGTTTTTTTGTTTGCAAGAAATTAATTTTTTTACATTTTAGAGCACTTTCTATTTACAATAAAACTAAAATGTGACATTTTACATAAAACATTTACATTTCAAGTGATGTGTGCTTTGATTACATTTGTTCAAAATTTTCAATAAATAACCATAAATAATTCATGTGTATGTTTCCTTCAATTATTCTAAAATCATAAAGATATGCACTGTTTCATTAGAAAAATATATCTGAGCTTTAATACTTTAGCACAATCTGCGTTAGTCAACTAAGAACAAAAAAAAAAAAGTCATCTCTTATTAATTGTAATCAAGGAAAAAGTTCAATTAATTGTGGTTCAAGGTCATATCGCCCAGCCCTAATATATATTTATATGTATATGATGAATTTATAAAGCTTTTTTTTTCTTTACACTTCCCTTAGTGATGTAAAAGAGTCGATGAAACCGTGAACAAATTTTAAAAATTGTGCTTATAGAAAGCTAAAGAGCCTCTTGGTGGTAAGATGAATATTAAAAAAATAATTAGAGGCTAGCCTCTCACAGTCTCACGGCTCACCCGCACAGTAGAAGGAGTCAGAGCAATCTCTCCTTTTTCCTCCCTCTCTCGATCTTTCTCTCTGTCTTGTTCACACAATCTAAACTACCAGGCTAGCACTGTGAAAAATTAATGATCTGTTCACTTCACCCCCTCGTGTGTGGTGTGTTACCGTTTCTTTATTTATTCATTTTTGGATGGGCCTCAGGGTGGTGAGAAGATTGACAGGCTGGACGGTGCACATGCCCCTGAGCTGACCAGTAAGGTGAAGCGACTGGAGTCCAGCGGGGGCGGGCCTGCAGGGCCAGGGGACGCCCCTAAGGAGGAGCTTAACGAGAGGCTCAAGAAACTAATCAACACTGCACCCTGCATGCTCTTCATGAAGGGAAGTCCCCAGGAACCTCGCTGCGGTAAAGACACACACATGCTGGTTTCACTATCAGGACTTTCCGTAGACATAGTGATAAATGAACCTAATCAGTGCTATGCCTAACCTGAACCCCTAACCTTAACCTCAGTAACCAAAACTAAAACACATTGTTTTAAGGCCTTTTTTACATGACATTTCACCAAGAATGTAAATTTGTCCATACATTTGTCCATACATTGTGTGTGGAAAGTGTCGTGTAAACCTGTACACCCACACACATGCTAGAGGAGCATATAGGTAGAAGAGGGTGTGTGTGTGTGTGTGTGTGTGTGTGTGTTTGTAATGGAGAGTGTAGCATTTTCTAAGCTACAATTTCTCATCCAAGTTGATTTATTTGTATCTCCAAACTGTTGTCTGTTTTACACCGAGAACAGATTATTTGTATACGTGAATTGTCTGCTTAAACCATGGCCAGCCAGATACATCTGATCTGACTTGTGTAACGATTAATAAGTAAATACAATTAAACTGCAACACCAACATGAACAATAAGAATAAGAATTATAATAAGTATTATTTATATTGTTGTATGACATTAATGTTAATATTATTACCATGTATCTCCACTGATCATTAACTCAGCAATTATAGTGAATCACAGAACAAGTTCATAGATGGGTGGATGGATAGATTACTGTAAAAATAAAGATCATCAAAAGGGCATTGCATTGCAGGGGCCAAGGATTAGACAATATAATATAACGTCTGTAAATTCTATGTTAATCAAAATAATGAGATAAGGACCACATCTCAAAAATGAAAAGTGCTTATACTAAAATAATGTAAGGATTATTTTTTTTTTTATATAAAATGAAGCAGAGCCTCATTATGACATCTTATCACAGTAAATGTTTAGCCAGTGGTTATGAATTCTGGAAAATTGTTTGGGGGATTTGTCTTCTCAGGGACAGTTTAATGCTTGTAAGCAGTTTTGCTTTTTCTGGTGAGCAGTTTGAAAACGTCCCAGAAGATGGACATTCTTTTGCTAGTTTTAAATTGCCTGGTTGCCAGTGGGAAAGTTTTATTGTAAGTACATTGTAAGTACAGTAATCCCTCACTTATCACGGGTGGGTCTGGATCGGAAAGTGAATTTCCGCGAAGTAGGGACGCTCTACTTATTTTAGTAGTTATACATTATTTTAAGTCTTTATAAACCCTCCCCACACTCTTATACATAACCCTTTTCCATTCCCTTAATAACTTTTCCCATACTGTACCTACTTAAATGTTCAAACTGCAGCATACGATCTTCCTTCCTTCAGCATGTCGAGAAGCTCAATCTTCTCTTTTATTGTAAGCATCTTTTGCTGGCGCTTAGGTTCGCTGCCAGAAACCGTAGAAGTTGCATAAATGTTGAATAAATTACATTTTCTAACGAAAATTTCACAAATAGCGTACACAACACCGCAGATGAAAACTACGCACACACGACAGTCGGATGCTAACATGAAATGGAAGAGCTGAGAGGATCAACCAATCGTGTGTTGTGTACAATCTAACGTCGACAAGTAGCATCTCAAGCGAGCACAAGTACTACATTTCGTTTTTGGTGTGTATTCATCCGCCGAATAAATAGGCTATTTACTGTAAATGGTAATTTTTTATGATTTATAATATTCTTTTAATGTTAGAATTAATATTTTTAATATATTTTTATACATTTTGTGATTTTTTTTTTATGCAAATTTTATCAAATCTATACCTTACTGTACAGTACTACGCATGTGCGAAAACACTTTAGACAGAGTACCGCAAAAACCCATGAAACAGTGAAAATACTGCGATAAATATTTTACCTTTATATTTTTGAAAACGAAACGGTGTGTCCGTGATAAAGGAACTGCGAAGTAGCGAGGGATTACTGTACATTACTATACATAGACTTTTACTGAAGGTTGTGTCTATAGTACAGTATGTGAAAAGTAGAAACAGAACAAACGGTGATATGAAAACCTAGTTTTTATTTCTAGCGCAAAGAATTAAGGCAGCACCTAATCAAATAAACCTGACGATACAATATGGAAATGCATTTCCTTATTGATTAATTAGGAAGCACCCAATAGCACATGCTGTGGTACATCACTTAATGCTACAAGTAACACACACAGCTTCAAATAGTTTTTAGGACTCTGTAAACTTACCGAATACATTACATGTTTTATTTTTATTACATTTTTTTGTCCACTATTATATTAATTGTAAATATTACTGAGTGGGCCTTAACTGGACAACTAAAAGGCAGTCCCCTTAGACTAGCACACCTCCACAAATGAAAAATTATTATGAAGGATTTTACACGAATGCATCTAAAAAAGAAGAATGTAGTGAAAATTATTGGTCATAATTTAATTTAAAAAGTTAAACTGTCATATATTTTATATTCATTACATATAAAGTGACGAGCCTTTTTTTGTTTTACTTTTGATCAGTACAGTGGTATAGCTCATGAAAATCAGAAACCAGTATCTCCAATTATTATTATGTTTTATTTTGTTTGAGAGAAGCGACGGCTGTTGTTAAAAGGCTGGCTGTTCGCAGAATGCTGCATCAAGCATATTAATAGGAACTTCACTGGAAGGGGTAAATGTGTTAGAAAAAAACACCGTTCTAGCACCTCTTGTACTTACCGTACTTTCTACTTCCTGTGTTGGAAATGCGTTAGTATATTTAGAATTTGACTGACTGTAAATAAATAAATCTGGACTGGAAGTGTATATTTGTGTCTGATTAAGACCGCAGGTCACACTTGAAAATGAAGGTTGAGGGGCCAGTAAGAAAAAAAAAAATGCTGTGACTGAATTGTACCATGATAAATTTGTGTTCCAACTAAAATATTGTGTTATGATATTCTCACATCATGACAAATTAAATAGAATAAACTGAAGTACCAGAAAAACTGGTGCACCAGTGTAATTCTAAGGTAAGTCTTCTACGTCGCATGGGTCCCACAAGCTTGTGGAAATATTCTGTAGTCAATGAACACCATACTTTGTGCAGATCGGTTCACAATTCTGTTGTATTCTGAGATGTACGGTTTCTGTGCTCAGCATCGCCTTGCATGGCATCCCAGATGTGTTCACTAACATCGAGATCCGGTGCCTAAGTGTTCATGGCAAAAACCCAAACTAACATGAGTGTTCCTTTAAACATAATTTGACATCTCTAGACTTGTGTGTGGCAGCTTATTGTCCTGGAAAAGGCCAAACCAGTCCAAATGAATGCAGGGCATGAACGGGTACAACTCATCAGAAAGGAGGCTTACATAGCATTTACCTGTCAGAGATGTTTGTAGACGTACCAGTTTTAGATAAGGTTAACTTATGTATTAGTAAATTAGTATTAATTAGAATGATTAAAAACGATTAATTATATGAATTGAGTTAATTATCATCTGCTTAAGCCTTACAAAGGATTGTGGATTTTTCCTATGAACAATGAACATGAACAAGCTCAGCTTTCCTTGAAAAATATTTGACCTTGACTGTAGAATTTAGACCCTAGAAAAGCTTTAATTCTTTTGATACAGAATAATGCATATGCGTGTCATGTTACGGTTTAAATCAGTTGCTAATTTCCGGGACCTTTTATTCATAACAGCTGAACGTGTCTGTGTGTACGTGTTTATGTTTATTTACAGGGTTCAAAGTTTTAACACAAGTCTGCGATGGATTTTTTATATCTCTTTTATCTAATAAAATTCAAAAATACATATTTCATAATGGACTCAGGCACTTTTGAAGAATTACCATGTGAGACGTGGAAACAGTCAAGCGCAGAACGTACAGGTCCGCTGTACTCCTTGTCTTTCGGAGACAATCTAAGAACCATTTAGCAGCCTGGCACTGTAGCAGTAGCTCTTTTCCGCAGCTTCACTCTTTCATCTACTGCCAGTTCCTCCAGCTCCGCTTTATATGAAAAGCATCTGCTGCATTTATTTGCGGGTGACATCCAAAGCGGAACCTGTTGCTCAGCACGGCCGCGTTATTTAAAGCCGCTCCAGGTGTCAATAGGTGGGTCAGAGTCAGAGGAATTTATAATGCTGCGAGTGATTGAAGTTCTTTCTCGCTTGGCCGCTATCCAAAAGTGGGAAGGTTTCATAGCGGAGTGCGACGCCTTCTGAGACCGGTATTGTAGCGCTTTAAAGTTGAGTATACTTTACGAGCACGTTCGCGATACACGCAGAAAGCTAACCGTCAAAGATCTCAGCAAACGCACTTGAAAAATGTCTTCCCCTTTTGAATTATAAGGTTACCTGCTTCTGTGTTAGGCCCGTCTTTATAAATACTCTCTCCTTGTGTTTGCATGCTAACATGGCTGTGCTTGTAGGCAGAAGGCACCGTTCCCCGAGCCGAGTCGGGCCTAGCGAGCGTTTCTCTTTCCCTACAGGGATGTATGAGAGTGGGGAAAGGACCTGGGCAATCAATCCAGCGTGTCTGCTCGAGCTAGCCTAGAGCCACAGAAGGCAGCTGGACCGCGTGTTTGCCTGCTCTAATAGAAACAATTAATATAGTGCCAACTGCATGAGCGTTAGTGAGCCGCCTGCAGCTGGTTTATAATGAATTCCCACGTGAGCACGGAGAAAGCAGAATAGGTATTTCACTGCAGGGCCTTACATGGACCTCGCACATCACCTTACATACACGACTCTCTCATCTTTTCTCCTGTTTTTTTACTGGGTTTTCTTCCGTTCTTTTATTCTTTCTGTCTTGTTTTTTTATCCATTGTGAACGCTTCTATCATCTATATCTCTTTTCCTTTATCTCCTTCATCTCTGTGCCATAAACATAATGTCTCACTTTTATTTCTAAGATAAACCGATAATTATCAAGACTCATTCTTGCATACGTCACTGCCTGAATACGCTTGCTTTTTAGAAGGAGTGTGTATTCTGCACCTAGATTACGAGGCATGATGGTCTTTTCAGAGATTGGCTCAGATATGGATAATTTCATATATCATAGCGGCTCACAGAATCCAGATGGCATGCTGAGGTTGTTCTCAGATTCGTCCATATACATATAAGACCAAATCAGAAATCTTCAGCTGCTGGTAAAATAACTAAGGACAGGATTATAATGTTGTGTGTTTTATCCATTTCACATTATCTAGCTGAATGTGACTTGATGATTTGAGCACCGTTTCAGTGACATATGACTAAAACACTAAAGTAAAATGAGATATATTTACCCTTAATTATATAAAAATATGTATATTTTTGACAATGTAGCTGTTTGTATAGCAGCCTAAGTAATCATAAAAATAATGTTCGACAGTTTGTGGCATTGCTGATGAATAACCTGTGGAGAATATCAAATGTCCAGGTACATGTCCTTCTATATCTTTGAGACAAGATGACAATTTGCAGCTTTAGGTTTTTTTTTAGATACCAGCACATTCACACTGTTTCCAGATAACGGTGCTGGTTAAAAGAAAACAAGCAATTCATTGAATTGTGCAGGACAATGTACTCAAGCCTAAACATCATTAGAGGAATTTGTGTAATTTAGTGAACTTAAGGTCAAATACAATTTCCGAGAACGTGTCGGATCATACAGTGTAACTTAGTTAATATATAATAGAGCTTTAAGCCGACTTCTTGTTAAATTGTAATGTGTATTCTGTTTTCTTGGGTTGCAGGATTCAGCAGACAGATTGTGCAGATTTTAAAGGACCATAACATCCAGTACAGCAGCTTCGACATCCTGTCCGATGAGGAGGTTCGCCAGGGGCTGAAGACGTACTCCAACTGGCCCACTTATCCTCAGCTGTATGCTAAGGGAGAGCTGATCGGAGGACTCGACATTGTCAAGGTGAGACGGGATGGCTAGGTACATTTCTAGAAATCTAACACATGTCCCAGAAGTTGTATTTGAATAGTGATGAATAGTCAGTTGTTGTCTGAACATGCTGAATCGTTGTTATTGACAGAAAATACTATAAAATACGTTATTTATAATAACGGTAGAGAGACAGTCTTCCTGTTTATAGAAAATGTAACTAAAATTTCTGTTAAAATTAAGAAATAACTTAACAAATTTAAAGCATCATCTTAATTATGCATAGTTTTTGTCATGAAAGGCAGTGACAGCTAGTCAGAGTTGAAAAAGTGCACTTTTCCATTTACATTTATTTATTATTAATTTTGTTTTTAGATATTGATATACAGTAGAAATAAAAATCTGTCGCACAGATTAGAGGTCACACTGAAGGTGAAAAAAACGGTTGCTGCAGTTCGGTTCAGTGTATGACTCGAGTCACTTCAGGCTTCTTCTGCATTAGCGCAACTTTGCTAAAAGAAAGCAGTGGATTAGCTAACTCAGCTGTTCACTCAGTTTTTCTCTTCGACATTTACTTCCACTCCTCAAGAACCTTTCAGTAGCCCTTTTTGTTCAGAATCACTTAACCTCCACTGAACGAAAAATAAACTCTTCAGTGTGCCAGTAAGGTAGGTTTTGTGTGTGTGTGTGTGTGTGTGTGTGTGTGTGTGTGTGTGTAAGCGTGAGTATGTCAGGCACAGTTTAAAATTGTATTATGTGTCTAATATAGGAACTGGCTGAATCAGGCGAGCTTGAAAATACCTGTCCTAAAACTGTTTCCCTGGAACAGAGGTAACACTAACCCTCACACACACACACACACACACACTCACATACACAACTCGTGAGTGACTGTCTGAATATTGAAAGATTGAATCTCTTAACAGGTTGAAGTCTCTCATCAACAAATGTCCTGTCATGCTCTTTATGAAAGGAAACAAAGAGGTAAGAAACGTCAAACCTGCTTATGTCTGATCACTAATCCAGCTGTTTTCCTCATCTGTACTGACGAACAGCCAGATTCCTTTCACAGGGCATAAAAATCAGATTTTATATATATAAAATCTATAATATCTATATATCTATTTGTTTTATAATTTTATAATAAGTAATAATAATTCATAAGCTAATCATTTATGCACTATTTTTCATTTGAGAAATTCAACTGACAGATGAGATAGAACGAGCCGAGACGCCTGGAAGAATTATTAGTGCCCTAAGGGATATTTTAAATGAATGAAAACAAATTGGCATTATTTTTCATTTGTTCAGACTGCAAACCAGGCGAAGCACCCACTGTAAAAATCTGCTGGTGGATCAGTAATGCTTCAGGGCTATTTTGTGGCAGGTATCTACCTCTTGGGGCTCTTGTGAAGATTGATGATATTGTGAATTCTGCTAAGTAGCACAATATTTCAGCCCTAAATCTGGTTCGAGAAGCTTGGGCCAGGAGGTACAAGCTTGGCAATAAAGCTCTCAACAAAACAATAAGCCAAACACACTTCCAAATCAACACCAAAATTGCTTAAAGAAAGTTTCGCAGTGACCCTCTCGGCCTCTGGATGTGAACCAGGTCTTGCGCTTCTAGATGGAACCCCCCTTTTTTTTTTTTTAAAGCGTCTAGGCACCAGCACCAAAAACACCTCTGGCACCATGTCAGCAGAAAACGGCTAGCAAACAAACCCGAAAAATTGGGATGACACCAAGAACCAGCGCAGTGGTCTGACATATTCTCTCTTTCTCTGTCTGTCTCTCTTTCACTATATATCAACTTCTCCTGAAAAAGACTGTAAAGAAGACATTAACATACATTTAGGGAGGTTGTCTGAAAAACGGGCCAGTGAAGGAAATCGATGTCGGGTGAGCGCTGGAGTTCCACGTCTCTAATAGGGGAGGAAAAAAAAATCTCCAAGACCACTCACCTCTCACTTCATATCATTATTGATTTCTGCTGCTCCCACATGAAAGCAGTTCTTTCAAGGAGTTTTAAACTGGCCCTCCTGAGACCTCCCTTACTCTCTCAGTTTGTCTGTTTCACCCCGTCGTCTCTTTCCTTCCCCCTCTTTCTTCTCGTTGAGTATCGGCATTCTCTGGAGGAAGAATTGGTGGAGTCTAAAGGCTAGATTTCACACACTTTAGTCAAATCAAGCAGATCGTTATTGTCATTCCTCTGCGTAGCTTGTATATATTGGAACGAAATGTTGTTTCTCCGGGATCACAGTCTGACACGTAAAGTTGTTTTTGCACCACATAGGTCTACGTAAAATGCAAATACACAATAGTGTTAGATGAGCACAGGACAAAAAAACATACACAAAACAATAAATACACGTCTTTTAAAACGGGTTAAGTGGTAACAAGCCCAGGTAGCTTTGGGGGCCAACAGGGTCATGAGCAACTCGACTGCCTCAGGGAAGAAACTGTTGCAGAGTCTGGTGCTGATGGCACGGATGCTGTTATACCTTCTGCCAGATAGAAGCAGTACATGAGATGTCCACCATTCTGGTGGCTTTGCAGTTGCCGTACCACACACCGAGGCAGCTGGTCAGGATCTCTCTGTCGTTCCTCTGAGAATGAGAGGTGAGAGGTTGGTTCTCTGTCGGAAGTGGAGGCGCTTGTGGGTTTTTGTGGCTAGGCAGGTGATGTTGAAAGTCCAGGAGTGCTCCTCAGTCATGTGATTGTCCACATTAAGAGACAAGTCGAGGTCTCTGCACCATTCTGTAAGCTGCAGTACCTCCTCCCTTGTATGCTGACTCCTCGTTGATTAGGCCCACAGCAGCACAGGCATGAGTCAGCGCGATAAACGTCAGTGGACTGAGCACACAGCCCTGAGGAGCACCAGTGGGAGCGTGCTGGAGGTGGTGTTGGTAATCCAAATGGATTGGGGTGTCCTGGACAGAATGTCCATCATCCAGGCTCAGCTTTCCTGTCTGTTATTGTAGGATGATTATGTTGAATGCTAAATTGGGAATCTGTGAACAGTAATTGTCCCTTTTGTCCAGGTGAGTTAGAAAAAGCAGGATGGTGGCAAACATGGCATACTCTGTTGAGAGGATAGGATGATGGTCATACTGAAACGGGTCCAGTGTGCTGGGGAGACGGTTTGTGTTTCATGACTAGCCGCCTTGAGGCACTTGACGCTCTGGTTCAGAAACGACACAGACAATTTCTTTGCTAGGCTGTGGGAAATTTTAAAGCTGACCCGGCCAGGCACTGTAGGTAGTTTACAACTAATACAAAATACTCAGTCAGTGGGAGCGAGACTTTACCATCACCTCAAGTGGTGTAGGCGTAACTTACTGCCTTGTGACATGCACTGGCTGACTGTGTTTATTACATGATGGTGGATTTATATTGCTTTGCCTTTCTTATAGTCTTAAAGTCTTATAGTCTTGTTATCCAATCAGATTGCAGACTCAAATTATCAGTTATCTGCGGTTTCTGGTTAGCATCTGCAGTGATGGACTTCACATCATCCTCTGTGTATTCGTCCAAATCTGCAGTATCGCAGCCTCTGTGAACATATTCCAGTTTGTCCTGAAGTGCCAAGATGGCTTCCTCAGATCAGGTTTTCTTTCAGAAGCGGTCTGTGTGCTGGAATTAGCATAACAGAGATGTAGTCTGAGCAGCTGAGGTGTGGTTGAGGTGAAGCCTTGAAGTCACTGTGAATGGTGGTGTAGATAAGGTCTAGACAGGTTGATCCATGGGTCAAATCAACATGCTGGAATTTTGGCAGCACTGATTTCAGGTTAATGTAGTTAAAAATCCTGAGCAATGAAAAATCTCTAGGTTGTTGATGAATGAATGAAATGAAAGCATGTTCTGCTACAAAGCCTTTAGTCTGAACAGCTCACCATTTTGCAATAGTCAGTAACATAATCATTATTATTCTTTTTAAATAACAGACTTGTGCTATAATTGCTGTACTCCCTGAACTGCCTTTGTTTTCCTAATGTGTGTTGTTGTATGTTCAGGGAGCCAAATGTGGATTCAGTCGTCAGATACTTGAAATAATGAACAGCGCTGGGTAAGATCTTCTCCAGCTTCATGTGTCTACTATATGATATTTTGCATTAGAGTTTATGTGATTAGTGCTTGTGTTGTTTATTTACAGAGTTGAATATGACACCTTTGATATTCTTCAAGATGAGGAGGTAAAGTGAAATGAATTACGCTCTCTGGCAGTAGTTCCTGATGATTTTACATGCATCATGCTGCATTTGACTTATGGGAAGTAGGGGGAAAAACCATGCATGCCTTCATGTTCATGTGATGAGTGATGTACAATATGTCACAAGTCTTATATGCACCATTTTTATAGTACAGATTTGGTTGTAGATATTTATTTTATGAATTCTGCATTGAGTCAGCATTACTTTTTAAAATGAAATCAGTAATAATGTTATAGGAAAATGTTTGGGTGTCAGTAAAGAAAGCAAATATACTACACAAAATTACAAACTTACACAATTATAATAATAATAATAATTACCTAGGCTCCTGGTGTGATGCAAGTGTGATCGTCAAACCCTCTAGAAGAACTGTAGCAAATCGTTCAAGACGCTTTGTAAAACTTGCCAGCTAGTTTCCTTGTAAAACTGCACAAACTGTACCTAAGACAACCATTAAAAAAAAAAAAAAAAAAAAGCTGTTAGACCAAATACTACTTTTAGTTTATTACTGTTTACTGCACATATTGTAGTATTTTTCTAAAATAATAATTTATTTTCTTTATAATTATTATTATAATTGTTGAAACATACACAAATATACTTTACAGAATACAGTATTAAATAGTATGTAAATAATTTTAAAGTATAATAAAAATAAAATATAATAAATAAAAATATTTTTTCAATATTTTTAAAGTATACTATGTTTACTTTATAGGATTTCTTTTGCATGTGCTTAAGACGTTTGCAGCTACCAAGTTGTTTAGATGTCACTGGCTGAAATCAGTAGGAATTCCTGATTGCGGAGTTTTCCTTGTTTTTTTCTAGTCAAAGTTACGACTATGTTTTAGTCAAATGCAGCATCAAAACTGATCAAGAGATGAAAGTCAGGCCATCTAATACAGTACTGTAATTTGTGTATAACGTAGTTGTTGTGTCTCCACAGGTTAGGCAGGGTCTAAAGACATATTCCAACTGGCCCACATACCCACAGCTCTACGTAAAAGGAGAACTCATCGGAGGCCTAGATATCATCAAGGTGACCAATCACAGACGCATTGAATGTCGCTTGTATATTTTATTATTCATTTTAAATCAGCCTTAACATTAAACTCACAAAAGCTACCAAAAGTGGTGTGAAGAAGGCCAACCGGTGAGCATGCAGCAGGGTCATGGATGCCCAAGGCTAACTGATGTGTGTAGGGTGTGAAGGCTAGCAAGTCTGGTCTAGTTCGACAGTCGCTCATGTCCTGGTGCAACACCTTCAGAGGTCTTGTGGAGTCCCTGCCTTGACAGGTCAGAGCTGCTTTGGCACAGCTTTAGGCAGATACTGCTAATGTTATGGCTGACCCTTAAGGCTCTGGGTTACCAATTAGAACATCAGCGGTTTAAGCACTGCCAAGCTGTTCACTGCTGGGCCCTTGAGCACAGCCCTTAACCTTTGCCCTAAGGTAGTCATATCATGGCTGACCCTGTGCTCTGGTCTCAACTTCATAACAAGGTTTGATATGCACAGAAAAACCTTTCCTTGTTCCGATTCTTTTTCCTAGTGTAGTAAAACTGGCTGCACGATCACAGTGTGTCCACAAGAGGGCATTATAACCCCACATATATACAGATATTAATGTTTTAAAGCAGTACAGTGCAGGCAGTGTAGGAAAGAAATACAGTTTGGGCAGATTTTAGCAGTATGTAATTTGACCTGCAGTGTGAGGATGAAGTAGTGATGTCCAAGTAACATTGTAGGATAGAGCTGTTCAGAGATATTCAGTACAAATCTTTCCAACTTATATGTTTATAGTATTAATTTTGTTGTTGTTATTGTCGGTAGTGGTTATAATAAGCCCTATGCATATGTATGTATTTAT